>CM076574.1:438175018-438710273 GCA_034641835.2 Pinus albicaulis | reverse complement strand
GACAAGTTGAAATGAAGGCTGCTGATGGCAAAGGAGATGGCAAAGGAGGAAACACCGAAACAACAACAAGGAAAAAGAAGCAGCCTTAGGTTACAGAGGCGTAAGAGAGGTAGCAAGAGGCAGCAAAGGAGGAAGTAAGGAGTAGCATTAGTCAAGGACAGATGAAACAAAGAGAGAAGCAAAGTAGCAGTAGAGGCAAAGGGCAAGAAAGAAGTAGAATAGGTATGTTAGCGTAGGGCAAAGTAGTCGCGAATGTAGAGGCAGTAGATGAAACAGAGGAATTGAAGCAAAAGCAACAGAGGAATTAGAGACAGAGAAGTGGAGTTGAAAGGGCCTGAAGGAGTGTAATACAGAGGTTTATTTATGAATTAGGAGTTCAATACAGTTTGAAGATGAATTATTGAGCAATTATTCATTAATTGAGTTTGTATGGCATAGACTTTGATTGAAGAGACAAAGAAGTAGCAGAGGCAGCAAAGAAGCGAACAAAGGAAGCAAGGCAGATAAGGAACTAAGGCAGAAAAGAGACCAACAAAAACAACAAAGAGAGAGACAGGCAAAGGAAGCAGCGAATACAAAGACAGAGCTGTTATCATGGCAAAGGAGGCAGCAAAGAGAGAGACAAGCAAAGGAAGCAGCGAATATGGAGGCAGTGAAATGGTCGAGTAGTGGAGACAGAGGCAGCGAATACAGAGGCAGAGCAGTAAATTCCAAGAATCGCCCAAGCTTCCCCGTGATATATCTATATGGTATAATTCCAAGAATCATACCCTAAGTTCTGGGCGTTATTTACATATATATAGACAAACCTTATTCCAGGAATCGTATAACCCAAGCGGCAAAACTTACATATATGTGCAGCGCATCATATAAACAAAGGTCAAAGCATAAATATATATAAGCAGAGCGCTTTATAAATAAATAACCTAAGTACCATATGGTGTGACCCGTATGAATCGCATCGGAGAAAAAGTTGGCAGCAGATCACATAAACAAAGACTTGCGATTCCGATTGAGAGCCCAGACCCGATGGGTGTATAAACGATGGTTGATATATATTTGCACCCGCACTTAACGACGGGAGATTATAAGAGTAATTTAACATGCAACAAAAGATTCGCGATTACATTGGAAGTTCTTGACTCCAATGGATGTATGAATTATAATTCAAACGATGAAGTCCTCCCTTAATCGATTTGGAGATTAGGAGAGCATCGAAACATGCAACAAAGAGTTGCGATTGCGACAGTTCTAGACCCAATGGATGTATGAATTATAATTCAAACATATTTGAAGTCCAAAGATAATCGCAGATCGAAGATCATAAGAGTCGTCAAACATATATTAAAAGACTTGCGACAAGACAGTCTTGGACCATGGGCTTATAAACTTTGATTAATAAGAATGAGTTCCAATTCCAGATTTCCGCAAAGAACAAAATGAATGAAGATCAATCGTGATCTATACAGTAGCCTTGAAGTATCGCGATCAATTGCAATCGGAAATTGCTGAAGGAAGAGCATAGTGCATCGGAAAGCGTGGCAAGTGAGCTCGAAAGGGCATTAGTTATGTATTAAACATGATTCTTCAGGGTTATAGTGGACATGGCAGTCTGTTTGGTAAAACGGTGTATAACTATGCCGAGAATTGAAATTACAGCGCTGGTATATATATATATATATATATATATATATATATAATGCGTTGCTGCTATTGTATTAAAAGATGCCGTGTGGTCTGTGAACCGCTTGGCCTCGGCTTAAGGTGGAGGGTGATTTGTAACATAATACAATTGTGATATATGTATGTTCTGTCTTGCGGAACTCGCCACATCAACAAGACACTCGTGGCATGAAAAGGGTTGGAATTGCCCTGATTTAAAAGTCAGCAATTGCATTTTATTTATTTAAAAGGCACAGTTACATGTATGCAGCAGTTACACCCCCACAGAGGACAGAAAAGAAAACAGAGCCGAAAGGAGATAAAACACAGTCACAGAAAAGACAAAGACAGCCAAAGAAAAGACAAATGCGTAGCGATTCAAAAGACTAAATGAGTTGAGCTGGAGTTCTCATTTGTAAATTTGAATGTAAATGTTTTATTTAAATTTATATTGTTGTGATGCATTGGCAAGTCTCCGGAAGAGAGAAAATATCCCACTGTAATATTAAAATAAGCACCTACAGTTACATTTTTCTGAGTGAGCTGAAAAGAGACGAGAAGGCAGAAGGCAAAGAGACATGGCTGTCCATTTCGAATTCCCAGTGGAATACAAACAGCCATGAAGCTATTTTTGTATAAAACAGGGTAATATCCAAGGGGAGACGTGGACGAAAAAGGAGTGAGAGAAGAAGAGAGTATGCAGCAGAATTAAAGAGATTTGAAGAGAATAAGCAAGCTGCAAGAAGAATGTGAATAAGGAGGAGCCGAGCAAAGAAGAAGAAGGGGCTGAGCAGAGATGATGCAGGTCTGATATAAGAGTTGATGAACAACAGAGAAGAAGGTACAAAACAGAGCTGATATCCAAGGTAAATCAGTAAGTGTTTTTCTTTTGAAAGAGTAAGGAAGTTGGAGCTTCCCTATCAAGTTGTAGCTTGATAGATGTCAGTTGTAGCTGACTGAGGTAGGAGCCTCCTGTAGGTTGGTGCCTGCAGAAAATAGATGGAAGTTGGTGCTTCCACATCAAGTTGTAGCTTGATAAAATGTCAGTTGTAGCTGACTGAGGTTGGAGCCTCCTGTAGGTTGGTGCCTGCAGAAAATTGATGGGAGTTGGAGCTTCCTTGAAAGTTGTAGCTTGCAGAATTGAGGTAGGAGCCTCATGTAGGTTGGTGCCTACAGAAAATCAGTGGTGAGAGGGAGTCAGAGCTTGCCTTTGCATCACAACAATAATAAGATACAATTTTCTCCCTTTATGGGTTTCCACTTATATCTGGTGTCTCTGTGTATAATGTCTATGTGTTGATGTGGTTTATCTAATCTGCTTAATACATGTTGCTTGCATATTAAGACTGCTGTTACATTAACAAATCTGCTTGATACTTGCTGCTCACAAATTAAGATTGCTCACATATTAAGTTGACCATGAAATAAAGGTGTAAATAATATTTAAGGGAAAAGTTTTAAAAGTCCATGTATGTGTTAAAATCGATTCACCCCCCCCTCTCGCCTTAACTAATGGTTCAACATAGTATTACTTATCTTAGGATTAACACTAACTTAACATGACTTAGAGGACAAATATTAATATATTAGCATCTAATATAACATTAGTATTAGGATAACATTAACACATATTAATATAGTTGTACATTCACACTAGAAATTAGTGTTAACTTGACATAGTAACGATAAGCTAGTATAATACATCTATGCTATATTAACACTTAGATTGACAAAGGTTAACCCCAGATATGGTTTAGCTGAAAATAATATTCGGTTTTAGGATTTAATTTTTTGCAAGAGATTTGCAAGAAGGTAGATTTGATATTTCTCTCTGTTGGTAAGAAATAGAAACACCGCACATTACCGTAAAGAGAAAGAGGGTAACTGGACCCAATTGAACGAGTTAGAACCACCATCTTCAATAGAAAAAGGTCTTATTTTGGTCTCCGATTGGGTGGTCTCCGTTGTTGAAGGAAATTTTTCCCATCAACAAACCATACAAAAAAATGTCTCTCAAGCAAGCTAAGAAGGATAATAACTTATCACCCAAGTACTATGGTCCTTACAAGGTGTTGCAAAAGATTGGTACTATGGCATACAAATTGGAGTTGCCTCGTATCTTCCCGAGTACACCTAGTTTTCCATATTTCATGCTTAAATAAGGTTATCATGATCAGTTTGCTCAAACAAAGGTTTCCGCAGCTTGACAAAGAAGGAAACATCATACGGACTCGGTACAATCACGGAAACAAGAACCCAAAACTACGTAATTGATAAATTTCATAATATCTCATTAAATGGAATAACTTACTTGCCGAAGATTCCACATGGGAGGATGAGAATTTTATACATAAGCATCCAAAACTACTCAAGTGTTGAGAAAAAAACTTTTTTTGAATGAGAGGGGAATGTTAGGTCCATATAATACTAGTGTAGCTCCTTTATTGTTATTTTTGTGCCCATGTAGCCCATGTATCCCCCATTGAAGCCTATTATTGTTGTTGTGCCCTTACATTATTATTTTTATGTAGGCTTTGATTATATTGTGACCCCTAAGACTCCTATATATACAAAGGAGATCTTTCCATTTGTATCACTCAAGAATTGTTCTTTTATGTAATGTAAAGGAGGTTTCCCCTCGAAGAGGATATTTTTAAGTCACCGATCTATATTTTATTCTATTTTGTGAGTTGTGTTGCATAACAAATCCATTGAAAAATATCTTTAACTTTGGCCTTCTCATCCCCAATATATGGTACATACCTTAATAGCCCTAGGAACTTGGTCATTTACTCCTCATATGTCATAAATCCCATATCCAAATTTCATAAAAATACTTGGCCCATCTTTCATAGTACCTCTCTAAAAAAATATTTCTTCGGGAAAAGTCTCTTAATTCATGTCAACTCAACTCTTTTGTCCCGATGTATCTACATCGCTTCACATCTTACCACCGTATGTGTATGCCTTCCCTTTGAGTACAAAGATAGCTATTCTTAGTCTTCATGTTATTTGTGTAATCATGGAACTCGCAGAATTTCTTCATCCCAAGTAACCATGTTTCTCGCATCTTCCGGATTCTTCAAATCTCCATCCAATGTAGGTGTCTTATCTTCCTTGAAATCATATGGATAATATCCCCTTTCATTCCTCCTATAAGAATGATAACGATGATGATCATGATACTTGTTAGAAACATAACTTAATAGAACATTTGTCCATCACCTCTCCCGTTTGGTGTATCCTTGAACCTCGCGATCTCCGATCATGTAATACTTATATAGCCTATTCCCACCATAAAATCTACGTCCATATCCCCCATTAGTCATATCCCTTGCCCATGGTTGATCCGAAGTGGTCCCTCTCTGCAAGTCCGAAAAAATCTAAACGATTACAACATTAATCCTCGCTTTTTTCTCCCGTGCATGAATGATCCTATCATTGTTCACCTTGCAACTTCTTATTTCGCCTTCAAAATTCTCAATTGTTTGATAAGTCAAAAATAATTCCCACCACCATGGTGCTCATTTGATCGATTGGGTGAATCTCATGAACTATAGTCTACCATCTTGCTATTCATTTTTTTAAGTCTTTCCCGTAAGTATACTCATGCCGCCTAAAACCAAAACATAAAATAATCAACATACCTAAGTATAGTTCAGGGAGGATATATCATCTCGCAAGATCAACCAGATTAGCACGATACATGTATAATCATAATCATAATAGTATATAAACATCATTTCAAACATTGTCCAAATATTAATGCATGACCATATCAACTACATACCATGACCTCATGCATGACAAACACCATGTCAATGTATGCATAGCAACATATAAACACTAACATGCATAACCAATGCATAACTGGAATATACTCATGATAAACACATCCGACATCAACACCATAAAATTTTACATGGCGACGCAAGTTCAACCATGACCACCACCATGCATACACAACACACACATATACCACAACATAAATAACACATATGCAATCAACATGTATTAATGACCAACCCACCACCCATCTAGTCCAAGGGGTGAACCATGCTTTGATACCACTCCGTAACACCGTCCTCCCACATTTACCCAATTTAACCGGTCCACCAATGTAAACATGTGACAAAAGGCTACTATGATGTGATTCAACTCCCCCATGTATAGTTAAGGAAGTGGAACCGACAAATAAAAAATAATATGACCTTCCTCAAGAGCTCAAATACCCTTCAAGAGGCAACCAACCCTTCGAGGTGCTTCACCCCCGAGAAAACTTGTCATTTTTTTGATTTAGGACCTTCGTCGCACTCATAAAAAGTCATGCATGCGATTGAGGCCTTCCCGTAAACTCCCAAAGCAAGGCATGAAAATGATTGTTCAATCCTCATTTTCGTAGGCTATATGCAAGTGACCCCAAATTATGAGCCACTTTTTCTTGGCTAGTCTCAAAGCCTCGCCCAAAATTCATGAAATTTTCGAAATGATAAAAAATAGTGGAATAATGCTACTAATGCAATCATTAGTACAAGTAATTTATCTCGACCCCTACTATCCACGATAAGAATTTCGTGAAACATGTTACAACTATATAATCTACATGTAATAACAAAAAAAACTCGCATAAGGGTCTCATACTTATTTGAGATTCATAAAGGAGAATTAATGCCTTATCACAATAGTTTCATTATCATATATTAGGTCATATATTCATTGCTCATTCATTTTCTAATCAAAACATGATAAGAATCATACATCGAGTCCGTCATAAAACATACTCCTAAATCAATATATAACCAACATAAATAACAAGGATATAACGACCATAAAAACCGCATACATTTACACATGAAATACCAAGGAGAAGGAGATATTAATAATGAATGCGTAGGCCAACCAAGTGAGGGACTTCCACAAACTAATTCGAACCTAAAATATTTCTTCAACCAAATCCTCACCCATGTGTCATATTCCAAGCATGAATGTGAGACTCACAACAAAACCAAATAGGTTTCCTCATGCTTTACCGCAATCCACCAAGTGATTCCCGGGCCAAAAATATAAACATACAATACCAGTATTTACCGCAATCACACCATACCCGTGACCGCAGGCCTATAAAGGTATTCCCTCCCGTATTTCTCCACCTACGCGGAGGAATTTTCCTATCTCCTAGTCTCTATGCTTTACCATATATCCTACCATTCACCGGTCAAGGATTCCTAGGCCTAATCAAGACTCCAAACTCTAATATTTATTGTATATCCGGTCATTCACTACCAAGGATTCTTAGTCCTAATAAAGGGAAAAACCTCTAGGATTTATATCTCGCCATTCACTCGGTCGAGGATTCCCGGGCCCACCGAGGTATACAAAATTTGGCTTTACCAAAATCCAACCATATACCGTACAAATATTCCTAGGCGTTATGTTATTCTTTTCCGAGACCACCCCACTCAATTTTGAAACCATTTGAAAATACATCTTAACCAAGTAAAAGAGAACCAATCACACCATATTTATCCGGAAATGGCTAGGAAAGTCTCAAAATCATTGGAAGCATTCGGAAATCCCATACTAATGACAATAAGAGAACCATATACACACATGCGTGTACCATGCATACCAAATCTAGCAAGGAAATAACACATGAAAATTGATACCCGCAAGTAATACCACCTTAGCCACTTGATGTGGCTCTTCCTTTATTGATCTTTTCTCCCCTTTGCCTTCTTTTATTTTCTTTGATATAATGCTAGAATGCTCCAAGAATGCTTCAAGTGTCCAAGAGTGACAGAGAGAGAGAGCTCCAAAAATGAACTAAAAAAAGCTACAAATTAATCCTTAGAAGCCTTTTATCAATGAGGCCTCCCATTTTCTTCATTTTCTATTATTTTCCTCCATTTTCCTCCTCACGTGTAATCTATGACCTTTCTCACCTTATTTTTCTCCTAATTTCTATTCTTTTTGTAAATAAAATGCCAATTAATGCGTCATTCCCATCCAAAGTCCTTACCATTTCATCTTCCAATTTCCCCTAGCCATAATAAAACAAGTGAACAACCACACTAGTATGTTTTTCCCAATATTCAACTTTGAATAAGTGTCCCGTGACCTTGGTTATTATTTTTCCTTTATTAAATTTATTACATGAAGTTTTTAAACTAGGTTGTTAAGTACCATGCTCACCATACCATCGCACATTTGTGTACCAAGAAGTGGATGCGTTAATGGGAGTAGCTTGTTTGATATTATGCATTTCAATCTCTTCCTCCCATCCAAGATTCGTCTTCTCCGGTGAATTTTTTCTTTGCCACTAGCTAGAATAGCTCGTGGGCCTTGATTGTATGATATGGTTTGAACTCAATATCGTACTTCGCAAATTATTCATCCAATTCTCTCTTTCTTTCACCGAACACTTGTTGAAAAAGCAACAATTCGACAATAGGTTTTGGCACAAAGATAATAAAATGATTCCTCAAAAGATAAGGCCTAAAGTGCTTTGCTACCTTGTAGACTCGAAGCCTATTTATCGATGGAGGGGTAATTAAGTTCAATTTCTTGCAACCTAACACTCACGAATGATATGGTTCACTCATTATTTTGATCATCCTTCCGTGTAGGAATGAAAGAAAGAGAAGGTGTAAATTAGGAAATATTTGCTGAAATTTAGACTATATAATGTTGGTGCTTCTCGTGATTGATTGATTTATATGAGAGAATGCATCCTTTTCCCTTTTATACCACTTGTAAATTTCATCTCTCTTTATCATCTCTCAGTAAAGTGGTTTTACTATATGTGTGTATCTCGTAGATGAATTTATGGAGGAAGTTTATTTTCGCCAATAAGGACTACATGGATTTCTTGTTCAGCCCAGAAGGAATTTAAGTAATAGTTCTAGCTCCATTCAAAGTCCACCTTAATCCCACTATGTTCAATGATATGGATCAAGAGATTTCCTCGACACATTGAAAATTCTCTTCTTTGGATTAAGGGATATCTCGTATTTGTAATATCACTCAAAAAATTTATGTAGGTGGTGTAAGTGGTTAGATCTTATTTTTTAGAACAATAGCATGTCATCCGAATAGACCAAAATTCTGCATTCAATCAAACCATGAAATTTCATGTCCATAGCGCATTGAAAATTTACACATGCATAAAAAAAGTACAAATGAAATCCTCTTAAATAAAAAAACGTATCCCACTTGGCTCGAAATTTTGTTTTGTGCATGTCAAATTTAAACACCCTAACCTTGTTGTAGCCTTATAATATTTCCAACAAGAAACACATTTCAAACCCCGATATTGTTTGTAAAATCTATTCATCGACTACACTCCTAATAATTTTCTTTCGAGGTGAGATTCAAATTACAAAATCCACACATGCATATTTCGACTTCTTTCACCAGAATCCGCATTTGGGGACTCGTTGAATGTCACACTTTGAAATTGATTCAGTATCCAAAGGGTTTCCTCAAATATTTCTAAATCGGCTCAAGAGGCGATGAACCTTCCACAACTTTTGGCCGAAAAGGCTTGGCCCCTTTCTTAATTGGAATTACATGTTGGATTATCCGTGTGTCGTATGTTTTTAGATCATCTCGCATTTCTGAAAAGGTGGATGAAATATTTCCTCTCTTGAGGTGTAGCAAGTACCAAGATTGAAAAATCCCATATCTTCCTCTCGTACCAAGATTTATTTGTTCATGAGATAGAGTCAAGTTGTGATTCTTTTGTGTTTATCGACCCCTTATAGTGATTTTGCAAGTCATACAAATTTTTCCAAAGGAGACCACACCCTCGGGCATGTGGTTTCCTTTGATTTCTTTAGTTTCATCCTACAACGCTTTCGTGCTCATCTTCATCGATGGCTACATCTCTCCGAAAACATCAAAATTTTCCATAAAAATCCGTGTATCTTTTGTTAATAACTTTTTTACATTAGATACCACATAGTGTATAGTATTTGTTACTTGAGCATGTTGATTTCGCAGTCACATATTGATTTTAGTACTCAACCTTGAGGTCGATGTCTTTCTTCAATCCCAAGATGAGTGTTTCATATTCAACAATGTTATTGGTGCACTCAAATTCCAAGAGGAAAGTGATCATATTGTTTCTCTATTTTGGGTTTATTAAAATATACCCACCTCCATACCCTCCTACATTTTTGCTAAACCGTAAAAATATAAAATCCAAGCGTTATAAATTCTATAGATACATCCTACACTACTATTGCCTACATCTACCGTAGAAACACGTAGCACCAGCTTGGATTTTTACGAAGGAGTTACAACGATGTATCGTGGGATCATAAAGGTTGTTCTAGATAACATCCGTGACCTACTTCAAGAAAGAAATTTACAAAGATCACCTCTACAAAGTCCATTGGTTCATTATTTTCTTCAATTTATGTCATCACAAAGATGTGGGGCCCATGTAGGGCTCATTGTCAACTCAAATCTAGTTATTTTTTCCATTGTATGGAAGCAATAAATGAGACCAGCTTTTTGTAAAGTATCCTTGGAGTTTTTGTACCAATCTCTCGGTCAAACTTAAATTGTAGACTTAAATAATGTCCACAAATATGATATTTATACACTCGGTGAACTCTAAAATCAAATGACAAATGAATAAGAATATTCCCGAATTCACCAATGGCTTGGACAAGTGATCTATACAACTATATGATTCATGCATCAATTGTATCCCATTTTGCATTTATTTTCTTTTGAAACTCCAGACAATGGCCTAACATTTTCTGATGCAATGGAATCAACCACGAAGTTGTGAACATTATAATTAAAATTTTCTAAATTTAATAGAAACGGAAAGTAGAGAGTATTGGAACTTAATTTTATAGAATTTATAATAGATTCAATGATATCGCAAGAGTTACCGGATATTATCTCAAAAGAAAATACTTCTTTACCTACTAGATTGTGTGATGAGAGTGTCCGGAGAATCGGTCCGTCGGGCCCATTATCTTTGTGAGCTCAAAGAGTGAAATGTTAGTGTGAGCTCTCTTCATATCTTCAACAATGTTATAATCAATTCTTTCTATCGTAACAAAGTTGTGCCGATGGATCACATGGTGTAACTCTTATCCGCAGCGTGAGTGGTGGACTTGTTCTTGTTACTCGCTAGAAGTTTTATTACAAGAAGGAGCACCTCCAAACTTGTTATGTGAATTCTAAGCTAGATTAGAAGGTGGAAGAATTCTATGCAACAATTTCTTCTTTATTTCTTGCTAAAAAAAAAGGTCCTTTCGATCCTCATATTGTAACGATTATTCCGACTTCATGGGAGGACCTTCACTCGTTGATGGTTGATAAACACTCTATTTATCGATGTTGTATATAATACCGAACATATTCATTGAATGTCCAACACCCTAACTTTCTTCGACCATGAAAATTCAGTTTTTTCTTCTTCATTCTCAAATTTTTATTCTTCCATTAATATAGTATCAACAATATTAGCCATCATTTCTATGTATATGAAAATTCTGAGAGTTTATGGTGTAAATTGCATGTGAAATTTTTAGGGTTTTTAACCAATTATTTCACTTTCATTAATAATTTAACATGCTTTTAAACTCGTACTTGCGTAAAATAAAGAAAAAACATCAACACCATAACATTTTACACAAGAAAACAAATTATGAAGGAGTTCAATTTCCCTCCAGACTACATTTCGGTCTAACTTCCAATGTAGGGCCTCTTTCATTATGCTTAAAAATATGTATTTAAATCAAGTTACAATGTTAGAATCCTAAAAGATGTCTCCAATGGCTCCGCATTGTCAAAAACTCCCCTAGCTAGGCTCTTTCTATACTCAAAAAGGTCAAAAATTGACCGAGTTATACTCCACAGAAGTTTTTCTCGCTAACCGTCCTACAATTCACACCTCACGTGAAAATTTTTCTACAAATTTCGCCTTTTTGTCCACATGGAGTGAAAAATTCGCCCCCCACGCTGAGATTCCTTTTGGTTCGGTGCGAATTGTCGGTCCCTTTAATCAAGGAAAATTTTAGGGGCTAATATTCGCAAGTGGGCTAATTTTGCATGCTTTTTCCAAAAAAAAATATTCGAAAATTTTCCATTTTTTCTAAATGATTATACATAATTTTTTATAGTACTAAATTATTTTACCTCAAAAATCGTCAAAATTTTATATAGAAAAACATAAAATCATTAGAGATCTAAATATTTTTACAAAAATATTAACCAAACATCTTATAATTTGCATATTATGCACTAGGAATATTCGCTAAGGTTTCTAAAATTTAATATAAAATTTCATCCTTTAAATTTTCCCTACATTTAGTCGCACTCATTGACCCATGAACCGATAAAAATGTGCCAAGTGGCACTCGGTTGATCGGTCGGATTCAGTGGTTGGAACCGCTCGATTAGTTTGAACTTTCGCACCATTACTTTTAACCCAAATCCAATGTTTCGAAACCTATGATCAAGTTTGTGGTAACCACCGATGGTTTTCGTCATGGTTCCAATCGTTGGTTCCATCTAACATCAAAGCTTAAATTTTCTCCCCGGATGGTTACATATGATAGGTATTATGGAACCACTAGAGTTAACCCTTAGCCGGCAGCCTTTAAAGTTACTATGACCCATAATTGTTCCCATGTGACCATCCATCGTAACTTTGGTTAATTTTCACTTAGGCTAACCTCGTTCCAACCCATAACATTAAAACATTAAACCAACCATGGCATACACCATGTGCATACCCTAACCGTGGAGGTAAATTTTAAGTGCCAAGAATTTAGGCTATGGGTTTTAACATATAGTTCTCATGTTTGATACATTCCACCGCTAGTTTTATAACATATATTGGAATCTTTGTATATATGTTGATTCATATGGGTTGGGGCCTGGTTAACCCTAGACCCTTACTCTGCCTTCCACATGGTGTGGTGGGGTGACTGTGTGGTCCATGGTTTACCCTAGTCCTAACCCCCAAATCGCCCCCAAATAAATTTTAAATAGAAATTGTGAACTCGATAATCAAGGAACACCGGTAGGTGGGGCATTAGAGAGCTTTTCTCGGTAGGCTATAGGTCATGGTTTCGAACCCTATGGAGGCGCTCAACCTCCAACCAAAATTTTATGCAAATTAGTGGAGGCCGTGTGGAAACCACCGATTGGCCCGCGTGGCTCTCCCTCATTGGTCAAACATAACAACCAATAAACCAATGAAACCACCACATGAGCCAATAAGATGATGACACTTATCATCCAATGAATGGCCCAAATAAACACAATTGTATTCATACGTATGCCCAATCAACAAACAAATCGCCGACCGGGTGTACCTACAACCCACATTCCAAATATTTTAGTTGTTTCATAAATTGATCGAATGCTACATCGGGATAATATGATATCAATTTTTTTGAGGAAATGACTTGCGTTGGATTTAGAGAGATGAGATATTCGCTTTGGTGCCGCTGAGCCAATCCAAGAACTTTGAATTTTGAGAATTAAATTGATCCACTAGATCATTCCTCCCAAGTGGAAGCTTTTGGACCCAAAAAGATCCATTTCAAGTTATCAAACAAGATGAGGGTATGATTCCCTCATCGTTCCAATCTTAATCAATTTGTCTTTTCTTGGATTTGTCCCCTTGAAACCCACACGAAGGTACTCACATTCCTTTGTTTGAAGTCCTTGTTTTCCTATCAAGGATGGTGTCTTGCTACAATTATTCAAGATACTCAAGAGAGAAAAGTGCCTTTGAATGAATCTAAAAATTCTCCTCGGTCTTCAATCAAAGGAATCTTATGCAATTTCAAATTCACTTCACCTTGAACACTATCAAAATGATGATTCTAAACATGTCTAGCCTTGCACTTCGCTAGATTCTTTACCAAATGTGATCACCATCGCCATGCACCATCCCTTTTTTAAAATCCAAAACATTATGAAACCCACAAGAATATGTTTTAGAACCAATGTCCTCTTTATCAAATTTATTTTTCATTTTCTTTTTGACCCCCGCATTCTCTAACACTAGCATCTTGTTCACACCAATGTTCAACAACGATGCATCATGTTGCAAATTCTCTTCAAGTTGTTTACCTATTTTAGGAGGCAACATGTTAGACTCCCCGAAACGTATTATCACTTGAATTAGAAACCTCAATGAAATAATATTTCACATTTGATTCCTATCCTTGAAAGGCTTTAGGTTCCTCAACATCTTTATGCTTGGAGCATTAACAATGCAAAATTATGACTAGCATTAACAATTCCCTTCTTCATATTTCTCTGAAGATTCATAAGAGACAAGCTCAATTTATTTCTATGTGATCTACCAATGTACTCAATAAAATTATTAAAAAAATGATATTTTTTCTCATGGCGATGAAAATTGGCTTTCCTATCATAAATATATGGGCTTCCCAAAACAATACCACATATATCAAGCACAACTACATCAAGTTCAACTTCATCAAGAAAGTTTCATGATTGCAACAATTATGTGCTTCCTTGTCACCCGTTGTTTTGCATTCTCACATACCCAACCTAAAGGATGAGGTTTAGGATGAGGAATGGTTTTGAAATTAAACTTCTTAACAATGTCTTCGCAGATAATATTTTCTTGTGAACCAATATCAAACAAAGGTGCCTATCTCTGCATGTTTTGTAATAAATCTAATGTGCAAAAGCTCTATTCTTGATTTTCATATTGAGTATCATTGATACAATTTTAAGAAATGGTACTTGTAACTTATGTTGGGTGATTTGGTTGCGAGTTAAATCCTTTCATTTAACTTGTTAACCCCTGGGTTCGTGAACTTACCAGGCATATGTGTACTATATGTACTAGGTGATTATTTAAAGTGTATTAGGGATTAATCTAATGCACTGAGACTAAGAAATTAAATCAATTAAATCAAATCCAATCCAAACCAAACATAAAGAAATTGAAACCACACTTGCATAAAGGAAATCACACTTGCTTGAAAATAAAATCACACTTGCGTAAAAGAAATCACACTACACTTGCATAAATAAAATCACACCACACTTGCATAAATGAAAATCACACTTGCTAAATTGAAATTACACTCACACCCGTTGAAATGAAATCCAAACTTTCTAAAAATAAATGAAATTATAACATAAATTCACTATGTTACAAATATGTACAGAGGTGTGCAACCGTGGTTGATGGGGTCCCTCCATTCTCAACAAACATACAAACAACAATTATCACATCTTGGAGATCAAAGAAGGCGTATGTATTTCATAAAATGAAGTTGGAGAAAAGCTCCAAAGATATTAAAATAACTCAGCCTCTCTTATTTTCTATCCTCACTTTACAAATTACAACTTGGATCATACTTTGATCTCAAATGAATAAATGATAGTATTTGGGTTCCTTTGAAGGATGCACTTATTTATACAAAAAAGTGAAGATGAATATAGATCCTCAAATCTTTCCTAACTCCACATTTATCTCTTGTGGTTACAACCAATCCCCTAAAAATATGAGATACAAACTTTCCCCGGTTTTGATAAGAGACATATATAAAAATATCCATGATTCTTCTCCTATGAATGTGCTTAGTTAATGATCCACGTCTTCCACAAATATTCCACAAATCTTCATGAGTTGGAATTTGAAATTCGAATTTATGGTTGGGTGGCCAAACATGACCATTCTAGAATCTTCAAAGAGGGCCTAAAATATCATAAAACTCATACCACTTATAAACATATATATGAAAACATGTTAATTTCCTAATATTTAATCATAAATTCACTAAAATACTTAAACTAAATGACTTGGAAAATAACAAGATAAATCCATATGATTATGAAAATGGTTACTAATGTAGGGTTATGGAGCTACGTAGTTATGGAATGAGGGTAAAATGATGGAAAGTAGGGTAAAAGTGCATGAAATTTTTGGAGGCCCAAAAATTCCTTACCTTTCAACCATGGTTGTGACCTTTGTTTCATCCCTGCATCAGAACCTAAATCATGTTGTGTAGTTGTGCATGGTTCTCTCCATGTCCTTGTTTTAATTTTTTGGGTCTCATCTCCTAGATGAAGTTTCCAAACTTATGGTCTTCATCATCACCATCTTTGGAACAATGTTTTCGTATAAGTTTTTCTCTTTCTCCATCTGATGGCATCATTCTTCTTCCTTTTCCTTGAACTTACTCCTTTATTTTTTTCTCTAGACTCAAAGGTGTTCTCACTTGCTTCATCAAGTCATGTTTCCCTCTCTTTGCTTCTAGATGTGTGGCATGTACACAAACTTCATTTAAACTTTTAGGGTTGAACATGAGAATTGTGTGTCTCAAATATCTATGCAAACCTCCAATGTATTTCTAAATAAAGCATCTTGAGACACAAATCACACCCAATATCAATGTTCTCCTTCTAAACTCTTAGGTATAACTTCCTTGTATGCTTTGACCCTTTCCTTGCCTAATTTTTTTTTCCAATCCATGATAGATTTGCATGTATGCTAAAGGATAGTATTTTCTTATTATTTTAGCAAAAATAATTCCAAAAAGATAAACCTTATCATGTTTCTTCATGTCCTCTTGATTTTTGGCTTCCCACCAAATGAGGTTCCACATTCGAGCCTTAATGAAGCAAGTTGAATGTGGGCCGGTCTCATCATCCTTGATCCTTGTATCTTGAAATACACTTCAAGCCGATGAACCCACTTATCTAATCTCTCACATTTACCTCTCCATTATACATAGAAAATTCAAAATATATGTCAATTTTTAATAGTGGAGTTTTACCATGTCCCTTTGGAGAATGTGGAGGTTGTGAAGGGGTTGATGTAGAAGATGATGATGGTGAAGATGGTGGTGAAGATGGAGGTAGAGAAAGGCAGTTAAAGGTGGCTTGTCACCATTCCCTCCATTCCTCAAGGCTTGTCTCTATCTCCTCCATATCCTTTTGAGGCTTATCTCCATCTCCCTTTGGAGGACGAGCTCCCGCCTTGTTGCAACCTTGTTCTTCTCTTCAGAGAACTTTCACCATTTTTTTCATGTAAAATAATCATTTTTTGAAAGCCTTCTCATCCTCTAACATATTTTCAAGTGCCTCTCCTTCATGTGCCATAACTCGGGTGAGGCTTCGGTGAAACTTGAAGTAAATTTGTGGTGGAGATTGTGGCAAATGTGCTCTCCTTGACCTAACTTGAGGACTTGGTAAACTGGCAATATTTCCTTATCCTCTTTTGAGATTCAATCTTATAAGCATCGTAAACACTTCTCTAAAAATAAAATTAAACCCCGAAAACAAACTCGATACCAAATTGATATGTATATGAAAACTTGAGAGTTTATCTTGAAAATTGCAAGTGAAATGTTTAGGGTTTTTAACCAATTATGTCAATTTCATTAACACATAAACATGATTTTAAACTCACTTTTACAGAAAATAAAGAAGACATCAATACTATAACAATATACACAAGACAATGTATGATTAAGGAGTTCACCCCTTCCGGGATACATCTCCCGGTCCAAATAATATTGGGTCTCTTTCATTATGCCGAAAAAAATTGTGTTTACATCAAGTTAATTTGCTCGTAATGCTAAAACAATGTCTCTAATGGCTCCGTAATAGTAAAAACCCCTAGATGGGCTCTTTATTCACCAAAAAAGGTTAAAAATTGACTTAAGTTATGCTCCATAGATTTTTTTCTCGCTAATTGTCCAACAACTCACACTCACCTACAAATTGTTCTAAAATTCCGCCTTTGTGGCCACATGGTGCGAAAAATTTTCCCCACGCCGATGAGATTCCCTCCACTTTGGGTGCGTATTCTTGAAACCTTTAATTACACTTAGGAGACCCACGACCGATAAAATGTGCCAAGTGGCACCCGGTTGACTCCGTTCTGCCTCCGTGGTTGGAACCATAGATTAGTTTGAACTTTTCGCGCTTCATTTCGTTTAAGCCAACTAACATTTTAACCGTGGTTGGAGTCATGGTAACCACCGGAGGATCCCATTGTGGTTTTAGCTATTATTTCGTGTAACATCAAATCTTAAATCTACTCATGGATGGTTGCATGTGATAGGTATTTCAGAATCACAAAGTTAACCCTTGGTTGGCGTAAAATTTCCTTAAACTTACCATGACCTCGCAATTGTTGCCATGTGACCTCCGTCGAAACTTTGGTTAACTTTCAATTTGGCTAACCCCCGGTCTAGACCATAACATTAAAAATTAAACTAACCGTGTGGAATATGCCATATGCATACCCTAATCAAGTGAGGTAAATATTAAGTGCCAATACTTTAGGTTATGGGTTTTAACATATAGTTCGCATGTTTGCCGCACTCCACCGTCGATTTTATAACATATGTTGGAATTGTGGTATATAGATTGATTTATATGGTTGGGGATGGGGTTAACCATGGACCCTAATCGCTGCTTTTCACATGGTGTGGTTGGGTGGACCGAGGTCCAGGGTTAACCCCGTCCCAACCCCAAATCCGCTCCCAATAAACTTTAAAGAACGTTTGTGAACTATGATAATCAAGAAACACCTGTAAGGTGGCGCAGAGAGCTTTGCCTACGACCGTAGGTCGCGCTTGAAACCCTATTGAGGAAGTTCCACCTCCAACCAAAATTTTACACAAATGAGTGGAGGCCACATGGCAAACCCACCAATTGGCCCATGTGGCTTCCCTCTCATTCGTCCAGGATAAGAACCAATAAACTAATAAACCACCATATATCGCCCAATAAGACTATGATGCTTGTCATCCAATGACTCCAAGCCCAAATAAACACAATCATATGCACAATTAGATGCCTGTACTTGCATGGACCTGCTGACTGGTGGGTACCTACAACCCACATTCCAAAAATATTAGTCGTTTTCCAAATCGATAAAATTGTGATATTGTGAGAATTTGATATCGGTTTAGAGTGCAACAAGTTGTGTTGGATTGAGGGTGATGAGATATTCACTTTGGTGCTAGTTTCAAGTGAATACAAGCACTTTGAATTTTTAGTATTAAACTAATCCACTAGATCAATCATAGTGTTCATATTGTGCTTCCACCGTGAGCATGCATTTTCTCGAATGTTTTTCTTGATGAAAAGTGTAGAAATTATCCATTCCCAAGCTTTTGATATGGAACATTGTGTTATAAATCTGAGTAGATTTCGTGAGTTGTGAATTGGTGTTATTTTTGAAAAAATGGAGGCCTAAAATACTTGTCGCTAGTATTATATGCCTCACTTGACTATCTCTTTAATTATGATACTCGTTCGTGAGCAATTTGAGAGACTTGGTCAAGCATTCCATATTGAACGATTCTTTATCTTTAGCTATGCTGGAAGAGGTTTGGTTTTTCTTACCAACTTCTTTGGAGTCTTTGATCATCATTGTCTTCGATGAATCCAATATCACAAATATTTTTTCAACAAAAAAAGCTACTTCAAAGTTCAAAGCCAATGTTTCCTTCACATATCTTTTAACAAAGAAAGAAATAGTTGGCAAGGAAGTTGTGTAATAATTATTATGATATCATCGTGAGGTAAGGTAATACACCGTTAGGGAGCTTGTTCAAAAAATGCATAAACCTTTTATTAAAATATTTAATTCTTTCACTATCCCCCACTTTCAAGTTCCCAAGTTCTTTCAACATGGCGGGAGTCTTATAGTAAACAATTTTTTAAGAAATAACTTCTTAAACTCCCTCCAAGCCTCAAATTGAATTGGTCAGAAGATCGTGTTACCACACATACACTCTACCTTCTAAAGTGTCAAAATGAGTATGCAATAAACCGTTATAAAAATTAAATATTACAGAGCAATGCAACACATAAAATATGCGGAAAAATACAAGCACACAAAACACATAAAACCAGAGAGACACAGATATACGTGGTTCACCCAGTTTGGGCTACGTCCACCCCGAACAGCCAGTCCTTCCTTTCTATTATCCAGCAAAATGAAGAGACAAAAACTTACAGCAGATCTGTTATAATATCCTCTGTTCTCTCTCATAGTCTCCCTCTCTGTTTCTCGCTCTGAGAATACACATACAATACACAGCTGCAATACAATACCCTCATATATACAAGGGGGTTTCCTTCTAGGGAAAAAAACCCTAATCTAAAAATAACTTCTACCATCAGATCATTTGCCTAATGAACGGCCTGCATTGACTAGAAATTACTATACTTTTACAAGGCAATTTTACACCGTTTTTTTAGCGGGGCGCCGCCCCGAAAACCCCCCGCCAGGGGGGGGCTCCGAAAAGCGCTACCGCCACCCCCCCCCCCGGACCCCCCACGGCAGCGATTAATTACAGGTGGCATTGCCGCCCCTTTTAAGGTACAGGGGTCCAATGTTGTGATACAAAGTAAACAAGATAATCAGGCTCCACACCCAACAATCTCCCACTTGGAGACTGATTGTAGCAACTCCATCGCTGCTTCATTTGCTAGACAATGACTCCTCTTTGGACCTGGCTGTTTCTCATCTTCATCGTCATCCTTGAAGACCAATTGAAACTGAGCATGTTCTCAGTTTCTCCCTGGTTACAACTTTTGTTAGAATATCTGCAGGATTCTAGCTAGCGTGTATCTTTTCCAGCTTCAACTCTCCATCTTCCAATACTGACCGTATGAAATGGTACTTGAGATGTATGTGTTTAGTCCTGGAATGAAATGTTGAGTTCTTTGCAAGATGAATAGCACTTTGGCTATCACTGTATAGTGTGCCCATATCATGCTTCTTACCCAATTCATCTATAAACCTTTGTAACCAAATCATTTCTTTACTAGCCTCTGTAGCAGCAACATACTCGGCTTCTGTTGTTGAAAGTGCAACAACACTTTGGATTTTTGAAACCCAACTGACAGTTGTTCCACCTACAGTAAATACATATCATGTAGTGCTCCTCCTGTTATCTCTGTCACCTTCCATATCTGCATCAACATATCCATGTAGAGCAATGTTTGAACCACCAAAGCATAATGCTTGATTTGTGGTACCTCTCAAATATCTGAGAATCCATTTTACTGCCATCCAATGTTCTTTTCCTAGATTATTCATGTACCTGCTTACAACTCCCACTGCATGTGCAATATCAGGCCTTGTGCAGACCATTGCATACATTAAGCTTCCAACTGCTGATGCATATGGAACTTTAGACATATAATCCATGTCTTCTTGGGACTTTGGTCACATCTCCTTACTAAGTTTGAAATGGCTAGCAAAAGGTGTACTAATTGGTTTTGCATTGTGCATATTAAATCTTTTCAACACCTTTTCTATGTACTCATTCTGAGACAGTGTTAATTTGCGATTTTTTCTATCTCTAGTTATCCTCATACCAAGGATTTGTTTTGCAGCTCCCAAATCCTTCATTGCAAATGAATTTGCCAATTTTCTTTTGAGCACATTTATTTCCTGCATGTTAGACCCTGCAACAAGCATGTCATCTACATATAATAACAATATAATATAGCTGCCATCATTTATCCTTTTTAGATAAACACAATGATCAGAGTGACATCTAGTATAACCTTGTTCAGACATAAACTTGTCAAATTTTAGATACCACTGCCTTGGAGCCTATTTTAAGCCATACAAGCTCTTCTTTAACCTGCACACCAATTTTTCTTTCCCTTTGACCTCATATCCTTCTGGTTGCTGCATGTATATCTCTTCCTCCAAATCTCCATGGAGAAATGTTGTCTTTACATCTAACTGTTCAAGATGTAAATCTTCCGCCGCTACAAGACTTAAGATAGTTCTGATTGAATTCATCTTAACAACAGGAGAAAATATTTCATCAAAATCAATACCTTTCTTCTGTGCAAACCCCTTCACCACAAGTCTAGCTTTGTACCTCTGTTTTCCTCCATCTTCTTCCTTCAGCCTCTAAACCCATTTATTTTACAATGTAGTTTTACCTGCAGGCAACCTGACTAAGTCCCAAGTCCGGTTATGCATTAAGGAGTCCATCTCTTCTTCCATGGCTAGCTCCCACTTCTTCCTGCTTTCAACCTGCATTGCTTCTTCATAACATTCAAGTTCACCAGAATCAGTCAGCAATAAATAATATAATGAAGGAGAGTATCGTTCAAGGGGTCTACTTATCCTGGTAGATCTTCTAACACCACTTTCAGGTGTTTGAGGTGCCTGTTGCTGTTGTGGTAGTTGCTGTTGCTGTGGTTGTTGATTATTATTATTTTTAGGCACCTTTACTTTTTCAGTTATCTCATCAAGAACCGTGTATTCCTTGCTTTCTTTTTCCTGTTTCTTTTCCTGCAACTGATTCTTATAAAATACCTTTTCATTGAATATTACATCTCTGCTCCTAATGATTTTGTGATTTTCATAATCATATAAGCGATAACCAAAATCATTAGCACCATATCCAATAAAGGTACATTTCTTTGATTTTGCCTCAAGCTTTGTTCTGTTTTCTTTATTAATATGGACAAAGGCCTCACAACCAAAAGGCTTTAAAAAAGAGTAGCTTACCTTTTTCCCTGTCCATTCTTCCTCTGGAATACCACCATCCAAGGAACTTGAAGGCCCTCTATTTATTAGATAAACAACAGTATCTACAGCATCTGCCCAAAATTGTAAAGGCAATCCTGCATGCAATCTCATGCACCTTGCACGCTCCATGATTGTTCTGTTCATCCTTTCTGACACACCATTTTCTTGTGGTGTTCTTGGAACTGTCTTCTCTCTACGAATTCCATGCTCTGAACAGTACCTATCAAACTCTTTGCTACAATATTCACCTCCATTGTCTGATCTTAGACACTTCAACTTCTTTCCCGTCTCAATCTCAACCAAAGCTTTCCATTTCTTGAAAGTATCAAATACATCAGATTTATTTTGAATACAATAAATCCAAGTTTTTCTAGTTGCATCATCAATAAATGTAACATAATAGCGAGAGCCACCGAGAGATGATACCTGAGCAGGTCCCCATACATCTGTATGCACAAGCTCCAATTTTTTTCTCTTCTTTTCTTTCCCAACTCTGAGAAATCTGACTCTCTTTTGTTTTCCATAAATGAAATTCTCACAGAAATCCAAATCAACATTCTTCAAACCTGGAAACAAATTTCTTGAGTGAAGAATCTTCATTCCCTTCTCACTCATGTGTCCGAGCCTATGATGCCATAATGCTGCATCTGCTCCTTTGGAATTTAAAGCATTAACAGAGTTAGAAATACCATTGCATAAATACAATGTACCAACCTTTTCACCTTTTGCTATTACCAGGGCTCCTTTGGTGACCTTCCAAGTTTTATCCGTGAAAGTTGTCACACAACCTTCACCGCCTAACTGCCCTATTGAAATCAGATTTTTCTTCAAATCTGGAACATGCCTTACCTCCTTTAGTAGCCATTGGTTTCCATTCCGTTGTTTTACAAGAACTTTACCCATTCCAACAATTTTACAGGGTTTATCATCACCCAAACGAACTTGTCCAAAATCTCCTTGAACATAGTCATGAAAATATTTCTTATCGGGTGTGGCATGGAATGAAGCCCCTGAATCTACAACCCAAGAATCAGTAACATTTTCGAAAGAAAGAATCAAAGCATCTTGTAACACATCACCTATCACATTTGCTTCATGATTGTTTTCTTGCTATGTGTCTCCTTCTTTTCCCTTCCGAGATCTACAATCTTTCTTTATGTGTCCTTTCTTTCCGCAATTCCAGTACACTATCCCTGATCTAGACTTGGATCTGCCTTTCCTTGATTTACTGTGATATCCCAAGCTCTTTCCTCTTTCCATTCTTCTTCCCCTAGACTCTGCACTCAAAGCATTACCCGATGTCTCACTAGAGCTTTTCCGTCGCATTTCCTCGCTAAGGATAGCACCAACAACATCATCAAACTTTAAAGTACTAGATCCAGAGACAGAGTTACTAATGGCCATTACTAAACCATTCCAACTCTCCGGCAATGAGCACAAGAATAATAGAGCTCTAACTTCATCATCAAAGTTTACCCATACAGAACTTAGCTGACTGGTAACTGTATTAAATTCATTTAAGTGGTCTGCGACAGATCCACCTTCTGACATCTTCATATTAAATAGTCGTTTCATAAGAAATACCTTGTTTGAGGCCGAGGGCTTTTCATACAGTTTCGCCAACGTCTGCATCAAACCCTCTGTTGTTGTTTCCTTTGAAATATTGAAGGCGACTGATGCCGCAAGACACAACCGTACTATTTCGAGTGCCTTTCTATCGAGAATGTTCCATTCCACGTCTGTCATGGTCGATGGCTTCTTTGTTTTTCCACTAAATGGTTGGTACAGATCTTTCTGATACAGATAATCTTCCATCTGCATCTTCCACAGCGCAAAGTTTTGGCCGTTAAATTTCTTGACCCTAAACTTACCATCGTCTGCCATTGCTCCCACTCGAACCAGGAACCCTTTTTTCCTGCGAGTTTATCAGCCAAATATACCTTCGGCTTTGATACCAGTTGTTAGAAAATTAAATATTACAGAGCAATGAAACACATAAAATATGCGGAAAATACAAGCACACAAAACACATAAAACTAGAGAGACACAAATATACGTGGTTCACCCAGTTTGGGCTACGTCCACCCCGAACAGCCAGTCCTTCCTTTATATTATCCAACAAAATGAAGAGACAAAACCTACAGCAGATCCGCTGTAATATCCTCTATTCTCTCTCACAGTCTCCCTCTCTTTTTCTCGCTCCGAGAATACACTCATGATGCACAGCCGCAATACAATGCCCTCATATATACAAGGGGGTTGCCTTCTAGGGCAAAAAACCCTAATCTAAACATAACTTCTACCGTCAGATCATTTGCCTAATGAACGGCCTAGATTGACTAGAAATTACTATACTTTTACAAAGTAATTTTACATCTGTTTTTAGCTTCGGGGGCGCTGCCCTCAAACACCCACCAGGGGGGGGGGGGGCTCCAAAAAGCACTGTCGCCCCCGCTGGACCCCCCACGGCAGCGATTAATTACGGGCGGCATTGTCGCCTTTTAAGGTACAGGGGTCCAATGTTGTGATACAAAGTAAACAGGATAATCAAAGTTCCACCCCAACAAAAAAAATCATTTGTGTCAATGTATAATAAAAAATAAAATGATATTATCCACATTAGTTCTTGAAATAACCTCAAATCAGCCATGAATAGTGAGCCAAAGGGATAATGTGGGGCACTATTAAAGTTACAACATGTTTAAATTCCTTTTAAATTGTGAGGTTTTTCTCCAATAGGGTTGAAGCATCAGCACAAGGAAACATGGCACAATTTTTTGGGGGAGTGATTAAAGTTGTAACACAACTCAAGTGATTTACATCTCCATTGTAAATGACATCATTATATGTTTGAGCCAAGTTGTTATAGATGTTATATATAGACAATACATTCAATTTACTTTGACTTCATATTTTTAGGGCCTCGACTCTAACATGGATTTGTATCAAGAACACTTCATGGTAATGAAAGGGGGCCTTTTTGTTTAACCACATACGCACAAGAGCATCACATGCTACCCTTCAGATCTCCCTTCATTTGTTCAAGGTGGGTTTACATTCATGTTGATTTGAAACAAATAATAATGACCTTCCTCTTCTTAATAACATCTTCTAGCGTTTCCATATATACGATATGTAATTAAAGCATCATTGAGTTTATAGATGCCCCCATTTATTATGAGATTCAAGGGATGTTCTATTTTCTTTATCAAAATTTTAATGGGTCATTATCTACATATTATTTAAATACATGTCTAGAAAGTTTTATGAGGGAGATACTTGGATTTAGGTCTTTATATAAGGCCTTATGTGGCCTTCCCATTTAGAACTATTCCAAGGTGGTCATCTCCTTTCATATTCCCTTTCTTACTTAGGGACAAACTGAAAAAAAAATATTTAAACATCTTTAACTACCAAATTAGTGAGGCATCGCACCTCTTCTTGACCTTGTCCTCAACGAGAAATCTTTCTTCAGAGATACTTTGAGTATTTCCCACCATATATCTCAAGTTGGATGTCATAGGATCTGTTACCCCATTTTCTATATGGGATTTTAGAGGATATTTTAAAATTAGATTGTCATCTCAACCCCTACGATTCCTATCACATTGGTTATTTTTCATCTAAGGTATATGGATCTATAGGTAATTCATGAATGTATCATTGGTTTGATGACACCTTTCCTTAGCCATCTAGGACACTATGTGTAGGAAGATATTCCTTTAGCTACCACATTTAGTTGGATATGTATGATCCATGTGTATATAATTTTATGTCCAATGTGTAATATTTTAATTGTGTTCACTTAAACACTCTATTCTAACTCTTGATTATTTGGCTATATGTTTAATATGACTTATTCCATTGTGTTTCATAAGTTTTCTCAGAGAGGTGTGTCATATTTATGGTTTGGATATATTCTTGGTGATTTGAGTAGGTGCTATACATTCATTCTATTGTACCCCTTATTTCCTTTAGTCAAAGTTTACCCATGTGTCTCTTAACAAAACATGTGAAGGTCTTCTAATAGGGTATTTTTAATCTCTAAGTGAAATTCCTCAAAATTAAGAGGCTACCTATACCTACTTAAGTGTATTGATAAGAGTATTCATATATTTAAAGATATTTTTCATCACCTTACAAGTTGATAGATATTTCCGTTATATGTAAAGCTCATCTCCCTTTTCGCTCCTTACATGAACATTCTTACTTATATTAGAGAGGTATAATATAATTTTGATTAATTCCCTAGTTAGACTAACATTATTTTTACTCACATAAAAATAAACCTTAATGAAAACCTAAGCAACCATAGATATTATTTTACTACCTATTAAAATATAATTTGGTGTCTACTCTAAAATATAAATTGACCTATTAAAATTTATTTTCCCATCAATATTCTCCTTGCTAGGTTTGGGACAGTGTTCGGTCCTCCTTCTCTGCTCATAATTGTTATGATTTCGCCATAGATTCCATACCCTTTTTTGACGTTCAATTCTTCTATCCACTTGACTATATTTTTAATGCGAACTTATTATATCTAATCTGGGTTCACCCTTTTTCAAGATTTATTTGAAATATTCATTTGTTGCAATTCAAATCAGAAAACATGTTCAATAACTCGAATTTTGGCTATAGTAAACTATATTAATTTTCCATTTTCCTTCCGCCTTTGGATATTTGTCTTCATCCAAGAGTCCTGATTGATATTGCCACTAAGCTGAAAATCCTTCCAGTCAAGTAGCAAAATAGATTGGTCTTCCTCCGATGGATGGGATGGATCACTGTGACCGCTGGCCTTACCAATGAATGAGGTAAGGATCTTCTAATGTGGTTTGATTAGTTAGTAGTCCAGGGCGTGAATTTCATTCATTTTATTTGTGTTTTTGGTGGTTGTAGCTTCTACATATCCACGTTCATACTCTTCTCAGGCTTTTCTACAACCTTGATCTACTTCGATCTACTACAAAATATATTTATTTATATGGTCATCGATATTATTTTCAGGCTCTATACAACTTCTTTATGCATTTGGAATTTTTCCCATAGACTATTACTCTTAATGTGAAACTGATCCAACCATCCAACTGTTGGAAATATGATGCAGAGTGTTGTCCTTGATGGCAACCCACTGAATGAAGATGAAGACATGTGACAGTTGACATGTGTTGTCCTTGATGGCAATACACCTGATGAAGTTATGCTTGACTTGATGGACTTGGTAAACGATGTAAATATGATGTGATATGATGTTAGTTAGCAATATGATGCTAAGTGTTTTCCTTGAAAGGCAACTCACTTGATGAAGAAGATGGCAACTTACTTGATGAAGTTGTGCTTGATAGAATATGTTCTTGATGAAGTAAATCTGATATATCTGCAGTATGTACAGAAGGCAGTGAAGAAAAGAAGTCAGCAAGTGCTAAATCTATGATGAAAAAAAGTATGTCTTTTGGTATACGCGGATTGGCCTAGGGGAAGTCGCGTATGCACGCGGAAAAGAACGTGCCAAGTCGCGTATGGGCTAAAGCGCTCAAAAAGTGCAAATCCAAGGGTAACCACCATGGTATTGACCCATAGTATTGGGTAATGATCCGCCTAATTGACCCCGTCCAGGTAGTTTTGGGCTTATGGTATTTTTTTGGTCCATGGTATTGAAAAAGGGGCTCATGGTATTAAAAAAAAAGGATAATCATATAAAAGGAGAAGAAATTCATTGTGCACAACATGAGTGTGAGTGCAAGATGTCTGAGCTTGAATGAATACTTCTCTCTGAAGTACATCTGAATGGAAAGGGTTACACTTGAATGATAAATCTGATTGTATGATGCACCAATGATGAAGAAGGGGATCTAGATCTGAATTGCTCTTGTATTTGTTAGATCTGATTAGGGAAGGATTAGATCTGTGATGAGGCGAGCATCAAGGCGAACATCTGTCTGAAGAAAAAGGGTAGATCTGAACTGAATATCTGATCTGATGAAGTATGCTGCTCTGTAATGATTGAAGATCTATACGCTACTTCGTCGCGGAGGAAGCGCTTATATACGCAGCTTCAGCGAAGAGAAATCGCGTATGCGCAATAAAATATACACTGAGGTATACGCTGGGTTGTGTGGACGGAAGCGCGTATATACGCGACATCAGTGAAGTAAAAGCGCGTATGCATACTAGGGTTTGCTGAAGCAAGGGGTATGAAATATCTGATCTGTTCTGCTGTGTTTCTGCTATCTGAGCTGTGTTGATATGAATCTGTTGATGATGTATGGTTGTGCTTAAAAGTATGGAAAGGGTTCGGTCTGGAAATATGATGAATTGTGGCCTGCAAGTTGTGTTCTATTAAAGTGGTTGGATCCAGTGTGAAAATTGATGAAACGTGGTCCAAGGTGGTGCTGAGGGTTGTAGCCTTCAGTCAGGGGGTTGTAGCTCCCTTCCGGGAGAGGCTGGTAAACGAGATCAGGGGGTTGTAGCTCCCTTCCAGGAGAGGCTGGTAAACGAGTAAGGGGGTTGTAGCTCCCTTCCAGGAGAGGCTGGTAAACGAGCGCAGGTGGGTGCCTGCGTGCTGGTCAAGTCTGCGCCAGCACATATGTTGTAAGATGTTTTCTCTATAATAAAATATTGAAGGGTGAGCAACTGCAGCGGTGGTTTTCTCCCGACTTGGGTTTCCACCTAAAAATCCTGGTGTTCATGTGTGATGCTTTGTGTGATGATTTATTATGTTCTTACTGCACATGTTTACTGCTTATTGAATATCTGATGAATAAATGAAGGAATGATTTAAGTGAAGAATTAATGACATAAATAGATATCTGTGTATACGCGAGTTTCGTAAAGGGTATCCGCGTATATACGCAAGTCTTGTTCAGGAAAGTAGCGTATGCGTTTTAGAAACAAGAAAAAGTGAAAGTTTTGAATATGCAGTAAATACTGATTCACCCCCCCCTCTCAGTATTTTTCCCAACAATTGGTATCAGAGCAGGTCCTTGTGGAGAAGCTTGATCGCTTAAAGGAGATCCGTCGCAATGGGAAGTCAAGAAGGAGTAATGTCTATTAAGCCACCTCTATTCAATGGAAGCAATCTGATATTCTGGAAGGTACGTACAACAGCATATCTGCAAAGTCTTGGTGCAGATGTATGGGCAATCGTGGAAGAAGGTTATCAATACCCGACAAGTATTCCTACTGATGCAGCTGAAAGAAAGAAGTATGAAATCAATGCCAAAGCAGTGAACGTCTTATTGGGAAGCATGTATGAATCAGAATGTGCTAAAGTGATGCAACTACATTCAGCAAAAGACATATGGGACAAAATCATTCTAAGCTATGAAGGAGACACAAAGGTAAAAAGTGCAAAACTCCAAACTCTTAGAATTGAATATGAAAATTTGAAGATGCATAGTGATGAAAGTGTTGCCAGTTTCTTTCTTCGTCTGGATGATATTGTAAATCAGATGAGAAATTTGGGTGAAACCATAACTGATACTACTCTGGTGGAAAAGGTCTTAAGATCCTTGACTTCAAAATTTGACTCTAAAGTTTCGGCTATTGAAGAAAGGCAAGATCTGCAATCGCTTACTATTGTTCAATTACATGGTACTCTGACTGCTTTTGAAATGAGACAAGGAGGTCCTTCTCAAAATCAAAGAAACTTCTTTTAAGGCATCTCGCAAAAGGAAAATAAAAGGAAGTTTTCAAAGAATCCGACTATATATCCGAAGAAGAAGAAGCGAATTTTGTGAGAAAACTCCAACTAGGTACCTGGAAGATTCAAAGGTAAACTTCCCTTCAAATGTTTTGATTGTGGAAGAGTTGGTCACTATGCTTGCTAAATGTCCTTATAGAGATAAATATGGTAAAGGGAAACAATTTGGAAAAAAGGAAGAGTTATTATGCAAATGAAGATGATGATGAAGTGTCCGATGAAGATGAAGAAGATTCTGACCAAGCTCTACAAGTGCTCATGGCAAAGAAGCAAAAGAAGAAGGCTACTCAAGGAAAGGAGATACCTCGTGAAATCATGTATAGCGAGTAAAGTGAAGAAGATGAAACAGTATTAATCGTTGTTCTTGTATTTCACTTACCCTGTATATGCAAAGGCAAAGATAGTGAAAGTAACGAGTGATGGATCTAGAAGAAGTCATCAAGATTAAAGTTGAAGATCAACAAACATCATCTAAGGAGAATAAAAGTCTAGAAGCAAATGATGGAAGTAATGATTGGTATCAATTTGAAAGGAAGGAATCTATCTACAAATATGTGATCTCTAGGATGAATGAAAAGATTGAGACACTAAATGGACAGATAGACAAATATCAAGGATTGTACGCTCATGCAACCAATCAAGGTGAAAAACTTGAAGCAAAAATCATCTCCCTCAAGGAAGACCTGGATAAATCAAATAAGAAGAATGCAGGACTTGAAGCAGAAAACATATCTCTGAAAGTAGATCTTGAAGCATCAAGTAAGAAGAATGAGGAACCTCTACAATCATTTGAAAAGGAAGGCCTTGAAGCAAAAATCATCTCTCTCAAAGAAGATCTGGAAAAATCAAATAAGAAGAATGAAGAGTCTGCAACAAACATGTGAAGAAAACGAAAATTGGTTGAAATAAGAGATTCTAAATCGAAGGATCAAGTAGAATATAGAAGAAGGAAAGAAGAAAGCATGACAAAGCAATGTTAAGCCTTGGAGATTGAGGTAAACATTCTCAAAGGTAAATTAGAAGAAAAGGTTAAACTTTTGAGGTTTCAAGATAGTACTAATATTTTGGACAATATTCCGAGTAATCAAAGGTCTCCTGCTATCAAACTTGGTCTTGGTTTCCATGAAGCTGTTAAAGGAGAATCTAGCTCACAAGGAAGTGCTAAAAATTCAAAGGATGTCAATGCAAAACTCGAAGTGTTGAAAGAGACAAAAGGTCAACCAACAATGATGAAATCTCAAAGGAAATCGATCAATAATGTTGAATGATTTAAATGTCATAATTATGGGCATGTTGCAGTAAAATTGCGGAGAGCGGATCATTTAAGCCTCAAACAAACGGTTCCTACATAGAAAGGTACTCTGGTTTCTTCAAGGGATATTGTTTTTCATGTAACAAGTATGGACATAAAGCGAGATGATTGTAAAAGGAGGAAGATTAGAAATACTCTTTATGATTCTTATGCTTATTTCTCCGGACACATGAGATGTTATTATTGTAACAAGTATGGACATGTAGAAAAGGAATGCAGGGATGAACGAGATGCGAGAAAGTGGACAATTTTCAGCACATAGTTAGGAAGTTCAAGAAAATTTGGAAAAAGAAGGAGGACCAATCAGAAACGTAGGGAATTCTAACCCCTATCGTGAGTCATCCGCTTCGAAGCTTACTTCTCTTATTGACTCACGGGAATGACGTGGGATACATTATGAGATTTAGTAATGTATCGTCACGTGGGGAGCAATGTATGATGACTCTCATGGTTGATTTGATTATTATCGTTATATGTATTTCACGTGAGCATCCGATATGAAGAAGGCAGTACGGGAAGTACAAGTTTAGGGGGAGATGAAGGAATGTGAAAAATTTCTATGCTTCACTTTCCATACGCGGGTTCGATGAACAAAAGTCGCGTATACACGCGAGTTACGACGAGACACTGATCGCGTATGCATTTATGATAAGAAAATTGGGATGATAGTCGAAGATCGGGAGCGAGAGGTTCGGGGGGAGCATCGATCGACTGATAATTATTATACTTGTTTGCATTAATCCGGTTATACTCATACTAATGAAATGATATATGGTTTCACTTGTTGAAGATTATGGATAAGTCCCTGTTTTCTTTTTGATGAAGAATATTCGTTGCTTGAGATGAAATTCTTATAATTCGAAGATAAGGGACAAGTTCATGCAAAGATTGTTGCTGGTGACTTGCTTTTGAACGTATTCGAGGTTGCACAAGTTAAGGAGGAGCACTGGTTCGGGGAGCGAGCAGGTTGAATACTAATAATTGCATTGTTGGCACTATGAGTGCTTATACGTGATACTCATGCTTAAATGATGATGACTTGGTATATGGTTTATTATGATGAGATTTTGAGCCTTGTTTGCTGAAAAGTATCTTTTGTGCTCACACATGGATGAATTGGAAGTCTTATGATTCAGAGATAAGAATAGATCATGCAGAATTTGTTATTATGGTTGAGATCTTTTCCCTACATATGTTATTTCATGTTAAATCTTAAAGATCATGGTGATATTGGACCACATGGATGATTGACACATATTTGAAGATGTTGTGCTGGTATGATAATCTCTCTTGGAAAGATTGTATTGATGCCTGCAAAGAATCTGAAGGATTGGTTACTAATGTGCTTATGCTACAACCGTTGGATGATGCTTGAAGACTCAACTACACTATTCTATCTATCTCGTAGTCCGGGGAAGCATTCAAATATCTCGTAAAGAAGTCGAACATCTTGTCTTTTTCTCACGGAGGATCAAATCGAGTTAAAATAAAGAAGATGGTATTGGATACGCGGGTTTCTGAAACATAGTCGCGTATATACGCGAGTTCATGCACATAAAACCGCATATGTCCGGTTGCTGACATTTTTACTAGTTTGGGAGTCGGCTTTCTTCGGCAGATGCCGCAATCGTTTGTTTGGTATCTCGATCATCGTTTTGGTACCTCTCCGGTGGTGTTCCGGTTCTCATAATTCTATTTCTAATGTTTTGATAAAGATGCCTTGATGATTTTTTTGGTGGAAGTGTTCGGGATGCACAAGCTAAGGGGGAGCCTTAGTCATATGGAAAGGATGCTTGGATGCACAGATTCGTGGGGGAGCATTAGCTTTCGTTGAGTATAATGCATTGTTGGCAATATGATGATTCTGAAATATGTTCTTTGAAGTCTTTTTGGTATTGGTCATAAATGGTCATATTTGTAATTTGATGAAAAGGTCTTGTTGAGACCCATGATGGAAATTGTAATATTCAGTCATGTAAGGACTTGAAAAATTTGTAAACCCACTTGGTTGGGTAGCTGAGTCAAATTTTGTAAACCCACTTGGTTGGGTAACTTAGTCAAAATTGTAAACCCACTTGGTTGAGTAGCTGAGTTGAGATATGTAAACCCACTTGGTTGGGCATTTGAGTCTCATATGTAAATCCACTTGGTTGGATCTTTGATGTAAGTATGAGTCTTTGGTGATAGGAAGTTCATAGAGTCATGTACTTCATTGAAAAATATGTTTGAAGATTCAACATGAACTCGGGGGAGCTTGGTCACTTCAGTATACATCAGATCTGCAGAACGCTTCTTCCACATTAGGAGAAAAGGGGGAGAGTATGTTGGTTTTGATCCGCCCTTTGCCCTTGATGTCAAAGGGGGAGAGTATGTTGGTTTTGATCCGCCCTTTGCCCTTGATGTCAAAGGGGGAGAGTGACATGGTGTTTGAATGAAGAGAAAGAATGGTGTCAAAGAATGGGGAGAGTGACATGGTGTCATTGTATTCTTAATGTACCTATCACGTTGTGGTGATCAAACACCATCGTGGTTGCCATCAAGTCCAAAGGGGGAGATTGTTGGCAATATGATGCAGAGTGTTGTCCTTGATGGAAACCCACTGAATGAAGATGAAGACATGAGAGTGTTGGCATGTGTTGTCCTTGATGGAAATCCACCCGATGAAGTTATTCTTGACCTCGATGGACTTGGTAAATGATGTAAATCTGATGTGAAATGATGTTAGTTAGCAATATGATGTCGAGTGTTGTCATTGAATGGCAACCCACTTGATGAAGAAGATGGCAACTTGATGAAGTTGTGCTTGATAGAATATGTTATTGATGAAGTAAATCTGATGTATCTACAGAGAGTACAGAAGGTAATGAAGAAAGGAATTCAATATGTGCTAGATCCATGATGAAAAGAGTATGTCTCAAGGCATACGCGGATTTTCCTAGGAGAAGTCGCATATGCACGCAGGAAACAACGTGCCAAGTCGCGTATGGGAAAAAGCGCTCATAAAGTGCAAAACCAGGGGTAACCACCATGGTATTGACCCATTGTATTGGGTAATGATTCGTCTAAATGACCCCGTCCAGGAATACCATCGGAAGTAATGTGGTTTTGGCTCATGGTATTGAAAAAAGGGTAAACCTATATAAGGAGAAGAAATTCATTGTGAAAATCATGAGTGTGGGAGCAAGATGTCCGAGCTTGAATGAATACTTATCTCATGACGTATATCCGTATGGAAAGGGTAAAGGTTTGATGATAGATCTGAATCTATGATGCACCTATGAAGAAATGATGAAGCGGGATATCTAGATCTGAAATGTATCCGTATTTGCTAGATCTATTTATGGAATTATTAGATTCGAGATATGGTGAACATCTCAGTCCGAGTAAAGGGTTAAATCTGTGTGATGTATCTGTTCTGAAGAATTGCAATGACCTAAATGTCTGAAGAACCATACGCTAGTTCGCCGCAGAGGAAGCGCGTATATACGTGTCTTCACTGAAGAGAAAGCGCGTATGCGCAATGAAATTACCTCTGTAATATGTACAGATGTATACACTGGTTTATGTGAACGGAAGCGCGTATATACGCGACATTAGTGAAAGGAAAGCGCGTATGAAAACTAGGGTTTGCTGAAGTCTATGGTAAGAAAAGTCTGATCTGTTCTGCTGGTTTACGAATATACGTCGGTGAGTTATATGTATCGGCTTTCATGTTTGATCGTGCTTAAAAGTATGGAGTGGGTCCGGTGCGAAAATATGATGAAACGTGGCTCGCAAGTTGTGTTCTAAAGGAAGCTTTGGATCCAGTGTGAAAAATTGATGAAACGTGGTCCATAGAGGTGCCGAGGGTTGTAGCCTTCGGTCGGGGGGTTGTAGCTCCCTTCCAGGTGAGGCTGGTAAATGAGATCCGGGGGTCGTAGCCCCCTTCCGAGTGAGGTTTGGGTAAACGAGATCGGGGGTCGTAGCTCCCTTCTAGGAGAGGCCGGTAAACGAGTCGGGGGTTGGACCTCCCTTCCGGGAGAGGCCCAGTAAACGAGTGCGGGTGGGTGCACTGCGTGCTCGGTAGGAGTCCGCACCCAAGCACATATGTTGTAAGATGTTTTCTCTATAATAAAATATTGAAGGTCGAGCAAGCCGCAGCGGTGGTTTTCTCCCAACTTGGGTTTCCACCTAAAAAATCTCGGTGTTCATGTGTGATGCTTTGTGTGATGGTTTAGTCTGTTGTTCCCTGCACATGTTTTACTGATAACTTAACATCAGATGAATGAATATTGCAAAGAACTAAGTTAATAAATATTTGCATATTTAGATCTTTGCTAATACGCGAGTTGTATGAAGGATATCCGCGTGTATACGCGAGTTTACTGAAGGAAAGTAGCGTATGGGTTTTAGAGCATGAAAAAGTAAAAAGTTTTAGTTTTCCCTAAATACTGATTCACCCTCCCCCCTCTCAGTATTTTTCCCAACAGTTTCAGCATTATCGGTATGAAGTTAAACTTGCAGAAAAGTGATTTGTGATGCATTGTGATTGGTTGAATGTTGTGGGATCTAAGAACCCTGTTCCACGTGTATGTAAGTTGTTAAAGGATATGTGTGTTATGTTATAAAGAGTGTTGTTAGTTGCTTCAAGTATGCATGTAATTAAACTCTGTAATTGTATTCTATTGTGTTCCGGTCAAGCCACTTAACAGATGGGGTTACGCATGTGGCCACCACCATAACCGTAATGTTTAAATGTGCAGCTTAATAGGTGGAGCAGATAGAGGCATGCCAAATTTGGTGGTCTTCCCTAATCTAACTCCAATAAATTGGAGTTCTCCACATTTAGTGGAGTTTTCCTAGGAGATATTGGAAAAAAGTGTAAAAGGCTCAATTTTCGACCATTCTGAGTGAAGTAAGAGTCATTATTTACTATCTCAAGCATTTTAGAGCCATTGGTGAGTTTTTCAGAGCCATATGAGGACTTTTGAGCATGATTTTTCTTCAGAGAAGTTCCAAGGCCCACTAGGGCTGCGAGGAGCTAGCAGGAGAATGAGGCCTAGCCAGAGGCCATTCTCAGGAAACCAATAGTCATTTTTGACTATATTGAAACTTCTAAATCTAATGATGGGGTTTACAGAAGAATTTGGAGACTTCTACAGCCGAAGTAGCGACATGGAAGTTTCAGGGATCCTAGTGCCACAAGGTGTTGGAGGCATAGAACAGGCAACCTGAGTTCATTCTGAGTGAATGAAGAACCTATTTTGGATGATTGATATGTGATGGAGATAGTAGAATAGTTTTTAGGAGTAGAAGAGGACTTCTAGGAGATTTTTTGGCACAGAGAATCTCAGGGAAGCTCAAAGACATCAACTGAAGAGGTCAAGCCCAAGGGAGCCTAGGTCCATTTCCAGAGATTGAGTAATAAATCCAGGGGTATTTTGGTATTCTAAACCCATTGGTACAATCTAAAAAACCCCTGGAGTTGAGCATCATCTTGTAAAATAAATTGACCATATTAATCCCCAAGAGCCAAGTCCATTGACGGAGGCTCAAGGAGATGTATCCCAAGTGTTGAGGGTGAAATCCTTTATTATGTTTGTTTTTATGTTTTGTTGGTTAATTTGCTATAATTTATGGCTGTTTTACATGATTCTAATCAACTTAAACAAATTTTTAATTTCTCACACATAAAGCCTTAAATCATTTAAAACACATACACCTGAATCAAGAATTCAATTCCGCACATCCATGTATAAGCAAGATCCTAATTTTTTTTTAATTGAGTGGGAGGTGCTTGCATAGAAAAAAATTCAGCCACCCATATCAGATCAGGTTGGTATCAGAGTACTAGGTTTCTTGCTTGCTTTTTTGACTTGAAGGGTGTTTAACAGTGCAAAGAATTTAGTTGTTTGCAAATTGACTGATGCTTACAAGTTTGACTTTTCTAGAGGTGAAGAGGAGCTACTGCTAGTTAAGCCCAGAAGAGGACAAGAAGGAAGAAGGTTGAAAGCATCCTCCTTACCCAAAGGACCTCAAGGAAACCCTTGAAGCACAGGAGGGATTTTTTGCAAAAGAGGCTGCTTGAAGAAGAGATACGAGCTACAGAGAAGAGCTTGAATCTACCGCCAAATTGTTTTTGAAGCTTTTTCAATTGTTTTTGAAACTTTGTGAATTCTTGTGGAAGTTTTTTAATTAATTTACATAGTGAAAACTTCATCAAGTGATGTTTCTAAATCCTCCTCCTTTGCAATACCCTTTGATAAAGAGATGAAGCAGGAATTTCACATCATGAAATATATGGTGCAACAATTGTATGAATATGTAAGGGAGAGCACTAAAATTTAGGAGAAATTGGTTGCTATGAAGAAAGAGAAGCAAGAACTTCTTCAAAAGATGCATGAGATGGAGATTCAACTCCATGAGACCAAAGAATCCTTAGCCAAGCATGTGCTTGAAGAAGAGGTAAATAGTTCAAGTTTGTCTTAAATTTCCTCTCAGGATAAATGTGTAGGTTATTTTGAAAAAAACACTAGAGGAATAGGGTCCAAATTGATGATGAAAATGGGCTATGAAGGTAAAGGATTAGGCAAACATTCACAAGGCATAGTTGAGCCAATTATAGTTGAGGAAAGTTCTAAGTATTTGGGTTTTGGCTATGGGAAAATTTATGGAGAAATTTATAAAGCCATGAAGGCACTTGAAACAATTCCAAGAAGGACTTTTGTTGCAGGTTCAAAACCTAAACATGAAGAGTTTGGAATCAAGATGAATGAAATTGTTTGAAACCCATGTTTCAGCAAGATGCTTGTAGACATGCAGCTTATGGCGAGCAAGAGAGATGTGACAACTCTAAGGACATGAAAAATGTTGTTGGTCTTCAAAAGAGAGTTGGAAACTCTTCAAGTTCATCTTCTCAAGAAGGTGAAAAAGATGAAAATTCAAAGCAACATTCAAGGTATAATTCTACCTATAATCATGTGTTTTTATGATTATGTTAAGCATGAAAAAAATGCATGCATTAATAGGAGAACAATTCGTTGTTCATTTTGTGGTTTGAATAACCGTCAAGTTTCGAGATGCTGGAAGATAATGATAGCATACAGGAAATAGTTCAACAAAAGGTGACTTGAACGGAATATGCAAAATATTTGCACACATTTCCAGAAAAAGGGACATCTCACTGCTCAATGTTGGACACTGCATCCAACCACTTATCCCAAGCACATGAATCAAGAGGATAAAAATACTGGTGAGGATGTGACCAATGATTCCATCATCGATGTGAGTCCGGATGATTCACAAGAAGAAGATGTTCAGCAGGAAAAATCGCGATTAAAGTGGGTTGGCAAGAAATGGCTCAATTTCTTGACCAATTAAGGCATGCATTTACTTTGTACATAGATGAAAATTTCGACCTTATATATGCCTAAATTTCTATTGAAAGTATTACAAGTTGTAGCATATTATCACAACTTGTCGGATGCAATATTTCATGTGAATGCTATTCATTTGAAGGAATTTCTTTTTGTTGCAAAATTTTTCCATGGAGGTGTAAAAGATGGGTCTGTTACTCACTTATGTTGTAGTAATATCATTCATTTCATCTGTTATAGTCACCCACATGTTTTGGGATTATGTACTTGTTGATACTTGAAAGGAAGAGTTGAAAGTGTACATATGCATGAGTTTGTATGTGTAAATGGCGAACTTGTAAATAGGTTCATTGTACATCGATACATGCACGAGTGTTGTCAATGTATCATGTTGCATATCGACTTGCTTCGATTGTGTCACACACATGTTTGTCGACTTGTGTCGATTTTGTTGCACACTTTTCATATCGTCCTATATCGATTGTATTTCACATTTCATGTTGACTTATTATTGATGTCGCATGTTGCACGACTTATGTTTTAGTCAAGGTTATTTTTCGATTGTGATTCGATAAATGGATACACCAATGTGCAAGAGGATTTCCATGTATTTGATTTTACATGAAGGTGAAAATTAGTTCTTTGAAGAAGCAAAAAGAGGCGGTCTTCATTTGAATTCTTGCATAAGATTTTCTTTTCAAGATTGATCGTGCTCTTGTGACAAGATGTTGCAGGAAGTTTTGGTCCATTCTATGAAGAAGTGGACAAGATGCAAGGTGTTTTGCAACCATTGCAGAACAAGCTGGTGTTTTTTTTGACCACAAGAGTTCACTCATCTTGCGAGCTTAATTTGGAAAGTGGATTTCCAAGATAGAGCCTGTATGCCATAGTTACAAGAGGAACTTCATTCTCAGTGGGAAGACAAATAGTTTGGCAAGAAAATAGAGAGAATAGTGGTACAACTGGGTATGCATTAGTTTACAATAGCCAACAATGCTGAAGTGGGTCAGCAACAACGAGAGATCAATGGTAAAGAGACATAACCAGTTGCAGTGCAAGGCATGTCAGGGTGATTGCCAAAGAGTATTGTCAAGAAAAATCAGTTGATATAACTTGAAAGCAACAGAGTTTTGAAGCTCAAGGCAGATAATCATCAGCTTGTGTTGGTCCAAAATCCCATCAGTGGGAAGGAGTGATTAGATTGGGATTAGGGCCTAAGGATTTGCTCAAAATTCAAAGTTACAGGATTGGGTTTGAAATGGAAAGCAGGTTCAGAACCTAATCAAACAATGGAGTGGGATCCAAATTGGTGGCTGTCATGGATTCTTGAACTCTCCATATACAGTTTGGGGATTTCACAGCCGTGGAATTTTGAAGGTGGAACGAACAGTAAGAGTAAGCCGTAAAACAAAGCGATAGAGAGGATAGTGGATCTAACACCAATCAAGAGGAAAGATCTCATCACAGTTCAGAAACATCGCATATTGCATAGAACAGAGTTTATCGTTAAAGAGTTTCGCAAATTAAATTGTTTAACCTTCGATGCGAAGTGAGAAGGTAGAGATATAATGTGGACCGTCGGATCGAGAAACAAACCAACGACGAAGATTGTAGCACCCAGAAAAGTGATTTTGCAAATCCCAATATTTAGAAGCTAAGAGTTTGCAAGATATGTTAAATTGGTTGTGATGCGGTAAATTTGAAATATGAAATGCGATGAGGGGAGCCATATGTTGGCATTGCGCATGAGTGCACATCGCATAAATTATGGTTTCAACGTTATCGGTATCAAGTTAAACTTGCGGAAAAGCGATTTGTGATGCGTTGTGACTGGTTGCATGTTTTGGGACCCGAGAACCCTATTCCACGTGTATGTAATTTTTTTAAGGCTATATGCATTCTATTCTAAAGAGTGTTTTTGGTTGCTTCACGTATGTATGTAATTGAACTCTGCAATTGTATTCCACTGTGTTCCGTTCAAGCCACTTAACAGATGGCGGTGCGCATGTGGCCACCACGCTAACCGTAAAGTTTAAATGCATGAATTAATAGGTGGAGTAGATAGGGGTGTGCAAAATTTGGTGGTCATCCCTAATCTAACTCTAGTTAACTGGAGTTCTCCACATTTACTGGAATTTTCCTAAGAGATATTGGGAAAATGTGTAGCAGGCTCAATTTTTTACCATTCAAAGTGAAGGAAGAGTCATTCTTGACTAATTCGAGCATTATATATCCATTGATGAGGTTTACAGAGCCATTTGAGGACTTCTGAGCGTGATTTTTCTTCATAGAAGTTCCAAGGGCCACGAGGGCCACTAGGAGTCAGCAGGAGAATGAGGCTTAGCCATGGCAGCTAGAGGCCATTCTCAGGAAACCAATAGTCATTTATGACTATATTGAACCTTATAAATATAATTATAGGTTTTTTAGAAGAATTTTGAGACTTATTGAGCTGAAGTAGCCATAAGGAACTTTCAGGGAGCTCAGTGCCACCAGGTGTTGGAGGCATAGAAAGGGGAGCATGAGTTCATTTTGAGCGAATGAACAACCTATTTTGGATTATTGACATGTAATGGAGAGATTAGAATAGGTTTTAGGAGCATAAGAGGACTTCTAGGATATTTTTTTCCGTAGAGAATCTCAAGGAAGATCAAGGACACCGACCGACGAGGTTAAGCCCAAGGGAGTCTAGGTCCATTTCTAGATATAGAGCAGTCAAAATAGGGGTTTTTTTGGTATTCTATACCCATTGGTACAGTCCAAACAAACATTGGATTTGAGAATCATCTTTTAAAATAAATTGAACATCTTAATCCCAAAGATACAAGTCGATTGATAGAGGCTCAAGGAGACGTAGCCCAAGTGTTGAGGGCTAATTTTCTGCCATCTTATGTGTTGTTGGTTAATTTTCTGCAATTTATGGTTGTACATGCTTTTAATCAGCTTAAAAAAATGTTTAATTTCTCATACATACAACCTTAAACAAGTTAAAACACATACACCTGAATCAAGAATTCAATTCCACACATGCATGTATAAGCAAGATCCTTAATTTGTTTTAATTGAGTGGGAGGTGCTTGCATAGCAAAACAAGTTTTCCACCCATATAAGATCATTTTCCGACATAGAAGTTTCTGTTAGAACTTCATTTTATATTGGTTGGACAAGGTTTAGGGTTCAAGTACCTCCTTCCCCCTTGCAGATTTAGTTTCTGATTTTTTATTTGACTAGGGTTTATATTTAATTTACGTTAGCATGGGATCATTTTCCTCTTTCATGAGCACATTTAAAGAACCACCAACACCAATATCATTAGCACAAATTGGAAATCCTACTTTGTTATTTACTATCACCATTTTCCCAAACCTTTGATGTATCACTATACGTGTTGCAAAGTTATCTCTTGGTATTTTTTCATCACTAAACCAATGTAATGGTATGACAAGGTGAAGTATATGACTAGTTCTTGTGGTGCCTAATCTCTAGCGATATTAAAATTCCTCATACGCTTTCTAATTGAGTGAATACCCCAAACTCGAGACTTTGATCGGCACTTTAAACTAGTTAGGACCAAACCCTAACCTCTTAGGGACAAACAAAACCAAATGAATGATCAATTATTTACAATAGATATTATCTTCTCGTGGTCTTGGTCTTCAACGGTTGCGATTCACCACAAGAATCGGTGGATGGTAATGATTGAGGGGATGGGTATATCCCTTATGTTAGCAAGAAAGGGGGGTACATTATTAAAGTTCTAATTCAAAATTCAACTCGAATTGTCAACAATAGATCATCAATGGTTTGCAAGGGGGTAACCCTGTAATGTTGTAAGAGAGAGGGGGTGTCCACACTCATACCTCCACCCGATCATTGGGAATAATTATGGTACTCTCCTTTGTTACTTTTTATTATGGATCCTATGACGAACCATTAATGTGGGAGGTTGAAAACCATATCCAACAATGCGAATATTTGTACAAGATCAATCAACATTTAGCTAGAGTTTGGCTAGACCTTAGATGATTTCGTTCACCTTACATTGATCTGAGATCCCTTTGATATCAACTTCATTGCCAATGCATGGATCGATCTAATGCCACATTTATCCTTAAGGTGATTCATGATATTGGGTTGAAAATGACAATAAGTAGGTATCCCTTTGTTAAATTTTATCATCTGTAAATATTGAATAGAACCTCCTTATCTCGAGGTTTATACGAAAAAACCTTGCCATAGAGGTAATTCAATGCCTTTGAATTCATAGAGAATAACTATGCAGTTGGATCAAAATTTGATTAAACATTATCACACTAAGACATTAGATATCGATCATTACAATACATACTTGTGGAGCCATACATAATCGAAAGATTTTTCCATCTCTCTTGGAGTTGACCAATGGGGTCATGTTGTTGGCTAACTCTATCTTCCTAACACTCGATCTAAAGCCACAAATCACTCAAACCTCTCTTAGCACTATGTTGAAACATATGTTGAAGGGACTTAGGGCACATACACATCCATTCATGTTGGCCAATTTTAAAAAGAATTTATGCAATACTAGGTGAAATATCCAATATGGCCCCCCCAAGTCTAAAATTTCTCTTCTAATTAACTATCCATGAAATTGAGTTTTTATATATAACCACTAACCAACCTACAAAATTAGAAATAGAAACAAGAATTTTCTTCATACCTCCTTGAAATGAGGAATGCAATGCAATGAAGAAATGCATCAAGAACATTTCTCAAAAGCATGGCCATCAATATAAAAACTAGAACTTACAAAATTATGTGTAATATCCCGAAAGGGATATTTTTAATAAAAATGTAGAAAAATACTGAACGCCACAATTTGTCGCAAAATAAACATTCACTCAACATAAGATTGCCATGTAAAATAAAAAGACATGAAACACTACAATCCAATACCACATATAATAGGAAGAATCTCAGCTTTTATTATAAATGATAATGAGGGTTACACATAGATCTGACCCAAAAAAAGCTGAGAAGTAAAACTGGTCACCAAGATGATCTACTGCACTACTACACTATTGTTACCTCCAAAATCGAACTGCTGCACTCTCCCTCCGGTAACAGCTACTATTGAACCCACTGAAGCACAAGTTGAAGATCTGGATGATCCTCACACCAATCCCTGAAGCACGACAAAACTTCTGAATGAAGTTTCCTCAAGAGAGTTGGGTTTCCGTCCAACACTCACAAATCACTCGAGGGTTTCAGTCCTGGGGCTACAGCTGAAGTAGAGAACCACGTCCTCAAACCTCTCATACACAAGAAAATGATCTACTCCAAAAGATATCTCCCAATGGCCTCCTCCCTTTCTTTTATAGATCCCTTGGAGCCTTCTAGAGCATTATTTTATTATTATTTTATTCATGGAGCACTTTTCCCTTTTATTAAAATATTCCTTTTTAATGCAGAAAAGGGTAAATCGGCTACCATACCTCCTCCAGTCATTGAAATCTGTGTCTAACTGTCCCACCGGTATTCTCGTCCCAGTTCCAATGAGAGATTACACTAAGGTGTTCCATCATGTATTCCTCTCCGAATTCCACCTTGAGCATAATCAGCTGAGTTAAGCACATAAATAACTCAAATTTTTGAAAGTTATCGGAATGCATTGGAACGAAAGCCAAACTACTCAGATGATGGAGTATATCAAGTGAATGCCTCTGGGAACCATTAAAACTCCTCAAAACTCCTCTAAAAATCTCCTGAGCCCACTGATAGCACCAATCTGTTCATGTGACCTGTCTGCTCCTAACTCTAGAAGTCCCTCCTAGTCCTGTCATGGGTGATACCAAAAAAAGGAATATTATATTATAACTCCCTAATGTTCTAGATGTCAATTTTTTGTTCATTGTGATTAGCAACAAGTTTTCAATACTTAAAGAAATGAATCGTATTAAAAATAAAAAAATTCCTAATCTTCAATAGTGTATTACTATTTTGAACTTTATATTGTTATTCTTCCAAAAAATTAATTTTTGACCCAAAGGATAAACTATTTAATTTGATTCCCTTCAGATTCCTCCTTTCAATTTAGTATACTATTGTTCGTTTTAAAGTTCAATAAAATAAAGAAAATGTAACGGCCCTCGTGAAAATTCCATGTAATAAAAGCTAATAAAGGAAAAATAATAACCAAGGTCATGGGACATGTATTCAAAGTTGAATGTTGGGATAAACATCCTAGTGTGGGTGTTCATATGGTTTATTATGGCTATGGAAATTGGCAAGGGAAATGGATAAGGATTTAGAAAGGAAAAGTGGAATTTATTGGTATTTATTTATGAAAATAATGGAAAATAAGAGAAAAGGAAGGTGAAAGGTCATAAGCTACATGTGAGGAGGAAAATGAAGGAAAATAATGGAAAAATGAAGAAATTAGAGGCCTCATTAATAAAAAGACTTATGAGGATTGGTTCATAGAATTTTGTCAGTTCATTTTCGAAGCTCTCATTCTATTCTCTCTGTCATACTCTTGGACACACAAAATTTTCCTAGAGCACTCTTGGAGGAGTTTGGCATAATTGCTATTTTGGAGCAAGAAGGAAAAGGAAGAGAAGTTAAGCGTAAGAGGACATCATGATCAGCGACTACAATGGGTTTTTCTTTCAGGTACCGAGTTGCTTGTATGTTTTCCTTACTAGTTTTGCATGCATGGTATATGAATGTGGTTTCTTGGTTGCGATTTTCCATTGGTATGGAGGATTGCATGGATTGACAGTGGTTTTTCCTAGCCTCTTTCTGATTCCTAGATAGTCGTGGTGTTGTGGGTTCATTTCATTGTTTTTTTTGGTTGGTTCTGATGTTCCTTTAGCTATGGGTTGAGTTACTAGTTCATAGATCCTTGGTTGGGTGAACACTTTGGAGCCTTGTAACAACTTGGGTTGAGTTACTTGTCTTGCGGCCTTAGTTGTACAAATGATCTCGATCCCTTGGTGGGCTGAATTATTTGTCTTGGAGCCTTGGTTGGACAAATGCTCTGGATCCTGGAAAAAGTTGTGGGTTGAGTTACTAGTCATGGAGCCTTGGTTGGAACAAACACTATGGAGCCATGGAAAGCTTGGGTAGAGACCAATCTGGTGATGGTTAGTGATGTCCAACCGTGAGGTTGAATCAATGGTTTAGGGTTAAGGTGGCTTCGCCTTTGGAAGCCCTGGTTTGGTTTTGATAGATTTTTTCTATGATATTCCACATTCATGCTTGGAATATGGCATGAGAGTGACAAGCTAAAAAGAGATTTGGCTCAGCCATGTCTATGGTTAGGTGGTATGTGGATGTCCCAGACTAGGTTGCATTTTTATTATGGAAATAAGAGGTTTTTTCCTCTTGTGTTAATGAGTAAATATGCCTGTTATTAACTGGCTTATATGTTTGTTCTATGCTTTTCATTTATATTGTTTATATGCTCATTGTGAATGTGTTCTATGACAATGATGATGTATGGCTGTCATCATGTTTTCACTTGTAAATGAATGAAAAATGAATCTATAACTTAATAGATGATAATGTAGCCAATGTGATGAGGAAACAATTTTTCTTAACGATTATCAAATAAGTATGAGACCCATATTCTCAAATCTGTTGTTTAAACATGTAGATTACATATTGGTGACATGTTTGACGAAATGCCTGTCATGGCTAGTAGGGGTATAGTCACTTTCTTTTTTAGTTTATTTAATTTACAATATTATTCTTCTATTATATTTCATTTATGGAAGTTTCATGGAGTTTTGGGCAGGGACCTAAGCCCTAGGCCTGAAAAAGTGGCACATAAATTGGGGTCGCAGGTTAAGCATTATCTAGAAAAATACCCAGTCACACGCATGCCCATGATATGCAAGCAACTAGAGGTTTCCAATCACACTCTTTCTCATTTCAAGGGAGTGATTGGGGTATTGATTCACTAAAAGGTGAGTTTTACTCAGTGGTTAGCCTCCTAGAAATTTTGGATGGCTCCTAGGTGTCCTATAGCATGTGCAAAAGGTGTGGATTGTTGTATGTGTAGAAGGTGTATATTATTGTGTTTCTCCGATTCCACTTACTTAACTAACACATAGGGAGTTGAATCATATCATAGTAACTCTTTGTCACATGTTTACCCCAGTTGGCCGGTTACTTGGGTAGATTTGGGAGGAGTGTGTTACATAAAACCACTCAGTAATGTGGGGTGTTCACAGATTAAATAGTGAAAAACATGTCTTTCAATAATAAAAAAATCCAGGCAAAGACTACATGTATGAGATGAAAAGAGAAGTTAATCAAGGTTACCTTTTGGCCCAAGTGGGAAAAAAGTGACATAGGGTGACAGTCATGGTGGATTTCCTTTGATTTCCCTTCCTTTAAAGGAGTGGGAGTAATTCTTTCAAGCACCACATAACATCCATCCAAGAAACTATATATCTTCTCTGCCATAGTCCAAAGAACCAATGAATATAATATAATAAAATAAAATATAATCATAATCAACTCCACAAGTGCATAACAGGCTATGGATCTACATTTAGAATGAGAATTGATGACATCTCTCCAGGAGAAGGAAAGTGAGAGTGGGAGTGGAAATCAATCCATTTTTGTTGATGATGATGATATGAGATGGGAATATTTCTAGGAGGAAATGAAAGCAACAAAAATGAGTTGAAAATCAATCACGTGATCAAACATTGGCCTTGTATTTTCCATACAGCTCGTAATGGTGGAGTTAAATTCCAAGCTCATGTGTAATTATCGATATGTGATGGGGTTCTACAGAGCTAGTGATACCAATATCTAGATGTACAAGACTCACCACCTAGATATTTCTTGTAGTTCCATGCCTAAAGGAGGAGATTTCCATTCTAATGTTTTACTCCTTATCAGATGGCAACCTTCTTTCCCCACATTGAAAAAAATGAACTTTGGGCTTCTTTATCTTCTAATTATCGAAATGGGTGTACCCAATCCTTTTCTACTCATCCAAATGGGTGAACCAAATCTTCATGTTTCTCACATGAGTGCATAGGCTTACCAAAAATTTCTTCAAGTATTGAAAAACTTGCTTCCAATCACTGAGAACAAAAAATCTTAAATTTTCTATATATATTTCCAAAACTATCTAGCTAAGGCTAACATAGGTAACTAAGTATTAAAATTGTATGACTTGTCATCTATTTTCATACTTTTTTACTGGAAATAATGACTTGTAGGGCTCATTTTAGGGGCAAACCCATTTTGTTGATTTTGAATCTTGAAGCTTCCATAATTCATTTAGGGCTTTCAATGCTAGGTTTTGTGGCTAATGGGGGGCTTTGTGAATAAATCGCTCTCTTTTTTCTACCCATCATTCATTTTATTCTTAATTTTTTCCATATAATAAAATCTTTTCCTAGGTATATATGATACTTTATATATAATAGAACAAGTTACATGCCCAGGAAGTTTTATGATATGGACTCCTCAAAGTACGACAATGAGAAGCAACTAAAAGACATGGTGGCGGTGTTCCACCAAAAGGGAATCGGGTGCATGGGCGACATGGTCATAAACCATCGATGCAGGACGAAGTAGGACGATAAAGTAATGTGATGTGCGTTCGAGGGTGGGAAGGGGTACAAGAATCTTGACTGGGGCCCCTGGTTATTAACCGTTAATAAGAAGCCATATTGTTTCAGCTCTAGCTAGTCGGACACTGACAATGACTACACAGTAGCCCCTGACATGGACCACACAAATACCAAGATACAAAAATATTTGTTGGAGTGGATGAATTGGCTCAATTCCAATGTCAAATTTAATAGGCGGAAGTTCGACTTCACCAATTTCTACGTTGGAAATATGTTGGGCAGCTATATACAAAACACCAGCCCAAAATTCATAGTTGGGGAGGTGTGGGACACCGATCACCAAAGAGTGGTGGAGTGGGTACACTCAACGGGTGACCGAGCCTCTGCCTTCAATTTTTCTACCAAAGGGATCATGCAAGACACACTTAATTCCAATGACCTCTCATGCCTAAAGGGATCCGACGGAAAAGCCACTAGCATGATCGGCATGTTGCCCCAAAAGTTCATCGCCTTCATTGAAAATCATGACATTGGCTACACCCAAGACCTTTGGCCCTTCCCTTCTAATAAAGTGCTTCATGGCTATGCTTACATTCTCACGCATCCTGGTGTTCTCGCCATTGTATGTATTTGTATTTATAAGTATTTAAAAATAGCAATTGCACCATATGTTACAAAGGAAACATTGTAAAGCACTAACATATGAAAGAGTAGCATAGAGGAAATGAGTAGTATAGAGGAAAAAATATGTGATATGTTATGACATTTAATTGAATATCTAACTTATAAATATGAATTATTTTATTTAAAAAAAATTGTAGGTTTGGAGAATTGTTTGGATAAAGAAATTCATTTTTTTATAACCTAGTTAGTCGTATAGAGGAAATGAGTAGTGTATAGGAAAAAATATGTGATATGTTATGTAATTTAATTGAATATTTAACTTATAAATATAAATTGTTTTATTTAAAAAAAAATTATAGGTTTGGATAAAGAAATTGGTTTTTTTATAACTTAGTAGTATAGAGGAAAAAAATATGTGATATGTTATGTGATTTAATTGAATATTTAACTTATAAATATGAATAATTTTATTTTTTAAAAAAACTATAGGTTTGGAGAATTGTCTGGATAAAGAAATTCATTTTTTTATAACCTAGTTAGTATAAGTATAGATAGCATATAAATGAAGAGATTTTTTTTTAAAATAGAATAAATAACATATTTAAATGAATTAAAAAACCGACAACCATACATACATACATATTACAGAATAAAAGGCATTTCATTGGTCATATCATTTGTAAGGCGAGTATTGTATAGATCCTTATAAACACAAATATCTCGATATTAGATGTGCATTCATTTATAAGTGTATTAGAGGACATTGTTAATACTGTATTTGTTACATATTCAAAGTATCGACAGTGACCTGTATGAGATTCTTATTAATGCCCTTTGTCACCTTTCTGAATGTTTTCACATTTTTAACTTTAAATTCTTAGAAACCTCAAATTATGTGAAAGTATTAAAAAACAAAGGCAATCCCATTACAAAAATATTCGTGCCAAATAGTTAATCTTCAAACCTTGGGGTGGTGCATCTGAATCTGGTTGGAGTGTGTAGATGGAAATTATAACACATTGTATTAAACAGGGGCCATCTCTGGATTTAGACAAATTTAGAAAAAATATGATGTCAAGATAAGGGGATCATTGGTATGGGTCTCTCGCTTTGTGCTAAAAAAGTAACTATGCAACCCCTTCTGTGCATATTCTATGAAAAATTTTGTTCATGTATTCAAATTGTATTACTGCACCTCCAGTCTCAAGCCCAAAATAACATCTCTCCACTGTTCCTGATCCCGCCAATGAATCTCTTCAAGGCCAAGCGGGCACATCTCGTTAAAAATTATGCACAATGCCTGACATGTCACCAGGGTTGAAACTTTTAAAGAAAAGGTAAAAAAAAGCATAGCAAGATTGCAGAAAAACACAAGTCTGCTTACACTTTTTCTTCTTTGTAAGGGTACCACCGATGTGCTTGTTCTTAAATTTCAACACCACCTGCATAACATCAAGAAAATATTACAAATTCACAAAATAAATGTGGGAATTTTTTGGAGAACAATGGCTAGGGTATTTTTCAGAAAACAATAGCTTGCTTACTGGCCACTTTTCATGTACACAAAAACTAGTTTCTAGTGCAGGTCACCTGATGTACAACCAACAGTGAATAATTGGGCATGGACAAAGGAGGGATTAGTCAGAGCTTAAGGAAAATTCATTCCCAAATATAAACACAGTCACGCTAATTTCAAACCATTTCGCATGCGCTTCAGAAGCCCAAATCCTCTTGCTAGTAAATCCATGCTAGAAAATTCTGAATCAACTGAAAGCAACTTCCCATGCAATCCAAATGTTGTATTGACGGAACCCTTTTCATATGGAATAATTTTTGGGTTATTCTACATCCCTTTTGCAGCTCTGGCTTTCAAAGTTGTTTCTCCATGTAGAGTTGTTGGCACAAATCATGGAACAGAAGGCCTGTGAAAATATGTTAGACAAAGAACTCTATACTAAGAAGAAACCCAAAAGAAGTATGCGAGAGTATATTCTACAATATTTAGAGCATTTTGATGAAGCTTTAATACTATTTTTGCATTCATATTTTCACAGTTTAAATTTATGTTGTATTTAGAGAAATTTCAAGAAGCTTTAATACTATTTTAAGATGCATATTTTTCAGAGTTTAAATTCATGGTAGATAGAAAGATATTTATGAAAGCACTGAAAAGAAACTGAAAAGAAGTACATGAAAGAATATTTTAAAATATTTAGGTCAATTTCAACAAGGTTTGATACTATTTTAGAATGTATAATTTCACAGTTTTAATTTATGTTGAATTGAGTGCAATTTCAAGAAGCTTTAATACTATTTTATAATGCATATTTTCAAATTTTTTAATTTATGTTGGAGAAAAATTGTTTGAAGAAATTGCAATGGATTCAGCGCACAGTTTCGTAGAAATTTTGTCTCCAGTCCATAGTTTTTCCCAGGTGTGAGAAACTTAATACAATATTTTACACTCTCAAAGTTGGGAAATTGCTTATATAGCATCCAATCAAGCATGATGCTAGATTTCTGTGAGTATTCATGGAAATAATCATCTAGCAACCCATCAATGATGATGGTAGATATTAGTTGATAAGAACTCCATGAAAATTTTAAAACTTTTGAAGTGAACAATACAATTTGGAACAATGGTCCAGCTGCAGTACCTATGGCTGCTCCAGCTATCAAAGTGACGATATATCTATGGGTTTTGACATTGACAACAGAAGAAGAGAGACCAGTTGTTGGCGATCAGCTCCCATGGAAATTTCCTTCTCAACACATTGTGCTGCAAAGAGGGATGTAGCTGATGCCATGACCATGCTCGTCTTCAACTGTCCCCCATTGTCTTGATAATGCGTCGCTGCAGCCGCTACAGTGGCCATGACCTCGGCCACTCCTCCCACTAACATGGCGGCCTGTACCTCAGCATTTTGAGCACGGGTACTTGTCTTTTTTCTTGCCCTTCTTTTCAGCTTTAACCCGCCACGATTTCTCTAGTTCGATTATTTCTGTAACTTATAACTTATTAATAAGTTTATTTAATATAACTGTATTTAATCTGAAGGTATAAACTCTTTCAATTGTCTAACATCAAAATCAATGGTGCACAATTATACTAGTGGCAACTGGGGGAGTTGTTTTCAAAGAGGGACATCGTAATTAGTTTATGTACATAAAATTTGATTTTCCAAGCATGATGGAAATTTTAAATTGTAGGATTTTCATCATTTGATTTCATGTTATGTATTAATTTTATTTTGGTTCATATTTAATTCTCTTTTAACAAATCCATAGGAGAATATTAAAACATGATGTACTCAAAAAGATATAAGAGAATATCAAGACATGATGTGTTGAGTATAACCATTCAAGGTTGAATGTAGAGATAAAGAATAAGAAACAATAGAAATGTAAGACCTAACATGATCAATCTAGAATTGTGAAAACACTTGCGGTGAGAGAAGGGGTTATGTTGTATTTGAAATCAAGGCTATATAGTCCTTATAAGAAGATGAAGACTATCAAGTATGTCCCATTTTAAGTGTTGGAGAAGGTGAGTGATAATGCCTACAAACATAGTCTACCTCCATATATGTGCATTTAATTATTAACGATGTGGAGATTTAAAAATTATATAAGCCTTCTATGTTGGACCAAAAAACTAATGAGCAAGTATTTCCTATAGTAGAGGAGTTAGCGCCAGAAGCTTAATTAGAGTTGGTAGAAAATATATTTTTTATAAAATAAGTCTAGAACAATTAATTAGGGCTAGTATTAACTTTATAAATTTGGGATAACTGGATAACATTTAGGCAGGACCAAATGGGTGCCCATAAGGAGAAGGCGGAGAAAAAATCTCCTTGCCTCCTTGAGTAAAATATTTGGGAACCAAAAGCCTCTCTAAATGGGGATGTATAATCAAGAATCAATCTCTTTTTATAAGTTTACATTTAATTTTATACTTTGGGGCTAGAAAAACTAGAGTCATTGGCTTGTAGGTTCCATTTTATGGGAAAATATTTTTTTGTATATTTGGGGTCTAGATTGATCTAGAGCCCATGTGTGGTCCTAAAGGATCAATTTTGGAGTCAACATCCAATGGGTATTGTCGAAAATATCTTGAAATCATTCTACACTTCAAGGGATTTGCAATGAAATCAATATCACTTAAATTAGAGGTATTATGGAGAATCTATATGTTTCACAAGTTGACATATCCTATTAATCACCATGCCATCTAGTGGATGTCACAATAGCTTTCATTAATGATAACGTTGAACTATTCATGCGTGGACTTTCAAAATGGTTCCATGGGATTTAAATCCTTAACATTGATTGGAATCACATGTGAAAACCATAACCTGACCTTACATGTCTATTAGGCTATGTTAGACACTCGGTTGCCAACAAAATAAGGGGTCCCATTATTGTTTTGTCACATATTTGTTCCATAGGAGAGAAAATATTTTAGAGTTCGATATTGAAGAAAACAATATATAAAATCTCAGATTGATCATATTGGCCATGATGTTCATGGCATGTAGCTCAAATAAGTATCTCTTCATAGGCCTTGTGTCCATGCATGCAACATATATCTTACAAATTTATTTATTTTGATATTTTTTAATTCCTCATAAGTCTAATCTTAAGAAAAACAATAATTTAGTTAATTATATTGGCTTCATAACTTATATTTCTAAAATTTATAACTTTAAAAATTAATATTTACAATTGAAAAAATAAAAGAAAAACAATGTATGAGTGATCATATTGGCCATGATATTCATTTCATATCTTAAAATTGTAGCTCAAATAACATGTCATATCTTAAAATTGTAGCTCAAATAAGTATCTCTTCATAGGCCTTGTGTCCATGCATACAACATATATCTTACAAATTTATTTATTTTTGACATTTTTTAAATCTTCCCAAATCTAATTTAAAAAAAAAAACAATAATTTAGTTAATTATATTAGTTTCATAAGTCATATTTCTAAAATTTATAACTTTAAAAATTAATATCTGCAATTGAAAAAATAAAAGAAAGTGATGAAATCAAATTTTGATTTTCGATGTTTTCTTTGAAAATCTCAAAGAAGAAATAAGATTATACAAAGCATTATAAATTGTTGTAATGAGTGGGTGAAGAACAGATTAGAGATCACATGACTGAAAGAGAAGACATCAGATTTGAGTTTGAATAAAAGAAGTCATATGAATTGGACAATGGTTTGAATTGCAAAATAGCATGAACGTTGAATATATAGAAATGAATTTGAACTTTAAATATCAAACACCCCTATTTGATTAAATATGACAGACAACCAAGTTAACCTAACTGGCATGATCGGCGTGTTTCCATATTCAAATTTTAAAACTATCGATCGACTTCACACCGCAACTTCTGCCCTATTTAAATTTTAAAATTATCAACCGGCTTCCCACCGCAACTTCTGCCATATTTAAATTTTAAAATTATCAATGGGCTTCCCACCGCAACTTCTTATGTGGATTACAATTTTCTCCACCTTTTCATATTATATTATTACTGAAACTCCCATGTTTCCATATTCAAAATTTAAAATTATCAACCGGCTTCCCACTATTTCTCAATTGGAAATTGAACAATAAATTTGAAATTGTGAATGCAAATAATTTAATCATGTTCGATAGCATTTAAATATATATTAAATAAACTAAACATATCGTCCAAGTATAACATTAACCTGCAAATAAGAATAATGGAAAATTATCATCTTTACGAATGTTTTGCAATTGTCGCATCTACGACAAATCATTTTTAACTATTTATTCTATATATTGATTTTCCTAACTATGGAAATTTTGATTAGGAAAACATCTAATTTACATTCATGACTATGATGATATTAAAACGATTAAAAAATTAATAAGATTATGGTATTAAAATGCCAAGAAGATTATGGTTTTAAAACACAAAAAGTCAATAAGATTATAACGCAAAAAATTTTTAATAAGATTATGGTTTTAAAATGTTAAGAGAAGTTAATAAGATTATGGTTTTAAAACACAAAAAGTCAATAAGATTATAATATTTGTTAGTTATAATAGTATATTTTTATATTATTATTGAGATTAAGCCATAGCTTTTATGTTCGACGGATCCAATGGATCACAAGATTGCAAATTAATTTCTTATTTTGTTTTTCAAGTTTAAAATTACATTATAGTTATCAACATAAATCTTATGTCGTAGCTTTATTAGATCTAATGATCCCGAAATAATTTGGAGAGGAATATACTACTTTAAAATAGCAACAATGTGATATATACTAAAGTAGAAAGTGATACATACTAAAGTAGAAAGTGAGTAAGTAAAAAGAGAATATTATTATAATATGTTATAACTAAAATTTATAGTTAATGTAATGTGGTATGCATATTATGATTTTTTTTTTTATTAATAAAAAACAATTACAATATAATAAATTGATTTGATTTATTATTTTTATAATTTTTAATATTTTTAATTGACTCAACAATATATTTTAAATCTAATTAAGAAAATGTCAACTTTCGTACATAAAATAAATCATAATAATTTTTTTCATTAAACTTATAGTTATTTTAAACCAAACATAAATATAAATACAGTTTTTTTAATGGAATCAATATCACCTCAATTAGAGTTTATTTGGAGAATATATTTCTTGCATAAGTTGACTTATCTTGTTAACAACTATGGTATCTATTGCATGTCGCATTAGCTTCTATTACTCACAATGTGGAGCTATTTATGTGTGGACTTTCAAATATATTTTGGAGGATCCAAATCCTTAACATTGACTTGAATATACCCCCAACCCTAGATGTTTACTAGACTATGTTAAAAACTAGGTTGTTAATAAATAAAAAACATCCCATTCCTATTCTATTAAGTATTTGTTCCATAGGAGAGAAAAAAAATGAGTTGGATATTGAAGGAAAATAAAGTATAATATCTCATAGTGATCATACTGGCCATGATGTTCATGGCATCTCTATGTGAGTAACCATTCTTTGTATTTGATTTCGGGATAGAGAAAAAGAGATAAAATCATAAGTCTTGAGATTCTCTTATATTGGGATTTCCTAGTATACACATTATTTTTTTTTGTTTGGATAATTTGTTTTGCTTGTTTCTTTCATTTCAGTTCCAACTTATCTCAATCAATTCTTTATTAAACTAGTAATATTATAGGTCTACAATCTTATTTAAAATAATACACAGTAAAAGGTTCTACAACATTATAAGATTTGTTTTGATGAATTTTTCAAGTGGAATGCCAACAATCGTTATAAACTATATTAATATCAAAAAAAAATTCTTTGGGGTTTTGTGGGAAGTTACAAGATCTAAGAATTACGATAAATCTTGCAAACACTAGCCATATTGAATGAATATAGTAACAATCATATTTATTAGTTCCAAGAAATATTTCAAAGATGAAAGAACAATTTTCTAAATGTATCGCAACATCAACATTCACCTGGTGGATCTAGAGAACACGTTTGGATTTTTCAAAGAGTTTGGCAGCTCTAACTTAGGAAATGGCTCAAATGAGAAATATGTAATAAGAGAAAAAAAAAGAAAGGAGTTAGAAAAGGGTTTGATGGAAAGAGAGAAATTTGGAGTTCCATCACTTCTTCTCAAAATTTATTTAAAGTGGAACATAAATGGACATGAAAGCTTGCCAAGGTCAGATTGATGTTGTTAACTTGATTCAATGGTTGCAACAATTATAGTTTTATTTCAATCTTAATTACATCACAAAAGAGAGATATATTTCATTTTCCCAATTGAAGTTAGAAGGTTGTGACGAATTTGGTTAGAAAGTCACATGTATATTGTTATACTAGAAGATAATCCCCCAACAACTAAGTGGCAGGTATTTAAAATGATCATCAAGTCCCAATTGTAACCTATTAATTATGAAGAGTACTAATAAGTCCACTAACATTATTTTTTTTTGAAAAAAAAAAATATAAATAAAAATAAATGAGAAAATTAAAAAATAAAAAACATTATAATTATATATTTAAAATAATTAAAATATATATATATTTACTTAGTAAAATTTAATAATGCTTTTACTAATTTAATAATGTTGAACACACAGGTTTTATGATAATCTATAATTGTAAGCCTCATCTTTGCATTTCCAACCAAAACTATATTATCATACTATGAACAATCCTTTGATCTTTTTCATTTTTCTTTAAGCCAAATAAGTATTTGTATTATATTCAAGTCTCCGCCTAGTTTGTAGCAAATACACCCTACATTATGCATACATAAAGGTAACTACGAACACTTTAAAATTTATTTGTATTTTTAGTTTTAAGATGACCTTTATAAGGAAAATTTTACCCACATCTAATAACATTTCAATGCCTAATATTTTAATAGACAACTTCGATTCAATTAAATCCCTCTTCTAGCATAGATTATGCATATAAAAATATAAGTACAAATACCTTAAAGGTAAGTACAAATACCTTAAAGTATGAATTTTCACTTCTAAGATGACGTTGTTAAGGAAAAATTTGTAAACATTCAATAACATTTCAATTTTTAATCCTTTAATGTATACATGGTCAAATGTGTTTGGTGTTATAATTAAATTTGAGGACCAAAAAAATTAGAAGAAATGGATAAAGATTTTGAAAAGTCAATGTATAAACTATAGTTAATTAGTTTGTGTGGATGTTTTTAATATTTATATTGGAATATTTTCTTTTTTTTTTTGTAATATTTGAAAGATTGTATCTTCATCATGTCTAATATATCATTTTGATAGGTGCAGAGAATTGAATTAGTGATTTCACATCAAGAAGTATGTTGAACAAGGTCAATCGACTATTGGAACATACTTAGAATTCCAAATCTAATATTAAATCTATACTTAAAATAAATCTATATTAATTTTTACTTTTAATTATTTTAAGAAAATAAAAAATTAATTAAAATAAATAATTACATAAAATTTCAATCATTTTACTTATTTAATTTAGTAATATAAAATTTATACTAAATTAAAAAAACTAATTAAAAAATTATATTTTTAGAGTCATAAAAATGGATTGAGGATGTTTTCTCTATTTTATGGAAAATGTTGAATAAAATTAATAAAGAAGAGGTGTTTACATGTAACACTAATTTATATATTTGAAATTTGAATTTATATAGTATAAAAATTAATCAAATTTTCTATAGACAAATTTTGTATCATTTAATTGGATGTTATATATTAGTTTTTTTATTATTAAGATGTAGGATGTTTTTTTTTTTAAAGCAACTTCTCCAGTTGTTATTATGTATTGGTTTGCATCATTAGATAAAATGTTAAATGATTAAAGGTTTTTATATAATCATATCAATAATTAATAATTAAGAAAAAACAAATAGTTAAATTACTTATGGTTAAACAGTTTTTTGATATTGAAACATTTTAACGCTCACTTAAATAGCGTTGGAGCATTTTAGCACTCACATAAATAGCGTTGGAGATAGGCACCAAGTCCATTGAAGCCAATAGTAAGACCATGATAGAAGGACTATAGTTAGGGGGTTCATAAGGAAAGAATGCTTGTACAGTCTATCCATTTACTTTGTGTGGATTTTTTTCAAAGGAGAAAAAATTGGTGTTTCATTAATTTGAGAACAGTTCATATGACATTACATAAAGCCTCTTAATATATTCTGAACCTTATGATCAAGTAAAGAGGATATTTTCTGACATAAAACAGTCATTGACAGCTAGTATGGTCTGTATAATATCCTATTGTAGCATAGATCCATAATTACATTCTTTAATAAAACAAATATCATATAAACAGGTTCAGCCATCAAATTATAACATGATACCGCCACCATCCTGTAGCAATCTATGACCAAATAGTCATGGCCATCCTCCTTAGGTTCGATCACAAAATTGTTATAGCTGCGGGGACTAGAAGATGAGTACCTGTATTAACATCAATCTGATGGTGCACATTCACAAAAGAGTATTAATTAGAGAAAAAAGCAAAGTTATAAGCAACTAAATCCGCTATGAGCAAAAGGTAATCCCCAACAATGTAAACGTTGTAATCTCGTTCAATTAACAGGGTACAGGCTCGCTTGAAAAACAGTAAACACGCTCGCTTGATACAATATTCGTGCCCTAATTCATGGTCCAGATATACTCAAGGCAGAGGGACGGAATATGATGCCTCCAGAGAAGCATTATTGTAGTGTAGAACCGATATGTTGCCAAAAGAAGCTTCCAGTCCCAGCTGAGATAAATGGTCAGCCCGCCCATTAAGCTCCCTATATATGTGATTCATAGAGTATTTCTGGAATTTTGATAAGATATATAGAGAGCGATCTATCCATCCCATTAAGTGTTGTCTCTGTACTTTGTGTTGTGGATTGGATTGAATCAACGTAAAAATACCCTTTCTATACCTAGCGAGTAGGTGATCGTGTTTTCCATGCCATCCTGTATCTAGTGGATTGTCCAATATCGGATATGGAATGGAACAATAGATTCAATCGCCACCCTCGAAAAAAAAAAAGGTACCTATTTACTGCATAGCAAGTTTTCGCATGTCTTAATTAAAGGTAATTAAGACTCCAATTTCTAAATTTTATTTGATTTAAATAAAAATGATAACACATTTTCAGTATTCAATTCATTTTTAGATAACTTGGAAAAAAAGTTAAAACTTTTTTTTTAAAATATTGAATTCATTCCTAGACAATTTAAAAGATATGTACTTCAAACAAAATGTCAAACTTTACTATATGTTAATTTTCGAAATGCAAAGATAAGCAAAATAATTTTAGTAATACCCAAATACTAATTTCCATATAAATTATTTAATAATAAAATTATGATTTATTGTTTTACGCAAATTATCAAATAAAGTGGATTAATACGATACAAGGTATCCTCACAGATTGACACCCAAAAAACATAGGAGATCTGCATCTCATAAACCCTTCCGGATTAGATAAATGGAATAAGGTTGACATTTTATACAATGAGATTTTGTAGTAATGGAGTAAGAACATATGTGTTGTATTTAATTTTTGTAGAGTGATTTTATCAATTTAAATATTTTTGTTTTTATTAAATAGATTTTTAAATATAGTTGTTTTTTTAAATAGTTTTTTTTTTTAATGAAGTTTTTTATTTTTAATTAAAAAAATATTCAAAGTTTGAGTAATTATTAAATTGTAATATTTAATAAAAATAATAAATGTTGTTTTTAATAATGTTTAATTGGGAGTTTGACTAATTAAGAAATGGTAAGATTTAATATTTTATTTATATATAATAATAAATGTTAGTGTTAATATTGTTTAATTTGGTAAGTAAATAATTAATAATTAAGATTAGAAATGTATATTTTAAATAATGTGTTATTATACATAATTTTTAATTTTTGATTGATAGGGTCATTCACCTAGGTTTCATTTTGTCTCATAAGGTTGGTTCGTGAAATTGATGATAAATTCATCAAAAGGTCTTTATCCTAAGTCTAAAACACTCCATTAGTCATGTCATCCTAGTGATATCTATCATGTTCCACCTTAGTTTCACATGCATGATTTCAACTCGAGGTAATGGCCACATGTCTGCTATTTCACGGTTTTGCAGCAAATATAACTGCAAACTGACATATTTCACTACGAAATCACCTAACCACTCTGTAGCGAATATGTCGGGTTTATAATTGAAAACGCTGCGGAATCATGTTTTTCTGCACCAAGACAGAGGACGATGAGTTGTCAATTTTCGAATGGTCTAGGATAAAGGTGAGGTCATGTAATATATTATCATAGTCATCCAAGCATACAAAAGCATAAATATCACCCATCATTACCCTACACTCCCTCATTTGTCATCATTCTCTCCACATTCAAATTTCCTTTTTAAAACTTATCCCCAAAGAACCTATCGTCTTTTGTTCGAGTTTTACATGCATCAATCTATTATCATTTCTGAGAAGCTTGGTCCCACCGCAAGCATCTTGCTGTTAAATTTTTCTGTTTGTAGGTGTCATAGTTCAAGAAGGCAGCGTCGTTATATAAGAGAATGGCTATGAAGAAGAAAGTGAAAAAGGGAGGCACTTGTCTGAGATATGAGCCCATGGACCTCAAGCTACTAAATGAAGAAACCAGCTTTGTGGAATCATTCAGCAATGTTGGATACGTAAAATTCTATCAAAAACTCTAGGGTTTTCATGCTCAAGTATTAAAGAATTTCACAGTAAATTTTATAGGCACAACTTGTGGGGGTTATAAATTTTACAGTGTCACCTAAGACCATTTCTCAAGCGAAAAAGATACCAAGAGAGGGTGAAGAGTGGTTCAAAGCCACCAAATTCAAAATATAGAGTTGTGATGAATTTGTAAAACTAGAACTTGGAGATGACATGGCATATGGGATTCCAAGGAGTTACATGAAGGAGAATTATTCCAAGTTGTTTGTGATTAAAAAGTACTTTACTTGTGAGGGGATATTTCATATGGTTTAACTATACCATTTCAGGCTTCTATTGCACTTCACCTGTAAGCAGTCTCTTGATCTTCATTTCTTCTTATTTAGGAGCTTAGGGAAAATGTCTGACAAAGTTCAAGCCAGGGATGAAGGAAGTGAGACATCAATATTCCACTATGGTTTGATTAAACTCTTGGTGTTGGAGGAATTGAAGAAATTAAATAGAGACTGGGATACTTTTCTTTTCCTCAATGGTTATGAAGTTGTTTCGGTGACACCTAAGTAGATCCCAAAGCCAAAAGCTACTCCATCAAATAAAAATTACAGCTGGGATAGAATATGTAAATGAAGAAGAGACAGAGCCTATATTAGAGCCAATGGATGTGGAAACAGAACCTATACAAGAGGCAGAAATCCCACAACCTTCACCTACAAGCAGCAAACAAAAGATTAATAAGAAACACCATAGGGGGATAACCAAAAGTCAAACAAGTGGAATGGGAAACCTTAAATATATCCTTCAAGCTATATATATTGAGGAAAATCCAGTAGTCGGAGCTAAATACATTGAAGGTGACAAGAAGAAAAATAAAGGTAAGACTGCTAAAAAGCTTGATTTTGCAGGAGAAGATGCGGGTTTCTTATTTCAACGAAGGAAACCACTTACTAGGTTGCAACTTGCAAAGGGTGTCATGGAAAATAAGAAGATAGGGGATACTGAAAAAGGAAAGAAACCTATCAAAAAATATGTTATTGACTTGTCTCCAGCAGCAAACAAGGTGATTGTATAAAGGAAAGGAAAAGAGAAGATGGTTGAAAAAACTAAAGTGCAGGTCTAAAAGAACAGTTGAGAGAGGCCAGAGAAGAAGTCATTGAGACCAAATTAGAGTTGCAGGAAGCCAAGGTAGACAGAAAGCTGACGGAATATTTCAAGGAAAAAGTGAATGAACAGCTAAATCAGTACGATGAATCATTAAATAATGCAAAGAAGTTGCTGAAAAGGAAAATTCCCTTGAGAAGGGTAATGAAGCACACTAGAAACATAAATGTATGGTTAAAATCTAAAAGGAAGAAGCTTAAAATCCAAGTCAAAGAGTTAAAGGATAAAATGGATATGATACAGTCAGAATTGAATAAAAGAGGCCTTAAAATCACATTGATAAATGAACTTAAAGAGATTCAGCCTCCTATTTCTAAAGAAGAAGTTCCCAAAGCTTGAGGAATAGACCTATCACATTTTTGATGTTTTTTCCAACACTCAGAAATCAACATTTCTAGATTTAAAAGTGAAATTTTGAAGAATAGGGAAAATTTTGTGTTTTTCTTCCAATTAGGCAACTTCGTAGTGAATTTGAGGCTTGAAGCCCATATTTCGCTACGAAATCCCTATAGGTGACTTTTGGTTAAAAATCACAATTTTGGGTTAAATCAAAGAGGGATAAAATATGTATTTAGCTCATTTTCTCTAACAAGCACATCCAAACCAGAAAAGAAGGCTAAAATTTGGCATAAATAGGTGAAGTGGATTTTCTACAAAACCATGCTACGGAATTGCCTTATTTTCCCCTGTTTTTGTAGCGAGAAACATTTAGTAGCATTTTGGTGTTTTGAAGGTCCATTGGAGGTTAGCTATCCACGTGGAGGGTTTAAAGAGTATTAGTGGAACACTCCAACAAAATTTTGTTCTTTTAAAAAGTTGTCTTTTTCACCAACTCAACATAAAGACTATAATCAAATATCATGAGATTTTTTCCTTAAAAGTAGGGTGAATAGTTTCTAAATCTGGTGGGGGTATTTATGCCTTGATTATGGTTAGTGCCACTCGAGAACTTGACTATTTTTTATGTAATTGTCAAGTTCTACAGTTAGTGAATGTAATAAATAAGAGGAAGAGTCCTAATAGGCCTATAAGTCTAAAGGCATTAGGTGCATGTTTCATTCCCAAGAATCTAGTTTCTTGTTAAGTTAGCTGTAAAAAAAATGGTTCGATGATCTATCCAGGTGGGCAGATCCAATGTAAAGTGACAAAAGCCTATTACTAGGCAGAAATTCGAAGAATATGGGGTTGGAGAATGTTATTCTACACTACCACTTTTGTAAAGTTTTCATGATCAATAAAATACAATGACTGTGTTTTTATTCTTCACCTAAGATTCATTTGGTGTTTCAATGAGCATTTGTCCTATGCATATTAATATTTTTCTTTCAGTATATTCATGTTTAATTACTCGGAATTCATGTTCTTCATGATCTGACTTCCTTTAAACATTAAGCTATTGTATATCTATGTGTTTTGTTCTTTATTTGAAACATCTACATGCCTCAGCTTGCACAAGGAGAATCATTTCATTGAATTACCTAACACTAACTCCATAAGCCCAATGGTAGTAAATCCTATAAAATTTTCACCTGCATTCAAACACATTCAGGACACTATCACAAAGTTAGCCATCTGATTGAATAATATTTGAACAAATCATAGTTACCTTTGAGAAAGCCCTCTCAGGCTAAAGTGGCTAATTTTTAGTCAGAAGTTGGTTTGAAAGAGCTACTCTAGGTTATCTGGTGGAGCAGCCCATCTATACCAACTTAGTGATAACATAATGTTTACAAATTATTTATATATAATTTTATTTTAAATATAAATTGTTGTTAATATGAAATAGGTTTTAAAATTTAGTTTATATACTATATAATTTATATGTTAGACATATGAATGAATACCTAAATTGTAAAATTCTTCTTTTCTACTTTCATATATATTTTTGCATGACTTCATTTTTTCATATATATTTTTGCATGTAAACCTAGCTTGCATGTAGACCTTGCATGTCTTATGTTTTCCATTTTCACCTCCTAAGATTGAATAACTCTATCTAGTTGAATGGTGTGAAAATATACGAAGAATATGTGTACCCAGGAATCCATGGAGTACCATTAATTTTTTCACAATAAAATATATGTACCCAGGAATCCATGGAGTACCATTACTTTATTGAGAATAACCATATTGAGAATCGATCTCTATATTGGGTGATACTATTTTGAACATTGTAGGCTGATGAAAAGATATATGTATTTTTTTCTTTTTTTCCTTCTATTTCATATTGAAATATATTTTTATTATCAATATCCTTTTTAATTTTATTTATGATTTTTATGGGTAAAATAATTTATCTGATGAAGTTTTTTTTTAATATCTATTATGTATTTCATTAAAATTGAATTTGAGTGGGGAAGGATCTATTTTTTCCTATGAACCACCCAACATAGCCCAATTGACAATTTATATGATAAATTTATTTTCATGTTATATTAAATTTGTATTAAAGGTATTTACTATTTAATCACAGAATGAGGAAAATGTATACCCCAATTGACAATTTATGTGATAAAGTTATTTTCATATTATATTAACTTTTTATGTAAGTTAAAAACTATTTAATAAGAGAATGAGAAAAAAGTTACATTTCAACTTTATATGGAAAATAATGGAAACTATACAATATTTTATGTTAAATCATGAAATATATCATGACAATTTTGTTGAATTAAAAGGTTAAAAGGCCTATTTTATTATAAAAATCATCAAAATTAATTCTAATTTTAACAATAAAAATATCTATATAAATCTATTAATTATCTCCACTTGAATTTTTAAATTTCTTCTTCTTATAAATATGTGAAACTTTAACTTTAAACTTGGTCTTTAACTTTTCTCTTTTAGAAATTTAACTTTTATCAAATTTATAATACTTTCAAACATTAATCTAATTTGTATATAAATATAATCCTTTGAAACTTTTTACTATCCTTTTAGGTTTCCAATACATTATTTTGGATCAATTAAAGTCGTTCAAATTGGATAATTCATTTTTTATTTAAATTAATTATACATAAAAAAATAAATTATCTTTACTCATAATGTTGATAAATATAATTATCATAAAGTGTGCATAAATAATGGTTTGACACTTCATTTATATAATATGCGTTTTTTTTTTACTATTGAATGATTTGATACTTATTTGGTTTTTCAATTATAGTTATTTTATTTTATTTTTTCTATATATGTAATTTATGTAATTTTTAAAATATATTATTATTATTTGGAAGCTTCTACATGCATGAACTCAATATCTATGAGGACCATGATAACATTTGTCTCAACAACCCTAACCAAATACTACTAATTTAAAGACTCTATGATTTGAAATTAAATTTTGAATTTTATTATTCTCATTTTCTCTATGTGGTTCATGGAACCTGGATATCAATGACCGCCATGCCGACGGAAGTGTCATGCCCACAGAATAAAATAAGAAATAAAATACTTGTACGAGACATATCCACTCCAAGGAATCACTTCATGTGAGCTCAATTACCAAGCTTGACCCAGAGGCTCCAATGAACGCCATCTCGATAGAATTTCCATGCCCACAGAATAAAATACCGAATACAATACTTGTACCAGACATATCCACTCCAAGAAATCACTTCATGTGAGCTCAATTACCAAGCTTGACCCAAAGGCTCCAATGACCTCCATGCCCATGGAATACAATACTTGTACCAGACATATCCACTCCAAGGAATCACTTCATGTGGGCTCAATTACCAAGCTTTACCCAGAGGCTCCAAGGGATCACTTCATCTCAGCTCAATTACTAAGCATGTCAACTCAATTACCAAGCTTGACCCAGAGGCTCCAAGGAATCACTTCATGTAATCTCTATTACAATTCTTGACCCAAGCTTGACCCAGAGGCTCCAAGTAATCACTTCATGTAAGCTCTATTATGAAGCTTGACCGAGACGGTGTTGAGAGTATTGAACCCATGACCTTTCAATAGCAAAGACAAGGACTAGACCAATCAAGAAAAACTTTGAGGGTGTTGAGAGTATTGAACCCGTGACCTTTCAATAGGAAAGACAAGGACTAGACCAATCAAAAAAAACTTTTGGGATAGAATATTATTACTTTAATTACATTAATATGTGGCTAATTATATATATAAAAATAATATTATTTTTATTTATAATTACAATGCTATTGCGACAATATTGCATGAAACAAAAAGCAACACTACAAAGAGAAAGTCATTTGTGAAATGATGATGATGATGATAAAAACAACAAAAACAATGGTGACAATGATGATGACAATAGTAAAGAAGAAAAATACATGATGATGATGATGATGATTATGGAAACAATGATGAAAGTAATGCTTAGACCTTAACAAGGTAAGAGAGTACATAGATTTCTTTAGAAATTTTTTTATGTGCTTAGAAAGTGTTAAGAGAAGCATTCTAGGATTGTCATAGTTTTATTGACTTTAACCTGGGTATATGTTAGACAATATGTTGTTTGACATTAAATTTTGAATATTATTAATTTAATTACATAAATATGTGGCTAATTTTAAACATAAAATAAGATATTATTTTTATATATAATTCCAATGTTATCACAATAATATTGCATGAAACAAAAGCAAATGTTGCAAGTAAAATTTCATTTGTGCAATGATGATGATGATCATAACAACAATACTAGTGATGGAATTGAACAACAATGAACGTAATGATGATGATGATGATGATGAAAATAATGCTTTGACCTTAAGAAGGTAAGAAAGTACTTAGATTTCTTTACAATATTTTTTTTATGTGCTCAAAAAGCACTAAGAGATGCATTCTAAGATTGTCATAGTTTAATTGAGTTATAATTCTATGAAGGTTTATACTATGACAAATCTTTTAAAATTGATATCTAAAATGGCTATATGCTAAACATTTTAAGAGAAAATACTTTTCATCTTTAGCCCTCTTAATGTCACTAATTTGAAAAATTCCTTCATCCAATGGTATGAATTGTCCAATGTCCAATTTCATTATAGATCTTAGAAGAATTTTATCTTATTTTAATAATGTTATTATGGATTAGGAATAATCACCTCCTTATAAAAACAATTATATCCACATGGGCCAAATGAAAAATCTCTTACACCTAGGGATCTTATTTTTTAATTTAGGGATTTTGTGTGATTGTTTGTCCATGAACCCAAATGAGCATATTTTTTATTCTAGGTTTTGTATGATTATGTATTTTATTGGTACCCATATGACCATATTTCATTTCATTTGTAGATTATGCTTCACCAATTCAATTTTGGATCTCAGTCTTGTTGAGTGTGATCCAACTAAGATGGAGGTCGTTCAATCACTTAAATTTTGTTACTCCCCTTCTTGATTTTGGGCACATACTTTACCTTCTTGGGTGCCAGCTTACATAAGAATAGGGAGAGCATTTGATGGTTGGGTATGTAATGATCATTGTTGGGACTAACACATTGATAAAGTTATTCAGAAATCAAGAAATCTTGAGTCCTGGATTTGTGGACAACAATATTGCATGAAACAAAACAAAAAAATGCTACGTGAAGAAAAAGTCAATTGTGAAATGATTATGATGTTGATAAAAACAAAAATAATAATGATGAAAGTGACGATGACAACAATAAATAAGAAGAAGACATGATGGTGATGATGATGATGACGATGATGATGACGATGATGAAAACAATGATGGGAGTAGTGCAGGGACCTTAAGAAAGTAAGAGAGTACATAACTTTCTTTACAAATTTTTTTATGTGCTTGGAAAGAATTAAGAGAAGAATTCGAAGATCATAGTTTTATTGAGCTATAATGTTAAGAAGTTAGTAGTGTGACAAATATTTTGAAATTGAGATCTAACATGAGAGTATGCCAGACATTATTTTATGTTACATTAAATGTTGAATATTATTACCTTAATTACGTAAATGTGTGGCTAACTTTAAACATAAAAAAAAACATATTATTATTATTTATAATTATTATGTTATTCCAATAATATTTCATGAAACAAAAAGAAATGCTACAAAGAAAAATTCATTTGTGAAATGACAATGATGATGATGGAAACAATGATGAAAATAATGGTTCGGTCTTAAGAAGATAAGCGAGTCCTTCGATTTCTTTAAAATATTATTTTATGTGCTCAGAAAGAATTAATATATGAATTCCAAGCTCGCCATATATTAATTGAGTTATAATGTGATGAGGGTTAGTAGTATAAAAAATATTTTGAAATTGAGATCTAAAATGGCTAATGCTAAACATTGTAAGAGAAACTAATTTTCATCTTTAACCCAATCACTGTCATTATTTTTCTTCATACAGTGGTATTCAAGAACTATCTAATGCCCAATTTCATTATGAAGCTTATGATAATTTGTTCTTATTTTAGCAATGTTCATCTTTTTCCTTTACACTAATTCAAAATAAGACAATTTTAATAATATGGACTAGGAATAATCAACTCGTCATAAGAATAATTAAATACGGATGGGCCAAATGACAAAGTTATCACATGTGGGGATCTCATTTTTTCATTCCTAGATTTTGTGTGATTTTTTTTCTGGGAACCCAAATGACCATATTTTTTATTCTTGGTTTTGTATGATTGTGTATCTCATTAGTGCATAAATTGCCATATTTCATTTCATTTTCAAATTATTCTTCACTAATTCAGTTATGGATATGATTGTTGTTGCATGTGATCCAACTGACTTGGAGGTCGTTCAACCACTCTTCTTGTAGAATTTTATTACTCCCCTTCTTGATTTTGGGTGTGTAGTTTACCTTCTTAAGCGCTAGCTCGCAAAAGAACATGGAGAGGATATGATGGTTGGAAATGGAGGCATCATTATTGGGAATGACACACTAATAATTTTCTCCAAAGATCGAGCACTCTGCAATCCTAGATCTGCGGGATTTGACATTCATGGTAACTTATAATTCATGGTTTATGACCTCTCCAAAGCAGTGGAATATTGGTAGTTCAAAGAGGAATTATGGAAAGATGATTGTAAATAATTTATTAATAAAATTTATCTACCCTAATATTTATCAAGCATTCCCAAGGATTGAAAAAGGTCCAAATGTCCCTTATCCATAAAAAATGGTGATTAATATGACTCTATACTCTATGTTCAAATGACAGGTGAAGATGGATAGCAAAAATATTAGAATTATATACCATACTTAAGCTTCTTATTAGTATTTTATTATGTACAACCTCTCATAGTGATAAACTACTATGCCATTAAAGCATTCCAGCTGTAAAGGAAGGTCAGAGTTCCATAAGTAGTATGAGAGGAATTCAACATTAGGAATGTGATAGAAGCAAGTAATTTCTTGGAAGGGTAAAGTCTTCCAAACCTAGTTATAAAAACCAAATGCATCCTTCACGCAAAAAAAAATAAGCTTTTAGATTTCCCCATATAGAGGGATTCAATAATTTGGCCCAATTGTTTCATCCCTTATGAAAAAGTGCAACTTACATTCAATCGATAACAAATAAGTTGTTCCACAAAAATCACCAAGATGGATATTTTGATTTGAGGTCTAATAGTTCACTAAAGGTAATTCTCCAACCATTATTCTCAAGGAGTTGGAGCTGAGAAAATTCCTACAACCTCATCAATTGAAGAAGGCCTACATGAGAAAATATGAATATATTTCTCATTGTGAAATCCATTTGACATCTAGTCACTCTACTCATTTTTGTCTAGAAGTAGATCTTTACATATGCCCTTAAGTTCAATAACTCATAAAGTGTAGATATTTAATAAAAAATACATGTATGTCATGGATTATCCTAATCTAACAATAATATGCTACTGTTAAATACATAATCGCTTCTAAAAATCTTTGCAAAATTTGAAACACAATCTCCAATCACAATAGAATGAAGAAAGATCAATGACACATAACACATAATTTTACTGGGGAAATATTATAGCTAAAAAACCCACTATCTTATATTGTATATTATATCATGGATCATGAAACAATTACATACTAAGCTCTAATCCAAGAGCTCTCAGTACATGAGCTAACTGTCTCCCACTTTCATACACAAATTGGCAAGTTCCTTGGCCGATTTACAGCAAGCTCCAAGATTAAATTTCACCTCCAATGGCAGTAATCCCCCCGCCGATAGAAATCCCCGAACGATCACAATCTTTTAGTAATGATTACATGGTCCTTAAGTTTCAGTGGCACATCCAATGTGTGTGTGGTTGCATGTGTGCAACCAGATAACGTCACAACTGATAGTTTACTTCCCTTTCACCTAGAACTCAACTGGGTCTCCACTGGATCTAACATGCATGCAGTTAATAGTAGTAAATATTAAGTTGCATGTGAGGCCACTAATTTTGAATTAATTAATAATTAATTTAATTGATCTCTCACTAGTGTATCTTCAGTTACAACTAGCATAACCACATTTAACTCACATAACTGAGTTAAACTACTTTACAACTTTCATAACTGCACTTCCAACTCTGTTACAACTTCGAATCACTTAGTTACAACTAATTCAACCTCCATGTCCCACTAACCAACCTCTTTCCTTTAGCTAACTAATTTTCCACTTCAGTTAACTATTTCCAAGTGCTCATTTAGAATGGACTATTGTTTATTGTCCAACTAATATTAATGGATAATAATTTTCGACATTCATCTATAAATAGACATGCAATCTATAAATATAATTTTCACATACATCTATAAATAGCCATGCATCTATAAATAGAATTTTCTCATGCATCTATAAATAGACGTCCACCTAAAAATAGCTTGAGGCTCCATCCTAGTGTAGGTGCTTAATTTTTACTAGGATCTTTTTGTTGAATCTCAACACTCCCTCTCAATAAGAAAGGGATTATCCTTCACGTTGATCTTGTCTCTATGGTATTCGAATTTTATCTTGGTGAGCACCTTCGTCAGAATATCTACATCGTGATCTTCTGTAGGACTGTACTAAAGCGATGTGATTATCCTCTGCACACAATCTCTGAGATGATGGTACCAGATATCTATATTCTTATATCTATCATGAAACACAATATTAATTGAGAGTTTAATGCAACTCTGATTATCACAATGAATCATTTTCTGATCTAAATGAGAACTAAATAAACCAACCAATACCTTTCTCATCCAGATAGTCTCACATGCAGCTTGACTCGCTACCATGTATTCCACTTTTGCTGAACTAAGTGCCACAGATCTCTGCTTCCTATTGTACCAAGAAACAACTATAGATCCAATGCTAAAGATCCCCCCTAATTTCATGCTCTTTCTATCTGATGGACTTCCCGCCCAATCTGCATCTGTGAAGGCATGCAACTTCACCTCATCCGTCTATCTATACCATAAACCATACTCTAATGTGGCTCTCAAGTATCTGAGGACATGCTTTCTCAGCTTTCAAAATAGCTTGGTAGGATTAACCATAGATTGACTTAGTCGGTTAACCGCATAGAAAATATCTGGTCTCTTGTTCACTAGATACATTAGCGAACCCAGTAACTGTCGGTAGACAGTAGCATCTGCTACCTCTCCAGAAGTAGCATCCTCTTTCCTCGAGTTTCCTAGAAGAGGAGTATCCATGGGTTTGCATCCCTCCATATGAAACTTACCCAGTATCTCCCTTGCATACTTTCCTTGAGACACGAAAATTTCACCATCTCGCTACCATATTTCCAATCCAAGGAAATAATGAAGGAGGCACATATCCTGCATTTCGAACTCCCTTGCAAGATCCTCCTTGCATGCGTGTATCAACTGCTCATTGCAAATCAATATTAAATCATCAACATAAATAAAAATGATTAAAACCTTACCCTCCACCACAATTTGGTATAGGTTTGCATCTACTTTACTTTTGGTGAAGCCTAGTTCGGTGAAATAGTTGTCTATCCAAGTGTACCTAGCACGGGGTGCTTGTTTCAGCCCATAGAACAATATTTTGAGTTGGCACACATGCGACTCGATGTTGAAGATCTGGAAACCTTCAAGCTGATTTATGTACACCTCTTCCTCAATGATCCCATTGAGAAAAGCAGTTTTCACATCCATTTGATGAATGCGACAGCCATATGCACTAAGAGAGAAAGGATGGTCCTTATGGAAGAATACCTTGCAACGGGTGGAAAGGTCTCTTCATAATCTATCCCCTCGATCTGTGAGAAGCCTTAGGCCACAAATCTGGCCTTGTATTTCTCAACACTCCCATCAACAACTTGTTTTACCATGTAGATCGATCTCAAACCTACCACTGATTTATCAACCGGCCTTGGAACAATTTCCCAAGCACTGTTTTTGAAAATGGAGTCATACTCCTCGACCATTGCATATACCCATGTGGGCTCCTGTGCTTATTCCTAAAAGGAAGATGGTTCAGTCACAATACATTTTCTCATGAGAGCCATGTATCCAGTAAATCGGTCAAGAGACTTTATTTTTATGTGTTGTGAAGTAGGGGCTCCTACATTCTGTGCAGCATCAAGTCTCAGCCTATCAACTTTCATGGTATGTATTCTACCAGTTTTGATGGTTGGTTCTGCATGAGTGGACTCCTCCACTCCATGAACCTCCTCCTGTGGTTGATCTGCATCCAGAGACTCATATTTAGGAACCAACAGTTCCTCCTCCACATGCAAGTCCAGCTCCCTCTCAAGCGACAACCCACTACAAGGAAAAGACCCTCTAGCAGAGGTTATAAAGGAGGTTTTTAGTGTTATAAAATTGGCCAAAACTGTCAAAAATACATTTTCTACAACATTCGTTGATGGTTACCGAGGTTTTGGTGGAGCTTTTAACAGAAATGCAACACAACTAAAAAAAATCGGTGGCCAGAGGTTATTACGGATGTTTTTTCATCAGTGCGCTACTCTAGATTTAACGCAACAGTGCGTACATGAAGACGGTGCCCCGGAGTTGTCTCAGTCGAATGAATGCACCAGGACGTTTAGGTGTAAAACCACACCAGGCGTAGTTTTGGCCATACAATGCACGGGGCCGTTCTAATCGGTCTTGGGATTTGTGTGGTGCCCATAGGTTGTATCAACGCACCAATGTTTATACATTTATGATGCACCGATGCATTGTATCATAGAAAGGCACCGAGATTGATAATTGGTATCGGTATTCGTATGGTGCCCATTGATCATAAAAATGCACCGGTGCTTATAGTTACATAAATTCCCCAGTATGCAGTATCATACAAACGCACTGATATTTATAACTAGTATCGTTATTTGTGCAGTGCCCATAGATCGTACAACGACACCGGTGCGTATAGACACATAAACGCACCGATCGATAGCTACTGACACATACCAGTTTTCTTTTTTTTTTTTTTAGAAACATCGACCTGTGATAGTCTAATTATTGTGATACTTTTAAATTCATTATTCATCAAAAGTCAACACATCTTATAACAATATTCATATTAATTACATTTTTATTAATGCATTTGAATGTGTTGTTTGGATTAATTTTTTATATCATATGAGAATTATTATGGTTTTTTAAAATTTATTATTCATCAAAAGTCGACACATATATATCTTATAACAATATTTATATGAATTAAACTTTTATTAGTGCATTTGGGAACGACAATGGAGAACGCCATAGAATAAATTAAAACATATATATATATATATATGAATAACACAGTCATTATTATAGAAAATGGGACAGTGATTTGTATCCCTTTGTATTTCAATTGGGACACTATGTCCATTACATTAAACAAAATGTCTAATTTCACAGACATATTTCAAAAAATAAAATTCCTTGCTTTGATATCCAAACATAGTGATCATCATTGTTCGCTTGAACTGTTGTCACTACTAGAGCTACTTCCATGACTTGGGTTATTTTCAGGAATGTTTTGTTCACGACGTTGATTGTTTTCTTCTTCTTCACCTTCCATCTACAAACATAAAAATAAACTGAAATGAGTGTATATACATTGGTGAAAATAATGAAAATTTCAATATTAAATAATATACACCAATGTAAATCTAAAAGAAAAATGACATACCATAGCAACAATTGACTCATAAACTATAAACATTCTTTCAAAACCATGTACCATGCCATATTTCAAAATTTCATTTGTTGGCACAGTTCCATACTTTGTTTCATGCAAGTTTTATACCCCATAACAAATCATATGTTTAATATAAAAGATGTTTTTGTTCTATTAATTATAGACATAGCTAAGTAAAACAAGATCGATAGATTCTTACAAATTTCACAATTAAATTCTGATATGCCTACATATACTCACAAACCATATTTAACCCAATTTCAATCAATTCGTCTGATGGTTCTTCTTTGTATCTTAGCACCTGTTTGAAGACATTCAATGATGATTTTTGTAAAACAACTTAAAAAATACAAAAATGAAATGTAGTTGAGTTGTTATAAGGAAGTAACAATTACTCACAAACTTAGAGATCAACACTTTTCTTCCTTGTCATCCTGTTTTATGTGCTGAATGGGTTCCATTTTCTTTTCTTTTCTGCAAGAAAATTCTTGAAAATTAATATTTAATGCTAAATGTTTTATTTATTATACTTAATGATAAAAAATTCAATGATTACATATTACATTTGAAGCATGTTGTTGTTGAGATGGCTCCTCCTACGATGCAATTTTGTCCATTTCTTTGACCATCTCCTTATACACCTTTTTGGACATTCCTACTGGCATATTTTTGATATCAGCTCATTCATCTTTTGAGATTTTCATAATCTTCCTGAAAATGTAACATGACAATAAAATATTTAGTTTTTATATTTATATATGAAAAGTAAATATAACAAAAGTGATATTTATAAATAATTCTAGACAAAAATTTAAAGGAATATTACTTTTTCATTCCTTTTTTTTTGTTGTTTTATGTTTTTGCTATTAAAATTCTGACATGTCTCATTGACCAATTCTCTAGAAATTCTTTCTATAGTTTAGATAAATTTTGGTTCTTGGAATCATTGGATTGATTTTTTTATTGTAATTTTAAAGAACATTTATACATTCGTTCCACTAGATCCCTCAAACTTTTGTAAAAGTTTTTCCCCCTTTCATTAACTTCCAGCACCACTCCAGATGAGCTAAGGAGCAATTCATTTTCATTTGCATATTCTATATTTTTTCTTTTCTTAGAACAACATTCCTTTTCTAAGTTGTTGGTCCTTGTAGAACATTAAACAGATGTGATTTAGTAGACTGTTTGACACATGTTATCTAATAATTTTAAGTATATTATTAATGATAATTAAAAAAAGAAACTCATATTGGATCAATAGTATTTTTTCATTCACCTGATTCATCCTTTTGCAATTTTTCCATTAAAATTTTATGCTCTTCTGGTCCTAGATCAGAAATAATCATATCGATATTTGTCACTTTGTGGCTCTGCATAATACACAATAAAAAATACATATTTGTTAAACTTACATATAGTTCAGAAATAATATTTTTCTATAAAGAATTTACAAAGAACTTGTCTTTTTTGCTTTTCTTAATGTGTTATCGGTATTTTTATTACTTGATCTCTTGTCAATAATTTCTTTATCAATCTGAAACCTATACCAAATCATTCATTAATATATTTATAAATAAATTCTCAACTTTTCAGGTAGAAAATAAATCTCAAGACACTGGTGCACCTTTCATGAGGTACGCACTACAGCCAATGCGTGGGGATACTAAAAATGCACCGCAAAACAGTATAATAGACTGTACAGTGCATTGGGTATTATAAACACACCGAAAAAATAGTGTAATAGAGCATACGGTGCATGGGCTATTATAAACGCACCGCAAAAACAGGGTAATACACCGTACGGTGCTATCCTCGTTAAATGGAGCACCGGTGCCCTATTTCAGATATGGCGCACGGATTTATAAAAATTATTTTCAATTTTTTTATTACATAGTACTTGCATGGTGCGTCGTATAATATAGTGCACCGATGTGGTAGGGTATGTAGGGCGCACCGATAAAGAAAAATCCATTTTTTCCAAAAATTCACGCAATGGCCGAATGGATTGCAATCCGACTATGCAAGTCATCCAATGGGTTGGACGTCAATCTAAAATGAAAAACCCTGTTTCTGAAATAACAGAAACATGGAGAAGAAAAGGGAAAAAGAAAAAAAATGAAGGGTTGAGGGTAAAAATGGATAAAAATACAAAAAAAAGTAAAAAAATTGCAGAAAAAAAAAGTAAAAAAAATAATCAAATTTAATCATGAGATGGTTTGAAATTCTATGATACAAGGTTTGATTCACAAGAGGTTTGGTTTTTGATTGTTTGAATATTTCTGTTTGAACATATTTCGCTACTCCACAATGCCCTCGTGCTCTCTTGCTCTAGGTCTATCTCCTGCAAATATCTAGATGAATATTTTAGCAAAAATAGTGAAATAATGAAAAGTGTTTAGTATTTAAAGAATTATTTTATGAAACTAGATTTTCGGAAATATTTCGCTGCCCATTTTTCTAATTGTTGTTGTTTTTTTTTTTTTTTTTCAGTTAAAGAAAATAGAGTTGCGTTTTTTTTAATTGCGTTTATTTGTGATCGGTGCAGAAGGGTTGTGAAGCACCGGTGTATTTGAGTAACACGACACACCAATGTGTGTTATGATGATAACCGCACCAGACTGTATAAAGTTTTTTTTTTGTATGTAAGATCATAATAAAATAATGATAATTCTAAAGTACATGAATTTATTTTCATTATTTTCTAAACTTTATTATGTTACAAAAATCCGTATTATTCTATATTTGTTATTTTACAATTATTTGCAAATTTACAAATTTAAATGTTTTAATAAAATCATTTCACATTAATACAATTAAAATTTTCACATTAATAGAATTAAAATTTTATTAAAATTTTACATACAATTACAATTAGAATTAGAATTATAAATACAATTAAAATTTTACATTAATTTCACATACATGAATTACGATTAGAATTACAATTACAATTTTAATTTTACATACAATTACATTTACAATTTTGCATAGAATTACATTTACAATTACAATTACAATTTCACAAATATTTTACATACAATTCAATTAAAATTTAAATTACAAATACAATTACAATTTTAGAATTTTACATACAATTAGAATTACAATTACAGTTTTACAGTTTTTTTCATATATAAAATTACAATCATTTCACAATAAATTAAATATTACAATTACAATTACAATTTTACATTAAATATTTTACATACAATTACAGTTAAAATTACAATTAGTACAAATACAAATACAATTTTACAACTTTACATACAATTAGAATTTAAATTTCAATTACAGTCACGACATAATATTTAATAAATATCATGGTCATTTAATATTGAATTAATCAATAAAGATCATCACGATCATGATAACCATCATACAAACATCATATTCGACTAAAAAACACATTCAAACATCAAATTAACATTATATATTAACATCATCACAACAAAAACCTCAAATATACATCTCATATCAAATAAATCATGCTACCACATATACACATGTATCTCCAAGCTAAACATTAAATGAACATATCTAACATGAACTAACAATATGTGCCACATCATGATGATCACCAACATGTAAATTAAGTACAACTGCAACATGACCATAAAACACATGGACCATATATATATATATATATATATATATATATATAACTGAATAATGTTAAAAATATACAACTGTAATATAAATTTCATGGATCAGCTGGTGGTAGTATAACAACATCAATAGCAGTACAAGTGAAGGCCTGCTCAGTAAAGGGTGCAGCCTCGAAGGTCGATGGTCAAGCCTGCTCATGATCATGATCACTAGTACTGATGGATGCATCAGGCGCTGGTGGTAGTACAACATCAATATAAACAGTAGCAGTGGAGGCCTGCTCAATCAATAGTGCAGCCTTGATGGTCAATGGTCTAGCCTACTGATGATCATGACTAGTACTGATGGATGTTGTAGGCTGTTGACTGGACGTGACCGATGGTCCAACCTCATCTCCATGATGACTGCTAGATGCTTCTGGTGGAGCCTCATGCTCATTAGGCACGATGTGAGGTGAATGATCATGAGATGATGAGTCGCTGCTCGCGGACTGTCTATCACATGCTGCAGCTCGACTATGCCTATAGCTATGGACAATCCTCCTCAGTCGCGTAACAGCTGTCGTAGCTCCTATGACATGCCGCATCAGGCTGTAGATGTCATGCAACATTCCTCTCCACATCCATAATAACCTATCATCAGCCTGTATGTCTCTGTAATGAGCGGGCCTGATGCCCACCTCAACAATCAATGCACTCAGTTGGTTGCCCAACTCCATCCTATATCTAGTCTCAGGTCAACTACGCCTAGCAAAAGGTAGTACTAGTGCACCAGCAGGAGCATGTCTCTCTGTTGCACCAGCCTCATCTTGATCATGACCATCGTCGGCATCGGCCATGTCCTGATCGTCATCAAGATCAACACCTGGATCATGTGGTGGATCCGACATCTCCTCGCCATCAAAAGATCCAGTGTCTACAAAATATATACAAGTACACAATAATAATTAGACAATTTCATTACACAATTTAATAAAAACAAGTTAAAGAACATGTTAGAATAAATATAAATAAAGCAGTAATATTACCTCTATCATCTGGCGGCTCATCATCTGTGAAGAGGATGTTGGGACACCCTCGCCAATCTAATACAACATAAGGACATGGGATCATAATGAAGGGAGGCAGCCCATCAACACTAGCTAGTAAGTCCAGTGCATCATGCGATATCCTAGTTAGAAACATAGTGTCTCCGCTCTTGGGCATCATCTGCCCCCACATGTGCGTCCGGGCCTCAAACATTGGCCTACGAGGCTGTCGAACAAAACTAGGTCTCAGCTCTGGAAACCTCTCAGAAAATAAGCAAAACAGCTTTGAAACAACATGGAAATTGACCCTCCCTTGTTCATGAGCACGACATCTATCTAAGGCTGTACAAAACTGCTGCAAAAAAATGGCAGACCACCTGACAAGTCGTGGCTGCTATACTAAAGAATAAAAATAATATAAAAGTGAGCAACTAATGCATTTCCCATCACTGGTGTTGTGAGAAATGGTCAAAATGATATGTGAGAGGAACTGCACGTCTGATCTACCAAATGAACCTATACGTAGCTGACCTCCAGGTACCTCAAACTCTAAAGGAGACAGGACATGTGCTCCAATGTATCTCTAGGAGTAAACTAACTGACTCCCTACTACACAACCAATTGGAACCTCTAGGAATGAGGGAAAATCCACCCCTCTCCTCGATAGTCCTGTAATAAGATAAATATCCTCCTCAGTGGGTGGGTACCACTAGTGAGGACCAGCCTGGAAATCCTGTCGGTGGGCATTCCACCTGCAGATAATATATCTCAAAAACACACTAAGGGCCTTTAGGGAACATGCGTCCTCATAGAACTTAAGGAGGCCTACCTTCCTAAGGATCCTTTGGGTATCTGTTGTAATAGGGCAAGGGTATGCAGATCTCTCCCTCTCTCGAGCCTCCCATTGGCAAATCATGTCATACTGTTCCGCTTGTTGTTGTTGTTGTTCCTCCTCTTCTCTCTTAATGATTGACATATTAAATAATTTTTTTTTATTAAAACAGACATGTATTTAGGAATATACATATATATATATTTAAGAAAAAAACAGACCAATCGGTGCGCCACAGAAAAATTCGCGCACTGGTTCCAGTGCGACTTAAGTTTGTAGCGTGCTAGTGGCAGTGCCCCTAATGAAATACAACGCACCAGCCTCGGTGCATCTATTTTTTTTTCAAGCACCATGGACTATATCTAAGGTCATAATAGTGGTGCACTGACTGAAATATACGCCCCAGAGCATATAGTTGTGTCAGCGCACCGACTTCATGACAATTACATAGTCGACGGTGCAGTCGTTTACTCGGTCGTATCATTGACCCTCTCAAAATGCCAAATGCGGTGCACTGACATACACCAGGGAAGATAATTTTGTCAACGCATCGCACTATGATTCCCATGGTCAACGGTGCGCCTGGCTAAATGAGCGCACCGCATTTTATTTTATTTTTGATTTAAAATTATGCGGGTTGCCTTTCGGTACCGCCCTAGAAATTGTGCTTATACGGTTAACACCAGTGGCGGTGTGACCTGTAAATTTTATAGGCAGCACCGCTACCTGGTGCGAGCCAAATGGCTCAGGCGCACCGTGCGACAAATATTTTTATTTCTTTTTTAATGGTGTTTTTTAAGGTTATTTCAAATTCTAATCCGCTAAAAGGCTTAATTATGGAAAAACTAGAAAAACACTTGTCCATTTCGCCGTCGAGGAGGCATATTGGTTGTAAAATTTGCAAAAGAAAATTTGCCCACCATTTTTCAAAATGCAAACTAGAGATTGGTGGCCAATGCAAAGTAGCAGTACCTACAATGGGTGCAATGAGAGCACTGATGTCAGGCCGGCTTAGACAAGGGGAAATGGCACCAATGCTTGAGAGCTCTGGAGCACTAAGGAAAGTGAAAAATGTAGTTTTTTTGCTGTAATTTTTTTTTTTTATTTAACCCTGTTCCGGTGCGCGAGGTTTTATAGGCGCACCAGTACAATTACTTACAACTACACCGGGTGGTGTTAGATTAGGTGCATTTTTTATGATGCATCAGGGCAGTTCCCTAACACCGCACCGGGATGTTTCAGTTTTGGTGCGATGTTTTGATGATGCACCAAGACGGACTATTCGTAAATAACCGATGCGGAATAGTCGTAAAGCACCAGTTTTTTGGCCTTAATTTTTTTTTATTTGACGTTATTTCGGTGTGTGATTTTTATAGGCACACCGGTGTTCTTGGATAAGAACGCACTGGCATGTTTTTTTTTTGGCACGATGTTTTATGATGCACCGACGCAGAAGAGTAGTGAAGCACCGGTGCGTTACCATAAAAGGATGCCCCGGGAAGGTGTGTAAGTCGCACACAATGTCTCAGGTGCCAATGTTTTGTGTGCAGCAGTGAGTTCTATGTTAGAGCACACTGGTAATTGAGAGCTCAGGAGCACTAGAAAAATGAAAAATCCAGGTTTTTTGCTGTAATTTTTTTTTATTTAACCCTTTACCGATGCGCGTGGTTTATAGGGACATCGGTTCTGTTTCTTATGAACGCACTAGTCGGTTTGTGTTTTGGCGCATTGTTTTATGATGCATCAGTGCGGTTTCTTTCTACCACACCAAATGGTTTCGGTTTTGGTGCGGTGTTTTATAATGCACCGAAATGGAAGAGTTGTAACGCACCGGTGCTATAGAATAATACGACACACTGGGTGAGTGTGTACGAAGTGCACGGTGGCCGGTGTGCCAATTTTTTTGTGGACATCGGTGCTTTCACGATTCCAGAGCACCGGAGCGACGTTTAATGATAAACACACCGAGCGGAAAACATCCGAAAAACCCTCCTCCCGCCAACCTCCTTTAGTAACCTCCGCTACAAACGGATGTATGGGTTATTTTTCTATTGGGTTCCTCAAAAACATCCTCTAGTGGGTCTCTTCTTTGTAGTGACTGCATGTCTTTCCCCTCATCAAATTTTATATCTCGTCGCACCATAATCATTCGACTATTTGGAAAATAAACACGATAATTATGGGGTGTTTCTGTGTACCCCACAAAAATCCCAACTACAGTAGTCAGCTCCAACTTCTTCCTAGCGTCCTTGGTCACATGCACATAAATAGATGAGCCAAAAATCTTAAAGTGTGAAACATTCGGTTTCTTACTAGTGAAAGATTATTTAGGTGTACTCATGTCAAGTACTCTATGAGGACAATGATTTTGCGCATAAACCATAGTGTTACATGCTTCCACCCAAAAATGCATTAGTAGACCCTGATCATGCAACCTCGTGCGTGCTGCACCCACGATCGTTTTGTTCTTCCTCTCTGCGACCCCATTTTTTTGTGGGTTATGAGGCATTATGAGTTCTCTTCGAATTCCTTCTTTGTTATAGAATTTCTTGAATTCATTAAATATGTATTCTCCACCATTATCACTCCAAAGAGCCTTCACTTTCTTCCCAGATGCTTTCTCCACCAATGCCTTAAACTCACAGAACTTTGAGAATTTTTTTATCCTTCTTCTGCATGAATAATATCTAGCATCTACGAGAAAATTCACCAATAAAAATAACATAGTACTTATGTTTTGTTGATGAAGCAACCGAGAACGGTCCACACACATCTGTGTGAACTCTCTCAAGGATCCCCGAAGCATGGTTCTCCTTCTCATGAAAGGTGGACTTTACATACTTCCCCATGGTGCAACCCTTTCACTGATCTAACTGAGCAAGTGTTCCCATTGGAATTCCAGTAGATATTTGATGCATGAATTCCAAGGCTCCATGATGAAGATGTCCCAATCGCCTGTGCCATAATTTTCCCTCATCCCAACTCACCACGTTTTCTGCCTTGCCCATCATGGCAGCGAAACCATCTACCTCCAACTTGTAGAGATTATTAACTCGAATCCCTATCCTCTTGGCTTGACCCATTTTTTTTATCTCGCAGGAAAGCTTTTCCATCGCTGAAAACAACGTCATAACCTTTCTCCTCCAACATTACGACAAAGACCAAATTTTTATTTAGACCTGGAACATGCATAACATCTTTCAATTGAAATGGTTTATTGGACTCCCTCTAAAAGGTAATGGTACCAATCTCGGTAACACTATACAGTATGTCATCGCCCATCTCTATATGCATTTGGAGAGCTTTCTCCTCCAAGTCACTGAAATGTTCCTTATCTCACATCATGTGAAAGGAAGCACCACTATCCAAATACCACACCGAGCTCAATGCACTAGACACCATGCATGCGATCAAGGAGAAATCAACCTCAAATTGCGAGGCAAGGGCCTCACCAACTGTAGCTCCAGAAGCCTTCTTGTTCTTCTTATTTTGCGGATAGTTAGTAGCAAGATGCCCATGTTTGTAATAGTGGAAACACTTCACCTTGGACATATCCAACTTCTTTCCCTTAGACTCAGATTTAGAATGGAATTTATTCCCCTTCCCCTTCTTTTCCTTGGAATCCAAAGCACAATCCTCTTCATCATCATGCTTTGATGAAGAGCCATCTCTGGTGTTCTGCCTGAACTCCTCCTGCACCAGATCTGACCAAAGTCATTCCCAATCCAACAATTTTTCTTGTCCATTGATAGAGTCTTCATAACTGGTCCAACTCTTAGGAAGTCCCAAGAGAGACAAGCTCACCAAATCATCATCAGCAACAGTTATTACCACACTCCCCAGTTCATCCTCACATTGGAAAAACTTTGTGAGATACTTTGGAATGTTGTTGGCACCCTTTTCCATCTTGATCTTCTTGAGTTTATCTTTCACCGCCAATTTCCTATGGTCGATGCTGATTTCGAATTGATCTGTCAAATCCTTCCACATAGCATATGGTGTGTATTTCCCATGGAGGCTTGAGACAATGTGGTCTCATACTCCCTCCAACAAGATCCTCCTCGCCTTTGCCATTTTATTTTTCCATGCATCAAGATTGGAAGCATTTGACGAAGCAAGCTTAGGAACATCATTATCAATGAATTCCTTCAAGCCATTGTCTTCGAGTATTGCCTCCATCCTGTCCTTCCAAGATATTTAGTTTGAGTTTCCCTCAAGTGCATACTCTAGCCTCAAACCATTGAAAGTAATTTTCGATCTTGAATCATCTATATCACCTAGAAAGTATTTATGGAAATTCACATTCTTTCCACCAACAAACTCAGTTGCTGCTTCATTACTGCAATTTCCTATGCTCTAATACCATGTAGAAATTTAATAAAAAGTACATGTATGTCCTGGATTCTCCTGATCTAACAATAATATGCTATTTTTAAATACAGAATCACTTCTACAAATCTTTGTGGAATTTGAAACACAATCGCCAATCACAATATCATGAAGAAAGATTAATCACACATAACACAGATAATTTTACCAGGGAAAGATTATAGCTAAAAACCCCACTATATTCTATTATTTATTATATCAGGGATCATGAAACAATTACATAAAAATCTCTAATCTAAGAGCTCTCAGTACATGAGCAAATTGTCTCACACTGTCATACAAAATTTGGCAAGTTCCTTAGCCAATTTACTATCTCTAGACAGCCTGCCTCCACTACATAATCCCTACTAATAAAAATCTCTGAATGAATAAAATCTTGACTACCTTAACTGCGCAATCCTCATGGGCACATCCAATGTGTGTGTCGTGGCATGTGTGGAACCAGATAATGTCACAATTGATAGTTTACTTCCCTTTCACCTAGAACTCAACTGGGTCTCCATTGGATCTGACATGCATGTAGTTAAGAGTAGTAAATCTTCAATTGCATGTGAGACCACTGATTGTGAATTAATTAATAATTAATTCACTTAATCTCTCACTAGTGTATCTTCAATTACAACTAGCACAACTGATTTTAACTCACTTAACTGAGTTAAACTACTTTACCACTTTCATAACTGCACTTCCAACTCTGTTGCAACTTTGAATCACTCAGTTACAGCTAAGTCAACCTACATTTCCCACCAACCAACCTCATAACTCGAAATTCCTTTAGCTAATTGATTTTCCACTTCAGTTAACTATTTCAAAGTGCTCATTAAGAATAGATTATTTTTTATTGTCCAACTAATATTAAGGGATAATAATATTCGACATGCATCTATAAACATATATGCAATCTATAAATAGAATTTGCACATACATATATAAATAGAATTTTCTCATGCATCTATAAATAGACATCCATCTAAAAATAGCCTGAGGCTCTATCCTAGTGTAGGTGCTTAATTTTAACTAGGATCTTCTTGTTGAATCTCAACATAAAGCACTAGACAAAACACACTTACCTATTTCAATCAGTTGAATAAAATGATCTAAATGAAGTGTTTCTTGGAGAGGAATATATTATTTAAAAGGTCAAGAAACTAAGTTTCTTTCAAAATAAAAATGTACTATCACCATGGAAGGGAGTTCTGACATTTAAAAGTTGCTACCATTCTTCTCACTAGCATATTTGTTTGTTGCTCTTTTATTGGTGCAATTTTTTTTTGTATTGTTTCTCAGAAAAATGCCAGTAAAGAAACAAAATTGCATTAAAAAATGACGAACTTATTTTATGCTACTCTTTCCAATGCTACCGCCTTATAATGTTTCCTTTGCAACATGTGGTGCAATTGCTAGTTTCATTTATCACTAAGCATTATCCATTCCAATATAGAAGTGATGTTTTAATGTCTTGTCATGTTAAACTCGTTAAAATTATATAAAAGTAAAATTTAAAATAAAATAAAATAAAATAATGAAATGATCCATCTTAACTTGGGATTTACTAAGTCCAAATCTCTTTTGAAGTGAAAAGAGATTTAACTCTCTCTCGAAGCTTGTACTTCCCCATATTTCGTGGAGGATAAGTGAGTAAACAATCATCCTTAAATATAAAAAATCTTCACATCCAAATCTAAACCACTTTCCCTAACCCTTAGGGCTCTTTCTTTTTCTCTTTTACTGTATTAATATAAAATATATCTATTTATTTTATTAATGTAAAATAGTATATTAAAGAAAATCACAAAAATAATTATGAGTAAATATTTATACTATTTTTCCTATTAAATAAAAGAGTATAACAAATAAGTTTAAAAAAAAAATACATATATATGTATTTGTCAATATTTAAAATTAGTTTATGTCCCTCATAAACTTTGATTTATCCAGTATAATGAAAATTTTAAATGGTAGGTTTTTCATCATTTGATTTCTTGTTATGTATTAATTTTATTTTGGTTCATATTCAATGCTCTTATAACAAATCCATATGATAATATTAAGATTTGATGTACCAGACAATCCATAGGATAATATTAAGACATGATGTGTTAAGTGTAACCATTTAAGGTTGAATGTAGATACAAATAAGAAGAAACAATAGAAATTTATGACCTAACATGATGTATGTAGTAGGAATGAGAAAATACTATAGGTCAGAGATGGGGTTAGGTTATATTGAGAATAAAGGCCACATTGTCCCTATAATAATATGAATGCTCTGTGGTATGTTTCATCTCAAGTGTTGGAGAAGGTGAGTGATAATGCCTACAAATTTAGTCTACCTCATATATGTGAATTTAAATATTAACGATGTGGAGAGTTTCAAAATCTATAATCCTTCCATGTTGAACCAAAAAGCTAAGGAGGAAGTATTTCTTATACTAGAGGACTTAACACCAAAAGCTTAATTATATTTGGTAAAAAATACCATGTTTATAAAATAATTCTATAACAATTAATTGGGGCTAGTATGAACTTTATGAATTTGGGATAACTGGATAACATTTAAGCAAGCACAAATGGTGCCCATAAGGAGAAGGCAGACGAAAAATCTCCCCACCTCCTTGAGTAAAATATTTTGGGAGCCAAAAGTCTCTTCGAATGGGGATGTATAATCAAGAATCGATCATTTTTATAATTTCACATTTACTTTGACACATTCAGGCTAGAAAAATTAGAGTGGTTGGCTTGCAAGTTACATTTTATGGGAAAATCTTGTTTTGTATATTTGGGGTCTAGATTATTCTAGAGCCCATTTGTGGCCCTAAAGGGTCATTTTTGGAGTCAAAATCCTATGGGTATTGTAGAAAATATCTTGACATCATTCTACACTTCAAGGGATTTCCAATGACATCAAGATCACTTTAATTAGAGCTCCTATGGAGAATCTATATGTTTCACAAGTTGACATATCCTGTTAATCACCATGGTATCTGGTGGATGTCACATTAGCTTCCATTACTGATAAGGTTGAGCTATTCATGTGTGGAATTTCAAAATTGTTCTAGAGGATTGAAATCCTTAACATTGATTGGAATCACAAGCGAAAGCCCTAACCCTAACCTTAGTTATATATTAGCATATGTTAAACACTAGGTTGCTAATAAAAGAAGGGGTCTCATTCTTGTTTTATCACATATTTGTTCCATAGGAGAGAAAAACTTTCAGAGTTAGATATTGAAGAAAAAAAATGTATAAGATATCATAGTGATCATAGTGGCCATGATGTTCATGACATCTTTTAAAATTGTAGCTCAGATAAATATCTATGCATAAACCTTGTGTCCATGCATACAAAATATATCTTAAAAATTTACTTATTTTAACTATTTTAATTTTTCTTAAATCTAAACTTTAAAAAAAATAAAAAATTTAATAAAAAAATAATAATAAATAATTTAGTTAGTTATATCTGCTTTGTATCTCATATTTCTCAAGTTTATAATTTTGGAAATTAATTTCTTTTGAAAATAAAAGGAAGTAATGAGATCAAAGTTTGGTCTTTGAGGATCTCAAGGAGAAAATAAGGTTATTCCAGAAATTATAAATTGTTGTAATTAGTCGGTAAAGACACAGTAGAAATCATATCCAATGAAAAAAAAGAAAAAAAAGAAGATGAATTTCAATTTGAATAAAAGAAATATATAGAAATAAAATTGAACTTTAAATATCAAACACAGACCACCAAATTAAAATAACTATAATAAGTTAAACTAACTGACATGTGTCTATATTCAAATTTTAAAACTATCACCTTAGACCGCAACTTCTTCTATGCATTGCAATTTTCTCCATTTTTTCTATTCAAACTTCCATGTTTTCATATTCAAACTTTAAAATTCTCAACCGGCTTCTCACCATTTCTCAACTGGAAATTCAACAATAATTTTAGAATTGTGAATGCAAATAATTTAATCATGCTCGATAACATTTAAATGCACGTATCGTCCATAGCATTAACGTGCAAATAAGATTAATGGAAAATTATCATTTTTGGAATGTTTTGCAATGATAATTCATTTTTAGCTATTTATTCTATATATTGATTTTTCTCACTATGGAAACTTTGATTAGGAAAAACATCTAATTTACATTCATGATTATGATTATTATGGTTTTAAAAAGCTAAGAGAAGTTAATAAGATTGGAAACTTTGATCAGAAAAACATCTAATTTACATTCATGATTATTATAGTTTTAAAAAGCTAAGAGAAGTTAATAAGATTATGGTTTTAAAATGCTAAGAGAAGTTAATAAGATTATGGTTTTAAAACACAAAAAGTTAATAAAGTTATAATCTACAGAATTAATATTTTAAAATTAAAAAATAAACGTTTGAGATATATATTTTGACTTATTGTTAATTATATTTGTTATTAATTCTAAATAATTGAATAGTTTATGTTTATATTAGTATTTAAATTAAACAATGCTTTTATGCTTGAAGGATCGGATTACAAGGTTGCAAATTAATTGTTTGTGTTGTTCGTTAAGTTTAATATTACATGATAGTTATCAATTACTTACATGTATCATAAATCTTATGGTGTAGTTTTATTAGATCTAATGCCGGAACATTATATTCTAAAATTGAAACAATGTGATACATATTAAAGTTAAATCAAACATGAAAAATTAAGGTAAGTAAAAGTACATATTTTTAATTGACTCAACAATATGTTTTGAATTTAATTTAAAAAATTGTACACTTTTTTACATCAAATAAATCATAATAATTCTTTTCATTAAACTTATAATCATTTTAAACAAAATATAATTATGGATACAAGAAATATAATGGAATCAATATCAGTTCAATTATAGTTTATATGGAGAATCTATATCTTCTATAATTTGACTTATCTTTTTAACTACCATGGTATCTAGTGGATGTCATGTTAGCTTTTATTACTGACAATGTAGAGCTATTTACGTGTAGAATTTCAAAAGGATTTTGGAAGATCAAAATTCTTAACAATGACTGTAATCACATTGCAAAAACCATGACCCTAATCCTAAATGTCTATTAGGTTATGTTAAACACTAGGTTTTTAATAAAGAAAAAACATTCCATTCTTGTTCTATCAAGTATTTGTTCCATAGGAGAGAAAATAAATGAGTTGGATAGTGAAGAAAAAAAAAAGTATAAGATTTCATAGTGATCATATTGGCCACGATGTTCATGACATCTCTATGGTGAGTAACCATTCTTTGTAGTCGATTTTGGGATAGAGAAGAAGAGAGAAAATTATAGGCCTTGGTATTTTCTTATATTGGGAATTCCTAGCATACATCTTATTTTTTATTTTGTTTGGATAATTTGTTTTGCTTGTTTCTCTCATTTCAATTCCAACTTTTTCCCAAGGAAAAATCAAAACTTTCATTAATAAGATGAATATTACATGTTTTAGGTGCTTCAAGAAGCATATGAAAAAAAGGTGGCCAAGCCACAGTAAAAAAATATATTAGTGTATGTTACAAAATATCTGCCTGGAAATATATACATGTAAATAGGGCTATAATATGTATCTGATAAATATACTTCAAAAAGTAGGTAACCTCAAAAATCATGGCTTTTCTATCCCCATTTCAATTCCAACTTATATCAATCATTTTTTCATGAAACTAGTAATATCATAGGTCTGCAATCTTAGATAAAATGATACACAGTAAAAGTTTTACAACATTATAATATTTTTTGTGACGAATTGTTTTAGTGGAATGCCATCAATAGTTACAAACCATAAATTAATATCAAAAAAAATTTATTTGGGGTTTTGTGCGAAGTTGCAAGATCTAAGAATTGGTGTAAATTCTACAAACGTTATCCATATTTAATGAACATAGTAACAATATTAACTATTTGTTCATAGAAGGATTTTTAAAGATGAAAGAAAAATTTTCTAAATGTCTCACAACATAAACATTTTCTTAGTGGCTCTAGAGAACAAGTTTGGATATTTCAAGGAGTTTGGTGGCTCTAACTTAGGAAATTTCTCAAATGAGAAATATGTAATAAGAGCCCCCCTGCAAAGAAAAAAAAAGAGTTGAAAATGTTTAGATGGAAAGTGATGAAGTTTGAGTTCCATCAGTTCTTAAAATTTATTTAAAGTGGAACAAAAATGGACATGGAACCTTGCCAAGGTGATATTGATTTTGTTAACTTGATTCACTGGTTGCAACAATTAGAAGTTTATTTCAATGTTAATTACATCACAAAAGAGAGATATATTTCATTTGCCCAATTGAAGTTAGAAAGTCATGAAAAACTTGGTTAGAAATTCACACGTATATTGTTATGCTAGAGGACAATCCCCCAACAACTAAGTGGGTGATATTTAAAATGATCATGGAGCCCCAATTGTCACCTATTAAGTATGACGAGGACTAACGGGTCTACTATCATTATTTTTTTCGTAGGAAAAAAGATGGAGTGTGTAAGAATACATCAAAGTTAAGAAAAATAAAACATTATAATTATCTATTTAAAATAATTAAAATAAATAAATTTGATAATATATATTTATATTTTCATAAAATATCAAAAATATAAATTTTTTATTAATTAAATTAAAAATTTGCATAATGTTCAACTACACATGTTTGTATGAACTTTTAAAATCTATATCTATAAGCCTCATCTTTGCATTTCCAACCAGAACTATATTATGATACTATGGAACAATCCTTTGATCTTTTTCCTTTTTCTTTAAGCCAAATTAGTATTTGTATTTTATTCAAGTCTGCACCTAGTTTGTAGCAAATACACCATACATTATGCATGTAAAAAGGTAACCACGAATACCTTAAAAAAAAAAAAGTATTTTTAGTTGTAACATGACCTTTATAAGGAAAAAATTACCCACATCTAATAACATTTCAATGTCTAATATTTTAATAGCCAATTTAAATTTAATCCATCCTCTAGAATAAAATATGAATATAAAAAGGTAAGTAAAAATACCTTAAAGTCTGAATTTTCACTTCTAAGATGACCTTGTAAGGAAAAAATTGTAAACATCCAATAACATTTTAATGTCTAATCCTTCAATGTATACATGGCCAAAAACTTTTGGTATTGTAACCAATTCTGAGGATACAAAAAATGAAAGAAATGAATAAAGATTTTAAAAATTCAATGTAGAAATAATATTCAATTAGTTTGAGTGGATGTTCCTAATATTTATTGGAACATATTTTTTTTGTGTCAGCTTGGAAAGACTACATCTTTATCATGTCCAATATATTGTCCCGATCGGGGCAGGGAATTGAACTAATGACTTCACATCAAGGCGTGTCTTAACAGAGCACCCAATCACCATCTATGCAATACCTCGTGGACTATTGAAACATATTTTTTAAATAAATTAAAACAAATAATATTTCAAATAAGAAAATTTCTTATGAAAAAGTCGTAGTCTTCTGATGCTACATTTTGGCTTTATCAGTTGCCAATTTTTTTAGATCCTTCGACAACGCATGGACCACCCCTATGGGCCCTTCTATCAACCTTTGTCTTAGATTTCATTCCATCTCCATCTTTGTTTCATGTCCATTGTTATGTAGCGAAGTCGTCGACTCTTTGTCTCTCCATTTCAAAATTCACACTACCCCGTCCACATGCTCCAGATGCACTCAAACTTTGGCTCCCTGTGCAATTCAAACTCCCTCCCCTATCTCAAAATATTCTTATGTTTTTTCTCATTCAACAGATACAACATTCAGTGGAGAAGCATTCGAACTTCATTGGCATTCTACTTCAGGTATGCCAACATCTTGGATACTTAGCTTTTCCAACAGAGAAGTTTTTGTGAGAAGTTTTTTTTATATTGATTTGACAAGATTTGGGGTTAAATTACATGCTTCTCCCTTGCATATTAAATGTGTGATTTTTTAATTGATTTGGGTTTGAATTGATTTGCATTAGGATGGGATCAATTTCCTCTTTCATGACCATATTTAAGGAACCACCAACACAAAGCTCATCAACATTAACTGGATCTCCTACTGTATTATTTAATATCACCAATTTCCATAACCTTTGATGTAGAAATATATGTGTTTTAGATTTATCTCTTGGTATATTATCAGCAATAAACTAATGTAATGTTATGATCAGGTGAAGTATCTCACTAGTTATTGTTGTGCTTATGTTCTCACATTGGCCAAAGTCCTCGTAAAATTTCTCACAAGGTGAATACCCCACACTCAAGACTCTTTTGGGAACTTTGAACTAGTTGGGCCACAACCCAACATCTTCGACACAAGCAAAACCAAATCACAAATCAATTTATTGCAACAGGCATTATCTTCTCATGGGCTTGATCTTCAATAGTTGTGATTCACCAAAAGAATCGATGGTTGGTATATATTGAGGGTAGGGGTATATCCCTTACGTTAGAAAGAGCGGGGGGGGGAAGGGGGGGGTCCACTATCAAATTTTTATTTAAAATTCAGCTCGATTGGTCAATAATATAGGATCAATGTTTTGAAAGGGGGAAATCTATTGATGGTGTTTGGGATGGGTAGTACTGTATGTGGTCTAGCTCCGACTCTCCACTCCTCACCTTGGGCATAATTGTATCCTCTCAGCATTTTGAGAAGGATCATGTGATGAACCATCAATGTTGGGGGTGGTAAACCATATCCAATAGTTCATAGGTTCATTCAATATCAATCAACCTCGAGCTAGATTTTGGCTAGAACTTAGATGATTTCCTTCACCTTTTTCTCATATGAGATACGTTTGATATCAACTTTATCACCAATGCATGTATCGATACTATGGCACATTTATCCCTGAGGTGATTTATGGGATTGTGTTGAAAATCACAATAAGTAGGGCTCCCTTTGTTCAATTTTCTCATTTTTAAATCATAAATAGAGCCTCCTTATGTTGATGGATAAACAAAAAATCCTAGGCCTAGATTCAAATCAATTAATTTGAATTCGCATATAAGACTTTTGTAGTTGGATCAAACTTTGTGTTTACATTGTCACTTTGATACATTAGAGATCGATCACTAAACCATATACTTGTGTAGCCATATGTAACGGAAATATTTGTCCATATCTCTTGGAGTTGACTAATGGGGTCATGTTGATGGCTAAATCTCTCTTCCCAATAACACTTGATTAGAAGCCACTAATAAATCAATCTTATCTTAGCACTATTTTGAAACATATGTTGAAGGGACTCAGGGCACATAAACTTCCATTCGCAGAGGCTAGTTTTATAGAGCATTTACAAAGTACCAGGTGAAATAGCCAATCTAATCTCGCCAAGTCTAGGATGTCTCTTCTAATGAATTACCAATGCACAAGAAGTTTGATTTTTACATATAACTACTGGCCAACCTACAAAGTTGGCCATGGAAACAAGATATGACTATGGTGTCCTATTTATTCCTCATTGGAATGAGGAATGCAATGCAATGATCAAATGCATCAAGAACATTTCTAGAAGACAAGGCCATCATTACAACAACTAGAGCTTACAACATTATAACTTCCTGATGTTCTAGATGTCAATTTTTTGTTCTAAGTGATTGGAAACAAGTTTTCAATATTTGAAGAAATTAAGCATATTAAAAATAACAAACTTGTAATCTGCAATAGTGTATTACTATTGTGAATTTTCTATTGATACTCTTCCAAACATTTAATTTTGATCCAAAGGATAAATTATTGAATTTGATTTCATTTATATTCCTCCTTTCAATTTAGTAAACTATTGTGGGTTTTACATTTCAATAAAATAAATAAGATCGCTCAGTAATGTGGGGTGTTCACAAATAAACCAATGAAAAGCATGCGAGTCAATCAATTTTTTCATGCAAATACTTTTCTTATATGAGCTAAAAAGAGAAGTAAAGAATGGTGACCTTTTGGCCGAAGTGGGAACAAAGTGCTTGAAATTGGGCACCAATTGTGATCGATTTTCCTTCCCTTAAAGGAGTGGGAGTAATTATTCCAACCACTACATAATATCCATTTGGGGAATGTTATATCTCCTCTTCCAAACTCAAAAGAACCTGTGCATCCAATCCAATAAGATACAATAGAATCATATTCAACTCTACAAGTGCATAATAAGTTATGGATATACATCTAGAATGAGATTAATGACATCTCTCTAGGAGAAGGAAAGTGAGAGTGAGAGTAGACTTGAATCCATTTAGACAATTGATGGTGATGAGGTGAGATGGGGGTGTTTCTAGAAGGAAATTAAAAAAACAAAAGGAGTTGAAAATAAATAAAATGATCAAAACTTGACCTTATATTTTCCACACAACTTTTAATCATAGGGTAGAAGGCTAAACTCATTTTTGATGGTTGATATTTGATAGGGTTATACAGAGCTAGTGATGTCAATATCAACAAAAATAGGAATCGGCACCTAAATATTTGTAGAATTAGGAGGAGATTTCCATTGTCTTCTTCTACTCCTTATCAGATGCCAATATTCTTTCCCCACCTTGTAAAAAATGAAATTTAGGCTTCTTTCTCTTCTGCTCATCCAACAATGTGTACCCAGTCCTTTTATGCTGATCAAAACAGGTGAACCAAATCTTCACATTTCTCACACAATTGAGTGTAGAGGCTTACCAAAAACTTGTTCAAGTATTGAAAACTTGCTTCCAATCACTGAGAAAAACAAATTTGTAATTTTCTATATATTTTTCCTAGAGTACCTAGTTAAGGCTAACATAGGTAAATAAGTATCAGAAATGGATCATTGTATGATTTTTCATCCATTTTCATACCTTTTGATTGATATTGGAGCTATTAACTTCTCTAGGTCATTTTAGGGGTAGGACATTTTTTTTATTCGGGTCTTGAAACATCCACAATTAAATTTTTGATTTCAATGCTTTGTTTTGGGGTTGGGGGAGAAACATTTTGAATAAAGAGATTTTTTGGTGTTTTACATGTCAAGTAATTTCAAATGGTACAAATATTAACTCAATCAATATTTTTATGAACAAGTAATGTGAAGAGAGTTGAAATTCCTCCAACTTGTGGTCCCCCATAGATCATATAGTTGGCCCCCCTAAACCCCAATCACATGCACTCAAAATATAGCTCCTTATATAATTCAAGCTCCTTCCCTTATCTTAATAAATTCTAGTGTGCTTTCTCATTTAATAAAGACAACATCCAGTGAAGAAGCATTCAAACTTCTCTAGAATTCTACTTTAGGTACGCCATTATCTTGCTCTGTAATCATTGTAAATCCATACCACTTGTTTTCATTGCATTACCTCTTGGATACTTAGATTTTCCAACATAGAATTTTGTGTGAGAAGTTCTTTCTACATTGATTTCACAAGGTTTAGTGTTCAATTACATGCTTCCCCCTTGCATATTTAGTGTGTGATTTTTTATTTGACTAGGATTTATATTTATTTTTCGTTAGCATGGGATCAATTTACTATTTTATGAGAACATTTAAGGAACCAACAACACCAAGATCATCAGCACGAACTATATCTCCTACTCTATTATTTACTATCACCATTTTCCCAAACCTTTGATGTAGCATTATACGTGTTTCAAAGTTATCTCTCTATATTTTTTCTTCACTAAAACAATGTAATGCTATGATAAGGTGACGCATTTGAATAATTGTTATGATTCCTAAGATCTAGCTCTAGTCAAAGACCTCATACGCTTTCTCATTGATTTAACACCCCACACTCAAGAATCTTCTCGACACTTTGACTTATTTGGGACCACAACCTAGCCTCTTAGAGACAAACAAAACCAAATGAAAGATAAATTTCTTATAATAGGAACTATCTTCTCGTGGTCTTGATATTCAACAATTTTGATTCATCACAAGAATCAAAGGTTGGTGTTGATTAAGGGGAGAGGTATATCCCTTAACTTAGCAAGAAGGGGGGGTCTACTATCAAAATTTTAATTCAAAATTCAACTCAATTGGACAAAAATAAAGGATCAATGGTTTGTGAGGGGGTACCCTTGTGATGTTGGAAGAGGGGGGTGGTCCGCACCCATACTTACGCCTCACCCTTGGGCATAATTATGGTCCTCTCCTTTGTTACTTTTTATTCTAGATCTCGTTATGAAGCATCAATGTGGGGGTTGGCCAACCATGTCCAATAGTGTGAAGGTTATTTCAAGGTCAATCAACCTCGAGCTAGAGTTTGGCTAGACCTTAAATGATTTCCTTCAACTTTCATTGATCTAAGATCCCTTTGATCTTAAATTCATCACCAATGCACGGATTGATATGATGCCTTAGCTGACTGATGATATTAGGTTGAAAATGATGATAAGTAGGGATCCATTTGTTAAATATTCTCATATGTCAATCATAAATATAACCTCCTTATGTTGAGGGATAAACAAAAAAAAAATTCCTAGAGTCAAATCGATGCCTTTACATTCACAGAGAAGAACTATGTAGTTGGATCAAACTTTGAGTAACAATTTTCACACTGATACATTTGAGATCTATAATTACAATGCATACTTGTGGAGCCATACATAATGGAAATATCTATCCATCTCTCTTGGATTTGACCAATGGGGTCATGATGATGGCTAACTCTATGTTCCTAACAACACTTGATCGAAAGCCACAGATCACTTAACCCACTCTTATCACTGTGTTGAAACATATGTTGAAGGCACTTAGGGCATATATACTTCCATTAACATTGGCCAATTTTACATAGAATTTATGCAATACCAGGTGAAATACCCAACCTGGTCTCATTGATTCTAGAATTTATCTTATAATTAGTTATCCATGCATAGGAAATTAAATTTTGATATATAACCACTAACCAACCTACAAAATTGGCCATGGAAACAAGGGTCCTCTTCATTCCTCCTTGGAATGAGAAATGAAATGGAATGATCAAATGCATCAAGAACATTTCTCAAAAACAAGGGCATCAATACAACAACTATAGCTTACAAAAGTAGAATTCCCTGATGTTCTAGATCTCAATTTGTTGTTCTCAATGATTGGAAACAAGTTTTCAATACCTGAAGAAATGAAACATATTAAAAAATAAAAAATTGTAATATGGAATAGTGTATTACTATTGTGAATTTTCTATTGATATTCTTCCAAAGATTTAATTTTTGACCCAAAGGATATACTATTGAATTTTATACCATTTAGGTTGTTCCTTTCAATTTGGTATACTATTATGGATTTTACATTTTAATAAAATAAATAAAGGCACTCAATAATGTGGGGTGTTCACAGATCAACCAAAAAAAGGCATGTATTTCAATCAATTTTTGCAAGCAAAGACTTGCTTGTATGAGATGAAAAGAGAAGTTAAGAAATTTGACCTTTTAGCCCAAGTGGGAACAGAGTCACATAGGGTGAAAGTCATGGTGGATTTCCCTTCCTTTAAAGGAGAGGGGTAATTCTTCCAACCACCACATAGTATCCATGTGGGGAATGTTATAGTTCCTCTACCATGGTCAAAAGAACTGACGAATCTAATGTGAGAAGGTACAATATAATCATATTCAACTCCACAAGTGCATAATGGGTTATGTATCTACATCTAGAAGGAGAATAAATGACATCTCTCCACAAGGAAAGTGAGAGTGAGAGTGAAAATAATTCCAATTAGATTGTTGATGAGGATAAGATGAGGTGGGGGTGTTTATAGGAGTAAATAAAAGAAACAAAAAGGAGTTAAAAATAAAGCATGTGATCAACCCTTGGCCTTGTATCTTCCATAAAACTCGTAATGGTGGAGTTGAAGGCTAAGCTCATGTGTAATGGTTGATATGTGATGAGGTTCTACAAAGATAGTGATGCCAATATTTGCAAGCACGGAACTCACCACCAAAATATTCTTAGTAGTTCCACTATTAAATGAGGAGGTTTCCATTGTCATGTTATACTCCTTATAATATGGAAATATTCTTTCCCCACCTTGCAAAAAATGAACTTTGGGCTTATTTCTCTTCTACTCATCGAACTGGGTGTACCCAATCCTTTTCTTCTCATCCAAATGGGTCAACCAAATATTCATGTTTTTCACACAAGTGAGTGTATAGGATTACCAATAATTTCTTCAAGTATTGAAAACTTGCCTCCAATCACTAAGAAAAACAAATCTGAAATTTTCCTTATATATTTCCTAAAGTATCTAGATAAGGATAACATGGGTAACTAAGTATTATAAATTGATCCTTGTATGGCTTTTATCTATTTTGGTACTTTTTGAGTAGAAAGATAGGAAATATTGACTTGTAGGTCTCATTTTAGGGGTAGGCCCATTTTGTTGATTTTGGGTCTTGAAACTTCGATAGTTCATTGGGATTTCAATGGTTAGTTTTATGGTCGGGGGGACTTTGTGAAAAAATATCTCTTTTGCTATTTTACATGTCAAGCTGTTAGGTCCCTATATTACTAGTATAGTCCCTTATTGTTGTTAGTGTAACCCCCTTATTGTTATTATTTTACCCTTGTAACCCCCATATTGTTATTATTGTGGCCTTAAATTATTATTGTTAGGTCAAATAGTATTACATTGTGCCCCCACTAGGATTACATTGTGGCCCCATGGACTCCTATATATAGAAAGGAGGTTTTGTAATTTGAATCATCCAAGAATTGTTTATTCATGTAATGTATTGGAGGTTGCCCCCTTGAAATGGATTATTTATAAGGCGTTGATATCTCTTTTCTTCTCTTTTTGGAGCTAGTTTCACAACATTTGGTATCAGAGCTTTGAGATTCTAGGGTTTCACTGCTCCAAACCGGTCATTGTGGCATTTTCACTATAACATTTTTCTATGAAGGTTCAAAATATGAAATTTTTAGAGTGTGAAGCCAAAATCCTGAGGAACATTGTCACAAAATGTCAGAGCTTGGTTCACAATATTTTTGGAGATATGATATGTGAAAGCTAGGTCATTTTGCAGACCCCTAAATTTAACCTAAACAGGTCATCATGGTATTTTCATAATAACTTTTTTTTCTACGAAGGTTCAGAAGATGAAATTTTTAGAGTGCGAAGCCAAAATATTGAGGAACATCGTCATACAATTTCAAATATTGGTTCACAATATTTTCGGAGATATGATCTGTGGAAGTTAGGGCTTTTTGACGCTTCTGAATTTCGTCTCAAAGAGGTGATAGTGGGAAAATATTCATCTCTCTCTCTCTGAGCATCAGATTGGAATGCTGTAAATTGTGGTAGCACTCAAACGGACTGTAGTGTTTGGCCTATCAATTTCAGAGCTAAAGGAGGAAACAGTGACACGTGGCAAGTCGTACAAGTTCGCTCTATTGAACCAATCCAAAATTGGGTCATTGTGGGAGATTGGACATAACTTTGCCTTGAAGAATCCAAATTAGATCAAACCTATGGCATTTTAAAGAAGCTTCAGAGGGCTACTACAGGACTGAATTTCAGATATTTAGGATATGCAATTATAGAGATAATTGAATTTCAATATCGAGCTCCTCAAAAGCAAGTAAAAGATGTGTATTTTTTTTCCGAATTGCATAAATCTTGTTTGAAGAATCAAGTTGAATTGATTCCAAGGGCATATTGTAAGATGGATATTAGTATTGGATTCTAAAATGGCCCCTAAAAAGAATTCAAACCCCATTAAGCCGTTAGAAATCTCTACTATGACTCATGGAGACGAAGAATGGCAACATGACATATCAAAATTACAAGAGCAAGTGCAACAAGTTTTGCTCTCGCAAAGAGCAACAAAAAATGACATGGAAGTTTTGAAGAAAGCATGGAAACTAAGATGGATGGTTTGAAGAAAGGCGTGGAATCTAAGATGGATGGTTTGAAGAATGGCATGGAATCTAAATAGATGGCATGGAAGCTGGCATGGAATCTAAGATGGATAGCATGGAATCTAAGATGGATGACATGGAAGCTAAGATCGATGAGAAAATGGAAAACATGAAGAATGATCTAAAAGCAGACATGGAAGGTTTGACAAAGTTGATACAAGAAATTTTTCCTAATGGTAAAAAGATAGTAGAGGAAACTCATGATGAGAACAAAATAAATGTTAATCATGATTTCATACAATCTAATGTTGGAGGGAAGAACCACCATATTCCAAAAATGGATATGAGGAAGTTTGATGGAAAGGATCCTGTAACATGGATACTACAGATGGAGCAATATTTTGATCTCCATAACGTGCAAAACACACAAAAGGTACGCATTGCAACTTTACATTTAGAACAAATACATTTGTATGGTATCAATGGCTTTGCTCCCGTAAAAAAATTGTCACTTGGTCAATTTTTACGGAGGAAATGATAGCACATTATGAGGATACAGAGAGCAACACCTTCTTTAGCCAATTGATAAATCTCAAACAAAAGGGTTTAGTGGGGCAGCACATTGAGGACTTCCAAAAATTGAATATAAGGGTAACTAATATTCCAGAGGAACACAGGATTGATCTCTTCATAGGTACTTTAAATGATAACATCCAACATGAAGTTCGTGTTTTGGAACCTGATTCATTGGAGAAGGCATTCAGGTTGGCAAGAAAAATTGAATGTAAAATTATGGCGACAAGGAAGCCTACCACTCACTTCTATAGAGAGGGAAGTGTTGCTACTCCTATATTTCCACAACCTACAAGGTTGACACCACAATAATTGGAAGAAAAAAGAGAAAAAGGGCTTTGCTACACTTGTGATAGAAAATACACTAAAGGTCATAAGTGTGCCGAGAAGAATTAATTTGACATAGATTGTGAAGAGGAAGAAGAAAATGGAAAAGAAGAGGATATACACCAGGAACCAACCCAAGAAGAGGAAGAAATGAGTCTGACCATATCGTGTAATGCATTGGCAGGAATTACCACTCCTCAAAGTCTCAAGATAGAAGGACATATCAAGAAGAAAAGGGTAATAGTGTTGATTGATTCAGGTAGTACCCATAATTTTATTCATTGTAAGGTAGCCAAGGAATTTAATTGTTTCCTATACCCAGCACTAGAATGTCAAGTGATGGTTGCAAATGGAGGAACTATAATTCCTCTTGCGGAAAATGCCATAATATGGGAGCTAACACATCAGAATATGTATTGAATAGTCCAATGCTTTCCATTCCAATGGGAGGTATTGATGTTGTACTAGGAGTAGAATGGTTACAATCTTTGGGGATGATAACTTTTAATTTTCAAGAAATTTTCTTGCATTTTTTCGGAAAGTCAGGTCGGGGTATTGCGGGAAATAGGAAAGATGACAGCTCTAATGTCACGATCTAAGCTTCTAAAGAAAGAACAACGAGGCATAATTGCACAATTATGCTCACTAGAAGTTCCAACATCAAAATCATCTATTTTTGCAGATCTCCAAAAAGTCTTGGACAATCTTTCTAAGGTTTTTGAAACTCCAAAAGGACTCCCACCTAGTCGTGATCGTGATCATGCTATTCATTTTATTCCAGGAAGTGTTCCTCCAAACTTCAGGCCTTATAGATATCATTATGTCGAAAAGAGCGAAATTGAACGTGTGATTGCAGAAATGTTAGAGGCGGGTATAATTCAACCTAGTCAAAGTTCTTTCTCTGCTCCTGTAGTATTGATACACAAGAAGGATGGATCATGGCGCATGTGTCCGAATTATAGGGAGCTCAATAAGCTCACCATTAAAGATAAAACTCCCATTCTTGTGATTGATGAATTATTGGATGAATTACATGGAGCAATTTATTTTACCAAATTCGATCTTCGTTCAGGGTATCATCAAATTAGAATGAAGACCGAAGATATTTCAAAAACAACATTTTGAACTCATGAGGGTCATTATGAATTTTTGTTCACGCCTTTTGGCCTTACCAATGCACGTTCTACATTTCAAGGGTTGATGAATTCCATTTTCAAACCCTTCCTTAGAAAATTTGTGCTAGTATTTTTTGATGATATACTAATCTACAGCAGGTCTTGGAAGGACCATGTTGAACATGTTGACAGGGTGCTCAAACTATTGCAGGAGAAACAATTATATGCAAAAAACATCCAAATGTTTCTTTGGAGTACAAGAGGTGGAATATCTGGGTCATATTATATCTCACGAGGGTGTTAAAGTAGACCCTAACAAAATTAAAGCCATTAAGGAATGGAAAGTCCCCACGACCATAAAGCAGTTGCGAGGATTTCTCGGGTTAACGGGGTATTATCGCAAGTTTGTTAAGAATTATGGGAGAATAGCAGCACCTCTAACAACATTATTGAAGAAAGATGCATTTTCATGGACTCTTGAAGCAACTAAGGCCTTTGAACATCTTAAAGAGGCAATGTGCCTAGCACCGGTCTTAGCTACGCCGGACTTCACAAAAACCTTTATTGTGGAATGTGATGCCTCAGGAAATGGAATTGGTGCAGTTTTAATGCAATAAGGAGGACCCATTGCTTTTGAAAGTCGAAAAATCAAAGGAAAGTATTTAAAGAGATCTATTTATGAGAAGGAAATTTTAGCAATACTACACGCACTAAAGAAATGGCGACCTTACCTAATGGGAAGACACTTCAAGGTAAAAGCTGATCATGATAGTCTTAAACACCTTTTGGAACAAAGACTATCTTCAGAAGAGCAGCAAAAATGGGTCACAAAGATGTTGGGTTATGACTTTGAAATAATCTACAAAAAAGGAAAGCTTAATGTTGTTGCAGATGCACTGTCAAGAAAGAATGAAGAGGCGGAAGCATTGCTTTGTGCCATTTCTTTTATCCAACCAGATTGGATAACCGAAGCAAGAGATGAATGGAAGAAGGAAAATATGTATGGACACTCAATCAAAAGTTGCAGTAAGATCCTAGTACATCTGATACATTTTGTTGGAAAAATGATTCCTTATGGTACAAAGATCGCTTATATCTTTGTAAGAATTCCCAACTAAAACAAAAGATTCTTCTGGAATTGCACACTTCTCCTTTAGGAGGACACTCGGGATTTTTAAAAAATTACCACAGGGTGAAGAAAGAATTTTTTTGGGATGGCCTTAAATCTGATATTCAAAAGTTTGTGGCGGAATGTTTGGTTTTCCAGCAGAATAAAGTGGAAACAATTAAGACCCCGGGACTTCTACAACCTTTATCCATTCCAAGTCAACGTTGGGAGGAGATGTCAATGGATTTTATCACAGGTTTACCTAAGTCTGAAGGAAAGAGTGTCATCATGGTGGTAGTTGATAGACTTACCAAGTATGCACACTTTTGTGCATTATCTCATCCATTTAAAGCAAGTACAGTTGCTACTACATTTATGGACACAATTAAAAAGCTACATGGGAACCCAAGGGTTATTGTGAGCGACAGAGATCCCATTTTTACTAGAAATTTTTGGACGGAGTTATTTTCTTGTTTGGGTACTCAATTAGCTCATAGCTCATGTTATCATCCTCAATCTGATGGTCAAACTGAGATAGTAAATAAATGTTTGGAAGGATATCTTCGTTGTTTTGTATTTGATAAACAAACACAATGGGTCAAGTGGTTACCTCTAACTGAATGGTGGTATAACACTTCCTTCCATACTACAGCAAAAATGGCCCCATTTATGGCACTTTATGGATATCATACACCATCCATCACATCATCTTTAAGAGAAAATTCAAAGGTTCAAGTAGTGGAAGATCATGTCGAGCATCAACAAGAAGTTCTCCAACTCTTAAAGGACAACCTGAATTTGGCACAAAATCGAATGAAACAACAGGTAGATCAACATCGCAGTGAGAGAATTTTTGATGTAGGAGACTAGGTATTTTTATGGCTACAACCATACAAACAAATTTTCCTCAAGCAATCTAATAAGGATAATAAATTATCGCCAAAGTATTATGGTCCTTACAAGGTGTTGCAAAAAATTAGTACTATGGCATACAAATTAGAGCTTCCTGCTTCTTCACGAGTGCATCCAATTTTCCATGTTTCATGCTTAAAGAAGGTTATAGCTGAAAATCCAGTTCAAACAATATTGCCAGAACTTGATGAGGAAGGAAAAATCATACTGGAACCTGAAGCGGTCACGGACATAAGAACGCGACAGCTATGAAATCAATCAATTTCATAGTATTTCATCAAGTGGAAGAACTTACCCACTGAAGATTCTACATGGGAGGATGAGAATTTTATACAGAAGCACCCAAAGCTACTCAAGCATTGAGGACAACATTCTTTTGAAGGAGAGGGGCATGTTAGGTCCCTATATTACTAGTATAGTCCCTTATTGTTGTTAGTATAACCCCCTTATTGTTATTATTGTAACCTTGTAACCTCCATATTGTTATTATTGTGCCCTTAAAATATTATTGTTAGGTCGGCTAGGATTACATTGTGGCCCCATGGACTCCTATATATATAAAGGAGGTTTTTAAATTTGAATCATCCAAGAATTGTTCATTCATGTAACGTATTGGAGGTTTCCCCCTCGAAGTGGCTTATTTCTAAGGCGTTGATATCTCTTTTCTTCTCTTTTTGCAGTTGGTTTCACAACACAGGCCCTTTAAAATGGTACAAATATTAGCTAAATCAATATTTGTATGAGCAAATTTTGTTAGGAGAGTTGAACTTCCTCACACTTGTGCTCCCCAGAGGATCATATAGTTGGTCCCCTCAACCCCAATCACTCCCCAAAGGAATGGTTGTTGTTAAGTAAAATAAAGTTCTATAATGTTGGGATGTTATGTTAACTCTTTGTTTTTAAACTCATATTTATGATGTATATAGGTATATAAAAAGATACAAGGGGAAAGATGAAAGTTCTCAATTTAAATACAAATAAAAAATCCCACAACATTTTCTATGGTTGTATATTATAGTGCATCTTCAACTGGAAATATCTGTGTATATTACTATACCTTCTCACTAGTGTCTACGAATCCCAACACATATACTTGGCCAAAGTAACCATGAGTTGAGAATATTACCACAACGAAGGGTATTTTTCCCTCTTTTTTTCCCAAAGTTGGGTGAGGTGCATCCATAATTTCTAAGAGTGAGTGTATCATATGCAATGTAAATTCAAGCTTATACTCCCATCCTTTCACCTCTATAATTTTTTAAAACCTAGAGTTAAAATATAAATCATACTTCTTCTTTAGGAATCTAGAATAATTCCAACTTTATCATAAAATTTAAAGGAAGCATCAACTAATTAAAATGTTTCATGTGATCAAATTCTTCATAGAGGGTATCCTTTGGAAGGCTAAATGATATTTGTTGACTTTACATATGATGATTGAAGCTCAAAAAGGGTATTTATGTCATATATATCTATATGAAATATTGAATATTGGGTGAAAAATTAGTTTGACCTTTATCCACTCATGGTGTTATACATTTTGGTGTGTTGAAACTTGAGTGTGAATACTATCTTGAATCAAGCTACGAGAAAGATAGTGGATGGTAGTAAGCTAGAAATGGTAGGTGGAATTATTCAATGGATTCCACTTGGAATAATTCCAATGGACATATTTCCTAGATGTCATGTGCTACCTTGGCATTATTCTAGGTGGCACTTGTTGAATGGTATGACCTAAAATTTTCACTTAAGTGCCAACTACTTTCCTACTTGGAATTTGAGTTGAGTTGGCATTGTTATCTTCATTTATTACTAGTACTACAAGATGTTCAATGTTAAAAATTTATTCCACATGATTATTTTCTAATAATTTTTTTTTCTTTTTTTCAGATCCTTAAAGCTAAAGAATGCTACAAAAGCGGAAATTATGCATTCAAGTGTGTTGCTATATAAACAACGGTCAAGTAGTAATTACATGTGTTATTAATAATAGGGAACTAAATAATGTGCTGCAAAGTAATAGGAAAGTTCCAAGAGTCACCATGAATGATGAAACATACTATATTGTCATTATTGAAGGGATGAGAGCAAAGAATACAGTGCTAGTGATATTCTAGTCTTCACCAACTTAGAATTGAGATGTAACGAATGAAAGGAATTTAGCAAGTTCAAAAATAAAACTTAAAACCTATTTATAGAGAAGTCATAGTCATTGCTTCTTAATTTCAGTCATTTACCATAAATTACCTTGTGGAAATTCAAAGAATGTCCAGTGATCTAGTGTGTGAAGTAGTCTACTCAACTGTTGGTGGAGTTGTCAAAAATGACTTAGTATCACCATGTATTCCAACAATAGTCATTGATATACATCAATCTACTCTTCAATGTGCCAATACCTCATTCTTGTTATTGTTATTGGGATTGTCATGGTATGGTATTTTCACTAAAGAAGAACCCATTAATATACTATGTGTTTACCAACTTGTAATTATTGGGTGACTTTGTATGAGTAACAAGTATACATATAAATGTAATATATTTAAGGAATATTGATAATTTTAATGTCTATACGGTTCATTGATAAATAAATAATGATTTTTAAGTTCAAAATATCTCATTTTATTTCATTTTACCACACATCCAGGAATGTATTATTACATATAAAAAAATGACATATAATTATAAACTAACATATGGATTTTATGTTAAAATGTTTGACATGAGTCAAAACTTGACTCATTGCGAAAATGTTTTGTTAATAATAATACGTGTTGATTTATTATATGTCTATAAAATTTATTATTAATAGTATGAATTCTTAAATAATCCAGTAGCATAAATCTCTACAAATATTAATTCTATTATGAAGTAAAATTTTCAAAGTAAATATGAATATTGGCCACTTAGATTTGAATAACTTTTAGATATATAGTCTGTAAATATCACTTTTGGTTGTATACCACCTTCATGTATATCATTCCTTTAGAGGACTCCACTACATGTATTTTTAGTGGGTATCTACAATTTCCGACTTTAACCACCATAAACATAGGCACATTGTATTTTTGTTTTGTAAAATATATCAAAAATATTTATATCAATATTTGAATATTTGAATTTTAAATGGGTTTACAAAGGTTATAAAAAAGGTATTGTCATTTCAACTTATGTCATTTTAATTTGTGACCAAATAGGGGAATAAACAATGTATTACTTCATTGCAACCCAATTTCCATAACTTGTACTTCTTAATATTAAGACTTACTAATGAATTAATAAAAATAAATAGGTATTTTAATGTTTTAACATAGAGGAAACAATAAGATTATTTTGCAGCCCAACATTTGATAATGGTAGTGACATATACTAGCATTCATTGGCATGGTACATGACTAGTGGCAAAATATGAAACTTGAAATCAGGAAATATATCAAGTAACTATTGTAGAGTACTCGTTAGATTAAAGCTACTAGATGAAATTTAATCATTTATATATAATTCAAAAAGAAAAAATAGGAGTGCAGTAGCATGAATCTAAATCACATCAAGACAAAAAACCATAATTCCATGCCACTAGTGCCTAACACTTTCATTAATGTAATAAATCCAGTAAGCATGAAATATTATGAATATCACAAAGTTCAAGAGCGGTTTTAGAGCAATACTTTCTAACTCATCTTGGTAATATCCTTCAAAATTCGTCAAGATTATTGATAATATCCTAATGATAGTAATATCAACTCCTCAAGCAAGATATAGGGCTCTTCATTTAGCAGGTAGGGGTTTGGTTGGTCAGTTGATTGGTTTATGGCCTTCCCCTCGATCGGTAAAATCCTATATTGAGGCTAATTGGAAACCTAAAATGAAATGGGAAGTGGTCTCTTCCTTTTTCAAGAAAGGGTTCTTCACCTTTTATTTTGAACTTAAGGATGATCAGGATCTTATATTTGGAATCAGTAAATATTTAATGGGACCACAAAGGTTATACCTAGATCGATAGAACCCTAACTTCAACCTCGATTGTGATATCCCTATGGTTGTTCCACTGTGGTATAAATTACCATATTTGCTTCTCCATTACTGGAACGATCCCACATTTAGGCTTATTGGCAACTCCCCGGGAAAATACATTCATTGTGCTAAACCATAAGAAGGACTATTTGTGTGTGCCTGATTTTGTGTTGCAGTCAATCTTGAAAAGGGCTTCTGACAACAATAAACTTGGGTATGGATGATTGGACCAATATCCAGGAAGTAGATAATGGTAAACTCCCCTTTAAGTGTCGGATCTTCCATGAATATGGATGTTTTACCAAAAATTGAACCAAAACACCAGCTAGCTAAGAAAACCAAGGAGACCAAGCACTAGTAGAACATGATGAAATTAGTGACTATGTGACTAAGAAATTTAGTCACCATAATTATTTCAAGTGAATTTGTACTAAATTTGAGAAATTTTAAGTGACCGAACTAAAAATGACTAAATTAAATGACTAATTTAGTCTAGGGATAAAATTTATAACTAGATAATAAGTGACTAAACTAAAAACAACTAACTTAAATGACTAATTTATCCTAGGACTAAAATATATGACTAGATAATAAGTGACAAAATTAATAATGATTAACGTAAATGATTATTATAGTCCAAGAATTAAAATATGACCAAATAAAAAGTACAAGAAGTATATGAATTAGTCATCTATGTTAGTAATTTTTTATTGTGCCACTCCAGAAATGGAAAATTGCAATTTTGATACTGAAGTGTTACATTTAGAGACAAAGGGGTCTCTGAATCCATCTACAATGTTAAAATTTTAAATACTAAATTTTAACACTAGATGGTTGTTTCTACTGTCACCTTAGCAATGAATCCTCTCACTTTGGATTACTTATTGAATTTTGGGGGTATCCTAAAGAACAAATTTATGGGGTCTTTTGTGCAACTAGAATATCGACACTAGCACTGAAAACCATTTCCCCCCTCATATACATTATGATTCGTACATCATACCAATAGAAATATGATCACCGTTCAACCATACATTTCCCCAATGTTTTACTATTCAACCATCTAACTCTTTCTCTCAACCCATACAACACTTCGAAAATCTAAACTTACAAGTGATAGGGGATTCAAAGGTTGTTATATATTGGTTGAAAGGTTATAATTCCTTAAACAATTATTTATTGGAATAGTGGATAATTAGAGTTATGGAGTTGAGTAGAATCTTTAGGGTTATATCCTTTGATCACATTCACAGGGAATTAAATTCAAATATTTGCATATTATCCAAAATGGAAGTGGGATTATAGCTAATTCAAATGCATTTATATGAAGAATACCTGCATGGAGAAGTGTTGGTTAATTACTAGAGGATACATTTCCCTTAATAATGAAAACATTCTAAATAATTATAAAAATTATAACTATACACTGAGATTCCACTCACCTTTAGCAACAAATAAATCAACAAATATAATCTTAAATTAAAAAAAAAACATAAATAATACTAAAAAACTTTATCACAAAATAAAAATACCAAATAAAAAAATTCAAATCCTAAGACTCTTCACTTATCATAATTAACCAAATTCAATGACATGTAGAGCACATATATGTGTATATATATGTATAAATACAAATTTAAAATATACTCGTAAAAATAAAAATAGAAATAAAATTCATTCATAAACACCTTGCAACTTCTAAACGTGTTATCTTGGTCATCCATAAACACGTTGAAACTTCGAATTTCTCAAACAGTCACATCTAAAAGGCTTTATTTTGGAAGTTTAGTAGGAAAAACCTTTATTCTGGTTTAGCGAGATTCATGTTTAAAAGGGTGAATTTATTAGCAATGATTGATTAGGGGTTTTCTGGGAGATGAGGGAGTTTCAAATATGTGATGAAAGGTTATTCTTCATTCTTATTTATTTTATTTTAAGCAGGATTCATGCTTACCAGGATTTTAAGCGAACTTCTTGGCTGGCTGGTTTAGGTGGTTTTTTGGGGGTGATATTGGAGTTGCGATCCCCGTGAAGAAAGAAGAGAGGAAAGGATCCATAGATCAAGGAGTGGAGCACATAGAACAGAGTCTATATTGAGTCATAGGTGCTTTTGGGCTGGGTCAAAATCCCTTATTATGTAATGGGATGGGATATTTTTTGAACGTTGAACTCCTCCCATGGTTTTGTACCATGGTATTGTAAATGCCAAATCTATATAAGGAGTCTAGATAGAGGTCATAGTAGTAAGTAAAAGTTGAATGATGCATTTAGATGTAAGTTTATTTTAAGTCGACATTTGTTTTTGGGTTAGAGTAAAAGGCTCCTGCAGCTGTGTGCTTGGAGACCTTAGGAAGTCTATAGTTGGGTGCATGGAGACCTTAGGAAGTCTGCATTTGTATGTGTAGATCCCTACAATTGTGTGCACATGATGGAAAGTGAATGTATGAGAAGGATCTGGATATTAATGAAAGACTCGTTGAGAAATATTTGAGTATATTGATGTGATTTTTCTTATAATTATTGTTCTGAATATCTATTTTGAAAAATGGTTTCATGTGTAACTAAGTAGTGTAGTCCTGTTTATGATTAATTTTTTTTTTTGATGCAAGATTAAGTAATATCACGTAGCTTGAGAGTAATTTCAACATATGTGTTGAAAAAAGTTGTTATTATTGATAGATATGGCCTAAAAATATATGTTAAGAAGGAAAATCCATAAATCCATAGTCTAGTGTCCCTCTAGATGTAGAAACCTAGTTCTAGCATCCCCTATATTTCCTCGGGTGAGACTTCGGTCTGTGCAAACAAGTTGTTGTCGAAAAGGGATGGTAATAGTGGGTTTCATTGGACTATGTAGTCACTTTGAACTTAGGTGTATGCCGCATCAATCCAAAAAATGGTTCCATTATCAGGACGGAGATCTGACTGAGGGACAACTGGATGTGGAATCCATCTAAGGAAGATATTGAAAATTGGGTTGATAAAAAAGAACGTGAATTTGTTGTGCAATAAAACTGAAGTATGCATGTCTCTACTGAACATTGGCTACATAATTATATCTATACAGATTAGTATGAGATGTTTTTTGCATCATTTTCTAGTGATATATATGAGTAGATGTCAAGACTAGCAGCGAAGGTGGGTTATTTCAATAATAGGCCCACTCTGTGGACCTCAGAGCTGATTAAGAAGCAAAAAAGGACTGATAACAAGATCGTGAGGGTTGTTGATTATTGGATGGACAATATCCTTGGAGGGTTCATTACTCAGGTCACGATCGATACCTCTCTGTCTTATAGCAAAGAAAAGAACAAGTTCTTCATAAATTCTAGAGGTAAGTACATAAACTCACTGAAGTTCTGGATTAAAATTATATTTTTTGAAAAGGGTATATTACGGATGCACTCATATTGATGGTTGAAGAAAGAGATCCTGGGGCTATGTGAAGTGGTAAGTGATTCAAAATAGGTTGGGGTACTTATAATGAAACTAAATATAGACCATTGTTTGAATCTGGAAAAAGAGAAAGCAAGCCCACTACTCTGAAAATTTTGTCACTGAGATCTGAAAGTTAGCAAAGTGCTTAGGAAATTCACCAACCTTCCACCCCCATCATCACTCCATCTAATCTGTTCCTCCACTTCCACCTACACCTTCACCTCCCCCCATTTCCCATCCATCGAAGATGCCTTATTCAAGGGGAGAGATGATCTTAAATAGTTCTGGTTTGTGCTAGAAGTGATATGAATTTCATAGAATGTTATAGATGAAAACATGAAGAAAACATAGTTAATTACAACTCTGCAAGATAGAGCATTATCCTAGTACATGAAATATGTTACGACAAATGAAAATGCTTCTTTGGCTAAGACTAAGACCACGTTGAATTCTAAATTCAAGAAACCAAAGTCGTAGTCCTAGTGTATCACGGAGAATAAAGAAATTAAGTAGTTTACTATCGAGTCTGTATGGGAGGCAGATCAGATATTTAAAATGATGTTGAGCCGAATTAGTTTCAAGATATCGAATGAATAACATAGATAATGTTTCATTGTTTCATTGTTGCCTCATCTCAGACTCTCATTGTCCCAACATAAGATTGCAACTCGGGCTGAAGCGTTGGAGATTTCGATGAAGCTTGAAGCATCTCCCGTAGTTGATACAAGTATAGGAGTGAAATAGATTCAAATTCAGTTGGCGAGCTTGCATATGGAGATCCAATATCTAAATAAGGGAAAGGAGGTTTTCCCAGAGATGAGAATGGAGGTATGGTGTATCAAATGAAAAGCGGAGGGTCACTATAAATAACAATACCATGTTTATAGAAACTATTTGAGCAATGAGATGTTGATTCCATTGAATCTTGGATCAAGTGCAGAGCCAAGTGTAGGGCCTAGTGTATGGTGTAGGCTCTACAAAGTTGCAGGCCAAAATTCCACAAAATTTTTTCATTTATTATAGAAATTTGTCATATCGTGAAAGAAATTGTCATGTAACTTCTGTAGTTCGGTAGGGAACAATGAACAACATTGTAAGAGATATGACATGATGATGTAGAATAGTCCTCGTGCATATCAGATGCAGATATAAGGGTGCATATCGGATGCAGATATAAGGGTGTGAAGCTTCGGGTTCATCAACCACGCGAGGAGGTTTCCTAGGCCAAGGGCGTGGCTGAGGAGGAGGCGCAGGTCATAGGCAAGGGCAGATCATATGCTAAAACTACAAACAAACTAGACATCTTTCCAAGGATTATCAGAATCCAATAGCAACTTCCTATAAGTATTGTCAAGAATTTGGTCATGAAAGTGAAGGGTCTCCTATTTTGTTAGCTAAAGTGCAAGAGAAGCGCAACCAACACCCGACTCAGAATGTCCAAATGGTGAGGGTTGAACTGCACCAAGCCGATCCAAGTATTGACATAGTAACGCATAGTGGTGTGAAAAGAAGAGGAGACCGCGCAGAAGGAAGAAAGGTTGTGATGGAGACATGGGTCAAGAAGGATGAGAATAAAAATGTTGGCTTCAATGTGCAGCATGAGAATAGACATTCATGGAAGCAATAAAGTATTTTATGAATCCCGAATCTTCTCCACCTACCACGCATAGACAATTTTTTCCATTGGAGAACAAGTCTAAGGAGAAGACTAAAGTAAAGGAAGTGGATCAATATATCTTGGAATCCTTCTTGCAGAAGTGTATGAAATTGTTGAGGTACCAGATGATTGTGGAAGGGTTGCAGGATCTAATAGATAAATGTTTTTGCTGGTAAGGAAAGGTTGCAGTTGTAACAGCATGCAGTAAACAAAGTATACAATAACAAGAAGAGAACTGGTTGGGATATATGGTTGACTGCACTGATTGGAGATTATGAGATGGATCAAGTCATTATGGATCTAGGATCAAATGCCAACATCCTGCTAAACCAAACATGGGAGCGGATCAGAAGGCCTAAGCTGCAATGGCCACCAATTTAGTTGTGGATGGAAAATCAGCTAAAGATCATTCCTATGGGGTGATTGCAGGGTATTAGCGCAAATCTTGATGGCACTGGAGTGTTGGTCAAATTATAAGTAATTGTGATCATTGATGACAGTAACCCATATCCTATGTTGTTGGGGTTCAACTAGTATTATGAGATGGACGCTATAATCAACCTGAAGAAGAGGCATATCATCTTTGAAAATAATGGTACCCGAGTTGTTGTGCCATTAGATCCTTCTGAAGGTGAGCGCTATAAAGAGCTTGTCTAGCTTGAGTATGGGGATGCTGACATTAATCAGATATATAAGCTTACTGTGCGTGATGAAGACTAGGTCAATCCCACCACAGATGTATATAGCTACTTCACATAGATTGGGGTCATAAATATTGAACTATTAAGCGTTGTAATAGGGTGACCAAATCTCTGCGCTTTTTCATACCAGAAATATGTGACTTACCTTTTTATGACAGCATGGGGATTGTTTTCTTGTTTTGGGGAGAATTTTAGCAAAAGGTGCCTAAATAAGGTACAAACCCCAAGAAACTTCATGTACCAAGACAATGCTTTATCTTGCCATGCTGTAATCAACTACGATTTCTTCATTTTTTCATCTATAACATACTACGAACTCCATATTTCTTCTAGCACAAACCAGAACTATTTAGGATCATCTCTTCCCTTGAACAAGGCATATTCGGGGTTTGCACATATAACATGGGGATCGTAACATATTTTTTTGGGGGACAATGTTATATGTGCAAACCCTGATCTATGTGAAGCAGCTAGATATGCTTCGCCATTGAATTCAACAAATCTTGCGAGGGTTATGTCCAATATTTTTTTTTGGGTCAGATTTGAGATAAGCTTATGAATAGTGATCAACCAAAAGACCTAGTTATCACCAAGCATTGTGGAGCAATATCGACAAGTTGTAGAGTTCAATGAGGACTTCCATCATATCCACATTCAAGAAAAGAAGGACCTCGTGGTGGTCTAGTACAAGCTCCCGTACATGGTCGAAGAGGAAGATGTAGAAGCCATCATAATTCAATGGTTGATTTCTTGGTTAACCCGATTTTTTAAAGGTGCGGAGTAGGCAGGAATGAGTGGGGTGAAGCCCACTATGCCAACAGGGCAGAAGGATACTGAATTGTATACTAGATGGGATGATATTCTTGGCAATGATCTAGGCATAGATCCATCAGACCCCTCCTCCCCTTTTACCACTAAGATAAGGAAGCCAGAGAAGGTTCGCACATGAAATAAGGTCAAGTTCAATAGATCTAATGGTCCAACAGACATAGTCCTCACTGAGGGGGACATTAATGAAATAGGGGATGTTGTGCTCCAGGTTAATGAGGATTTCTATGGAAACATCAAGGATAAATATAGGAAAGTGCTTGAAGATTTCTACAAAGTATTGCAGGATTTGTAGGTGTACGTGAGCACGTTGCAAGTGAGCTCGATTCCACCAAGAGGGGCACCAATTGGAACAAGTAAAATTGCACAGGAGTTAGCACTCACTTCTAATACTCATGTAGTGTCTATTCCTATAGGCACACTACATTTTAATATGGAAGAGAAAATGAAGTAGGCAGTCTGATGGTAGAACACAAAACCAAATCTTGTTGCGATGCCATTACAGGCCCTACATGAGTTCCATCAGGGAATTGTCAAGGAATTAAAAATAAAGGAACACGACACTCTTCTATTTATTCAATATTTATAAGAGGAACACCATAGCATGGCTACAGAGAAATAGATCGATGTCCAAGAGTGCGAGGCTAAGGCAGCGCAATAGAAGAATCTAGAGGAGGATATCTCCAATGCTTGTAGTGAGCTACCAGAGCTCAAAATTTAAGTCGGAGTTGCACCTGAGGAAAAAGTGGCTAAGTTTCGAACCACTGTCAATGACTCAAAGGCGAAAGTTGACAAAGTCCGGATAGAAATGGAAATTAAAATCATCAAGCTGCAGCTACAATTGCATTCCCCCACTCCACCAGATATTAGAGAGCATCACACCACGGATTTGAAAGCAGCTACTGAACGGAATCAGTCCTGCATACAGTTGTGTGTGACTATATTTTGGGAGGTATGGATGTGTGGTCCTCACTACAGTAGGAACCTGAGGAGCATAATATTTAGGCCGAAGTGCGCAACAAATTGGAACATCTAGATCAGATCAAGGTCACCACAAATATCTTAGCGCCACTACAGCGGATTAACCGTCTCAAATAAGGTAAATATTTGCAAGAGCAGGTTTTTGTTTTGTACATAAAGGAGTAGCTACTTACAGAAAGGATGAAGCGGTGGGATGCTAAGGCAAGCTAGATCTCCCAAACTGCAGAGAAGAAACTGAAAAATCTATGTGATGCACAGAAAGGACTAGATTAGAGGGTGACTAAGAAGGTCACAGAGATGTTGCTCAAATACATTGGTGAATTTGAGAAATAGTGCACCGAAGCAGTTAAATTGTTTAACAATTCCTTGAGTAGCATCAGAGAGAATATTGATGGTGCACCATCATTGTGACTCGAGACGAGTCACAGTTTTCTGTCGGGGGCCTATTGCATTTGGGATCCCCTCAAAGTAAGAAGCGATGAAAGACTCTTCAGATCAAGGAGTGGAGCGCCCAACTTTGAGTCTATTTTGAGTCATAGGGGCTTTTCGGGTAGGTTAAATACCCTTATTATGTAATGGGATGGGATATTTTGTGAACGTTGGACTATGCCCATGGTTTTGGACCATGTACTGTAAATGCCAAATCTATGTAAGGAATCTAGATATAATTCATAGTAGGTAAGTAAAAGTTGAATGATACATTTAGATGTAAGAATTTTTTGAGTAAGAGTCTGTTTTTGGGTTAGAGGAAAAGGCTCCTATAGTTGTGTGTGCGAATACCTTAGGAAGTCTACACCTGTTTGTAAAGACCCCTGTATATGTGTGTGTAGGGAGGAAATTGAATATATGAGAAGGATCTGGCTATTAATGAAATACTTGTTGAGAAATATATAAGTATATTGATGTGTTTTATTTTACTTATTGCTTTGAATATTTATGTTGAAAAATGGTTTGATCTGTAACTGAGTAGCATAGCCCTGTTTATGATTATTTACTTTGTTTAATTCAAGAATAAGTAATATCATGTAGCCTAAGAGAAATTTCACCAGATGTGTTGAAAAACACTAGTATTATTTATATATCTATCCTAAGAAACTCCCTTAAGAAGTAAAAGCCCTAAATATAGAGTCCAATGTCCCTCTAGATGTAGAAACCTCGTTCTAGCATCCCCCTATGTTACCTCCGGTGAGACTTCAGTTTGTTCATGAAGATTGTTTCCGAAAGGGTCGGTAATAGTGGGTTTTGTTGGACTGTGTAGTCACTTTGAACATGGGTTGAGGCCCCATCAAGCTAATAGGTGAGGGAGCTGCAAACATGAAAAAAAATGTATTCTCTGTTCCTTCAAAAAATCATTATCATTTAACTATTTGAGGTGCCCTAGTTAAATATAAGGTATACTCAAATTCTAGGAATTTTTGGGTAGATTTCTTATATAAACAGAATGAATTTAGAAGGTAAAAATGCCAATAATTAATAGATTCCAACAACTAGGCACGTTGTTTATCAGTAAGGATTTCTACAACAGGACTCTATATGACTCTATATGGCAGTGGCATTACACTCGTCTCCTCCATTTTGATGGTCATGCTCTTCTTCTCTGAGTTTTGTAAGTTTTCCTTTGTCTTATTTCTTATTTTAGCTCTAACTTATGTCCTCCACAATTCATATGCTCTGAGCATGCTCACCTATTTCGATACCAAATTGCAATGTATAGTGAAAGATTTTGTATTTTAGTTGTAATTTACTCGCCCACAATTTATATGCTCTCAGCATGCTCACCTATTTCAATCCCAAATTGCAATTTGTAGTGAAATATTTTGTATGGTATTAAAAACATATAATATATGTTTCCTTTCATGCTTTTGGCCATCATCAATACCTTTAGCTTAAATTCCAGCGTGGAATCTATGAACTAGTGGAAATAATTGAAACCCACAAAAGGTCTATAAGATTGTTGTAATATAAAACACATTCTCATTTCAAGATTTGGAGCTCTTACATGTTCCATGCTTAATATTGGACCAAAATATTCAAGTGGATGTTTACCTTTGTCTATCAACCAGTGGCAATAATTGAAAACCACAAAAGAATTGCAAGTCTGTTGTAATATAAAAACACATATTCTCATTTCGATATTTGGAGCTCTTACATGTTCCATGTTCAGTTTTGGACAAAAATCCTCAAGTGGATGTTTATCTTTACAGATAATTAATAAATTCCTTAATCTTGGTACATAGAAACACTAGAAAAACTATGAATTCAACCCAAGACGTGCCCCTATCTGTTGGGCTACTCTACCACCTAGCAACATGCCCTTCCATCAATGGGAAAACATGTTCTGATGTGGGTTGATACTCCAACATGATTCTTAAGATGAATCAATCATTTATACCCAGGGATATGAAATTTATAGCCACAAATGTCATACTAATACCATGTAAATCCATTTTACATGATGGGGATTGAACCTATCACTAGTCCCCAGCTAGTAGGATGCTTTATAATTGAGCTACATGCATTTTTATGATTGGCTACATTATGTTCAGTTTTGGATTGACACTCCCAACATAGCAAATTTTTTCCTTTCCATCATCCTACGAATTCAAATAGTAAGGCTTCAGTACCCTTTTTTCTAACAAGTAAACTAATTTTATTCTACATTTATATAAACAAATTGTTTCCTATTTTACCATCCCATCTTGAAAAAAAAATTTAAGCACAAAATGAAAAAACATTATCATTGGAAAAGAATTGATTTTTTTAGGGCTATCAGGATCAAGGCCATATTCTAGTAATTTTTACAAGATTAATATTCACAGTAGTGTGCCTTCCCCCCTTTCCTTTATTCCCAAAATGCTTCAAAGTTTTTCATGAAATTGAGACTTAGGGACTTGTTGGTTTTACATATTCTTGTCCTTTAGTTCAGTTGGATGTTTTTCTATCCTATCAAACTTGAAAACTTCCTATAGAAGTATTCAACTTCAGTTTATGTAGTTATTCCATAACGTTTGGAGGATATCACACCCACAACTTTAAGCGAGGTTTGGAGAATCGATAGAATTGGCCAGATACAAACTTGTCTACATTATTCAACATGATGAAAATAGATCATTGGTCCATGAAAATTGCATATCATTTCTTAAAATTTATGTAATTCATTATTTCCTTAAGGAATTATCCCATATCCCGTAACATTTATGTAATTCTCAAAACTAGTCTACTGTCGTACAATTTGAAACTTTTGTTTAAGCAAACAAAGGAAAGAACACCATCGTTAAAAAGAAAATGATTTTGTTGGGACTATCAAGGCTAAGACCAGATGCTAGCCTTATTTTTAGGATTGGTCTTCAAAGTAGTTCTCCATCGCCACCCACTCCTCACTCCCTTATTTATTCACAAAATGTTTCAACTTTCTCATGAAATTGAAAGATGTGGGACTTGCTTGTTGGCTTTCATATTCCCGCCCTTCAGTTCATTTGGATGGCTTTCTATCATATAAACCTTGAAAACGTCCTCTAGTAGGCTTCGCCTTCACGACATACAACTATTTGATATCACTTGGAGAATCTTACACTCACTACTTTAAAGAAAGGCAGGGTGGAGAATTGATAGGATTTCCTATTTCAAAATCATCTATATTACTCAATGCAATAAAATTAGGTTATTGGCCCATGAAAATTACACAACGTTTATTATAATTTATTTCATTCATCACTTTCTTTAGGAGTGATCCCATCTGAGCTACAATATTCTAGTTTCTCAGGCCATATAATAGAGTGATAAAATAAAAGAAGACACTCAAATATAGAATGAATATCATAATGATATATAAATATGGGGATATAATGCCCCATTTTAGGTATTTTCAAAGGAGTATTTGTATTTCATAACCACATAATTGGTTTAGCAGGTATATGAAACTATTTCCTTAGTTACCAATGACCATTTAGTCATTTACTACATGGATATCTCTTTCATTTCATATTTTGTATTATTTTTTTTATTATATCACAAGAATTGTTGAATTTATGTTTTATTTGTTGGGGTATGCAAAAAAAATCTCTGATTATATTAGCGCATTATTTTTTCTAAATAAAATTTCAAGAAATATTTTTACTTCTTTTGGGGCATCATAAAATAATTTTTACTAAGAATATCTATCTGCCACATTCGATACTTTCAAATGGCATGCTATTATAGTTCCCCTTTGTTGTATCATAAAATTTATACAATTTACATTTATTTTGTCTTTCGAGAGGATGTTTACATGGATTGCATAAATTTTTGGAGTTTCCACTTATAAAACATCGTGCATTGAAGATGTATTATTGGTATTTCCTATAATGTTTATTTATTGACTGAAAAAATTTCCATTAGTTGGGAGATGTATTATTTTTTTTAGCTTGAACAAGTTTCCATCAATTGAGAGTAGATGTTTCTTTGTAATATTTACTACTTACTAAATTATAGATAATTCTTCGGAATAGAAATCTATTGACACATTGTATGAACTATTTTAATGGAGGAATCAAAATAATAGAATACAAATTAAGTTTTTTGAGAGATGTATTTAATATTCATGTCACTAGGTCATGTTTTTTGGAGCTGTCATTCTAGGTCACAGGTACACCACCAAACAAGTAGATATATCAACTTTAGGAAGTTACAAATTTAATGCCATGTTGGCTCCCACCTTAGTATACTATTCATCAAGTTCATCAACGTAGGTAGGTTTACATTAGGAGATTATTCCCCTTGGCCTCAAATGTTTGGAGAGTGGGACTTGCTTGTTGTAGCGCACTAATCAGCATCATATAGTTAGGTAATGTTAATATACTCCACTCCTTGGGAGAATATATTATACCAATACAAAAATACTTTTATAGTGATTGAGGAATCTGTTGATGGTCCCACCTCTTGGCCTCCTCACTCATCCTTTTCCACCAACACAAACAAGTCATGATATCCTCCCTCTCTTTTGTTTGGTGTCAATATTTTCAGAGCCTTTCTATTTATAACACTTCTATGTTATCAACATCTTATATTATATTCCCTCTAATAGTTGTTAGATTTCTTTAGCTAGATATTTAGTGTCTAGCCATAGTCTGCACTTTAGATCTTGCTATCTTTTTATTTTTAGCATATTTTTAGGAAATGCCCTAGAACTCCCATTTTTTATTGAAACTGGATGTATCGCCTTAGTCCTATTAATATACTTTCATGATATTTTTTTTGGAATTAATAAAATTATCTTAAATTAACTTATATATAGATAACCAGTCTCTAAAACCCAGGGCCTAATGGGGAAAAATCAAGTCTATATCTTTTTCAAGATGGAAATAAATGCCAAATGGATCCTTGCCATGGAACTAATATTGTGGTAAACCTTTTAGTTTGGGAACCCATTTCTTCTGGATCAAAGAGTCAAGGGTCTTCTGATTGGCGATGCCCTTGTGAATTTTTCTCGCTGGATTTTTCGAGGGTTTAGCTTACTTGACGAAATCAACTACCAAGTGCTTGAAGGTAACTTTAGTGTCTAGGGAAGACGAAATTGTAGAAGGAATTTCTCCATTTCTTGTTGCTAACACTTGATTTACATAGCCCTATCGACATACTTTAGTAGTCTTTTGTTAGAATTTAATAAAATTATCTTACTTGTAGCTTGCTACTCTCTAAAAACCACCACCTCATGAAAAATAATTAAATATCTATTTTCCTTAAGCTGTAAATGGAAGCCAAAAGAACCATTAGGATGGAAATAATATTGTATTATATCTTTCATTTTGATTTCCCATTGTATCTGGACCAAGAGTCAGGAGTTTTGTGATTTTTCCAGACCCCCATAATTTTTTCTACTAGGATATGTTTCATGAACAACAATGCTTTATTCTTTGGAACATTTGAATGATTAGTGAAGCTTCTAGATCCTAGCCAACTCCTACAAAAAAAAATTTGTTTATTTGATGGTTTAGCTTACTTGAAAAAATTAATTACCAATAGCTTCAAGGTAGCCTCAATGTTCAAGAAAGGCTAATTTTTTGAAGCCATTTCTCCATTCATAATTGCTAACTTTTGATGTACTAACTTAGTTCCATTGGCATACACTTGTGGTATTTTGTTTGACATTGCTAAAATGATACTATCTTCTCTTATGTGTAACCTGATGGTCGCTTAAAACTAGGGCTTGATAAGAAAAACAAAGTCTTTATCCTCCTTTAGCTGAAAATGAAAGAAAAAATAAACTTTACCAAAAAAAAAGAATTGTAGCCCGAGTTCCCATTGTTAATGGATCAAAGAGTCTAGGGTTTTTTTATTTGACCATGTCCCCATGAATTTTCATACCATGATTTTATTAGTAAATGATGATGTTATCCTCTTTGGAGTATGGGCCATTGGATGAGAGATATTCTTAAGAAACCTTTATGGCTTATTCAAGGATTTATATTTCTTGATGGAAGGAACTACCAAGTGCTTGAAGGTGCATTAGTGTCCAAGGAGGAAAAGTTGCAAAAACCATCCCTCCTTCAATTGTTATGGATTTTAGGAAGAAGTATGCACCCATGATTGATTAGCGGTGAGAGTTGAGACTCGATGTGAGATGCATAGAGGCAAGGAGCACATGGTGGCTAGGTGAGACCCTAGCTACAACCAAGTCTTGGATGCTCATTTCTTTTATTATTTTCCCCATGTGAACTTTCGTTTTTAAGGTTTACATGAATCAAATTTTTTTTTGGATTAGTCGACTTGAAATGATACTCTATTAAACAGATAAAACTAGAAATTTACAATACCATAATTATTGATTCTAAAAGTGTTTGTTATTTCAATCTCAGTTCTATAAAAATGATTGAATTTCTCCTTTGTTAGATTCATTCACTTTTCTTTAGCGGTGCTTCATTATGATGGTTTTGATCTGTGAATACATCAAATGAATTGTGTTATTAGAGCCCTTGTGTCCTGTATCTCGACTTTGAAGTACAATCTTCCAACTCCTTGAGAATGAAGTATAGAGAATCATTATCTATGTTAAATGAAACGATATTTATATAAAATGATAATGCAAGCGCATCTATGTGGGTAGTGCACTAACAAGTGTCATAAAGTCAAATGTATTGCAGCTTATAGGTTAACTACGTATACGCTAGAGAATCAGGGATATTGGCATATTGTCATTTGTATATTGAGTATAATTTATGCTTCAAAAATCAGTGTTGTGAACATCTCAAGAAAATCCCAATTTTATCTTGAAATCATAATTTTTTTTCCTAGACAATGTTTGCCGATTTTTACTGATATTTTCTCGAATTTTACGATTTTTTAGCTTTTTCGACCCTTTCTGATTTTATCCCTATGTCGATATTTGAAAAATTGTAAAAAATGTCAAGGTATATGATGTTGATATCCATCTGTATGTGATTTATGAGACTCTAATTCCTTAACTCTGAAAATGTTCTAGGCTTTATGTTCAGAATTATTTTGTTGATTAAGATGTAGTACTTTAGGTGACATGGATAATAACTGCAATGATTATTTTCAACTATCTAAATTAATTTATAGAATGATATGAATCTATCTATTCAAAGGGCCATGCTCAGAATGAATAATATTAAAATCAAGCCCATTAGGATAGATATTGTTGCATGCCCAATGAGAGGAAATTTTTGAAGATCGTTATTTTTTGGCTATGTGTGGACATGTGGGTTTTCTTTAGTGTATTTCTTGTCCACATATTTCATTTATATCCATATTTATTATTTCCTTCCTCTACTACTTGCAGATATCCCACTTTGTTATTAGTTATAGATGGTTTTTTGCTAGTTACATACATTTTTGTGCATTTAACTAGAGGCATATTTTGATGACCATCCTTCTCTATCTAGGCTATGGCATGTGGACATTATTTAATGCAATAATAAAATGCAACCAATTATTAATAACTCATCCACATGAAGTTAATACAATAGTACATAATAATTTTAAGTTCATCGTCCTCCCAAATTTCACATTACAGAACAAGTCACAACATTTCTATTGCATTAGCTATGTTCTTATTGCTCCTAGTTCTGATCTTCACCCAAAATTTTTCTACTTCCATGCCTTGTTTGCTACAATTTTCTATTATAGAAGAGAAAATAAGCTTGAATATTCCCCATATATTCTCATTGCACAGATCAGCCTTAGGAGACTACACCATTTCCTACGTTGCATCAGGAATTGCCATTAGATGGGCTACAACCTCAAGGACAAGGGATCAAAAGTATTTTGCTGCCAATTAATGCCTTAAAAACACTATGTTATCATAGATAGGGTTTGGTGCCCTATTGATGATCCGTTATCACATAAATTACCCATTTAATTTAGTTGTTGCCCATTGTATCTAGAGTCTAAACCAAGAGTCAAGTGTTTTGGGATTTGGCCACACCCCCATAAAATTTTCTACTAGGATGTGTTTCCTGAAAAAATAAAATGTTTTATTCTTTGGAACATTTGGATGACTGGTGAAGCTTATAGATCCATTCCAGATCTTGAAAAACCTTGTTGTTTTATTTGAGGGTTTAGCTTACTTGACAAAAGAAACTACCAAGTTCTTGAAGGTAGCCTCAATGTTCAGCGAAGGATAATTTTTTGAAGCCATTTCTCCATTGGTAATTGCTAACATTGGATGTACTAACTCAGTTACAATAGCGTACACTTTGCTCTTTTGTTGGACATTGATAAAATGATCTATCTTATTTTAGATATAGCTTGTTGGTCCCTTAAAAATAGGGCTTGATAAGAAAAATGATGTCTTTATCCTCCTTAAGGTGAAAATGGAAGCAAAAAGAAACATTACCACAAAAAAAAAAAAATTGTAGCCTGGGCTCCCATTGTTAATGGATCCAAGAGTCTAGGGTTTTTTAATTTGACCATGTCCCCATGAATTTTCCTACCAAGATTTTATCAGTGAAAAATTATGTTCTCCTCTTTGGATTCTGGACCATTAGATGAGAGATATTATTAACAAACCTTTTTTTGCTTCTTCGACGATCTTAGTTTCTTGATGGAAGGAACTACCAAGTGCTTGAAGGTAACATTAGTGTCCAAAGATGAAAAAGTGCAGAAGCCATTTCTACTTCAATTGTTATGGATTTTAGGAATAAATATTTACCCATGATCAATCAGGGGTGAGAATTGAGACTCAGTGTGAGATGCATAGAGACGAGGAGCACATTGTGGCTAGGTGACACCATACCTGCAACCAAGGCTTCATGAATTCTGATTTAATTTATTATTTTACCCATGTGATATTTCTTGTTTAAGTTTTACATGAATCAACATTTTTTTTTATTAGTCAACTTGAAATGATACTCTATTAAATAGATATAGCTAGAACTTTACAATACCAAAATTCTCGATTCTAAAAATGTTTGTTATTTCAATTTAAATTGTTCTATAAAACATTTTGAATTTATCCTTATTTAGATTCATTCACTTTTCTTTAGCAGTGCTTCATAATGATGGTTTTGATCTATGGATAGGTCAAATGAAATGTGTCATTGGAGCGCTTGTGGCTTGTATCTAGAATTTGAAATATACTCTTCCTTCTTCTTGAGCATGCAGTATAGAGAATAATTCTCTATGTTAAATGAAATGAACTTCATATAAAATGATGATGCAAGATCATCTATGCAGGTAGTGCACTAGCAAGTGTCATAAAGTTGAATGTATTGTAGCTTGCAAGTTAACTACATATATGTTAGAGAATCAGGGATGTTGTCAAATTTTCATTTGTAGATTGAGTATAATTGATGCTTCAGAAATATCAAGGTATATGACGGTGATATCCATCTATATTGGATTTATGAGACTCTAGTTTCTTATCTTTGAATTTTTTTGGGGCTTTATTTCTGAAATTATTTTGTTGATTATGATGTAGTACTTTAGGTGACATGGATAATAATTGCAATGATTATTTGCAACAATTTTCATTAATATAGAGAATGATATGAATCTACCTATTCAAAGGTCTATGCTCAGAATTGAAGAATAGTAAAATCAAGCACATTAGGATAGATATTGTTGCATGCCCAATGAGAGGAATATTTTTATGATGATTCATTTCTTAGTATGCCTGGACATGTGGGTTTTCTTTAGTGGATTTATTTTCCCCATTTTTTTTATATCCATATGTATTATGTCCTTCCTCCACTATTTGCAGAGATTCCATTTAGTTGTTAGTGATGGTTCTTTTCTAGTTATATATATTATTGTGCATTTCATTAGAGGCATATTTGATTATCATCTTTCTATAGCTAGGCTAGGGCATGTGGACATTATTGAATGCAATAAAACAATGTAACTAGTAATTAATAGCTCATCCACATGAAGTTAATCCAATATTACATAATAATTTTAAGTTCACATCCCTTCCAAATTTCACATTACAGAGAAGGTTTCAACATTTCTTTGCATTAGCTATGTTCCTATTGCTGCTAGTTCCGATATTCACCTAACCTTTTGCTACCTACAAGCTTTGTTTGCTAAAATTTATTGTTGCGGACCAACACAGAAGCTTGAATTTTGCCCACAGATTCTCACAGCATAGATCAGTCTTAAGATACTCCACAGTTGCCTTGGCCATAAGAATATGCCCTACAATGCCTCAATATTTTCTATCATATGGGCTACAGCCTCAGGGACAAGGTATCAGAAGTATTTTGCCACCAATTAATGCCTTAAAAGCACTTTGTTGTTGTAGATAGGGTTTGATGCCCTATTGATGATCCAATATCATAGAAATTACTCATTTAATTTAGTTTTTGCCTCTGTTAGGGCTTCAGGTGTCCAACATTTCCACAAAAGTGTGGCCTCAATGTCCCCCACTGCACATAATAGCCTTAGATATCCCTTTTACTTCAAGGAAATGGCCTCATAGGCCCTTTATTTCTAAATATAAATTTTTCAACTACAACAAACCTTCTTTAAGATGTTTGTAAGCTTCAGGGTAAGGTTCGTTGGCTACCTCACTGTCCTTGTATTTTTTTGGATAGTCTTTATTGTCACAGAACTGCTCCTTAGTTTTCCTTAACAAGTCAATCCTAAAATTTTCTCTCTTGATTACCAAAAAAATATGAAAGATAGTATATCTAGTGTTGATATGAAGTCGTAGTGTCAAGGCATCTCCTAAAACAATACTAAAAGAAGAAAGACAATAATATATAAGAGAAAGATAAATACATGCTTCTAAATGTATAACTGTAAAAAACTAATAGAGAGAGGAAAATAAATTATGTCGTTATAATAGAATATTGGAAACTTAATGGATCTGCAAGGATTGGTAAGAGCTACCTATTGGATATTACTTTCAAGCTTGATATATCTATCCCTATGATTTTGTTGTGATCTTATATTCCAGTGAGCCCTAACATTAATTCATTTACTATTATGATTCAACATCATCTTATCTGCTAACACGTCTATCTTTCATGAAAAACTATACCCAAAATCTACAAATTTTTATTTATTTTCCTAAGAATATTGACTCAATGTTTTCCCTCGTTTAATTGATCATATTTCCCTTTGGTTGGGGAATTATCTCTGTTGGTTACAAATGATTGGTTCCTATTACTGATCCATTGCTCCTATATAAATTCTTGGTTATTTGAGGACAAGGAGGCTTCTACCTATTTTTCTGGTGCCGGTTTTGTAGAACCACCTTCCCACCTTTTGAAATTAATTCTTGTCAATATTTATAGATCTGCACCCTTGATGGTTTCTCTTTCCTTTGTTTGTTCTCTTAGGTTCTTATTCCTCTCTTTCTACTTATCAGCTTCCTTGGTCTGTAATGTCTTCTATATTTTCCTTTACCCAATGAGTCTTTGTGTCATCCTTTGCCTTGTAGGACTGCTGGTTATGTGTTCATGCTCAAGGTAACTCTTATATTTAAATTTGAAAAGGGATACCTCCTAATATACCGCTTATATTCATGAATATTCCAACAGATTCAAGCTTGAGGAGCCTGTAAATCCATTCCCTAAATCCATATCACAACTAATATTGTTGTGTGTTTTATGGTATTCCTTTTCTTTGTTTTTCAAGCACTGTTAATATTTTTTCCGTAGCTTTTTTGATGGATTACAAGCCATTCTCAGAAGCTTGAATTTTTCCCACAGATTCTCACCGCACAGATCAATCTTAGGAGACTCCATAGTTTCCTTGGCCACACGAATATGCCCTATGTTGTCTCAGGAATCACCATCCGATGGACTGCAGGCTCAGGGGCAAGGTATCAGAAATTATTTACTCCCAATTAATGCATTAAAAACACTCTTTTTTTTTAGATATGGTTTGGTTCCGTATTGGTGATCCACTACCATAGAAATTACTCATTTAATACAGTTGATTCCTCAATTATGGCTTCAGGTTTCCAACGCTTCTATAGAAGTGTGGCCTCGGGGTCCCTCACTTCCCAAAATAACCTTAGATATCCCTATTACTTCAAGGAAATGGCCTCGTAGGCCCTTGATTTCCAAATAGGGCTTTGCTGCTACAAAAATATTTCTTTAAGTTGACAGCAAGTTTTAAGGTAAGGTTTGTTGGTTACCTCACTTTCCTTGGCATTGTTTTGGATAGTCTTTTATGTCATAAAATTTCTCCTTAGTTTTCCCAAACAAACCAATCCTCAAAATTTCCCCCTTGGTTACCAAAAATAGATAAAATATAGTGCATCTAGCGTTGATAGAAAGTGGTAGTGTCAAGGGAAATCCTAAAACAATACTAAAAGAAGAAATATGTCTAGTTGTTAAAAACTAATAGAGAGAGTAGAAGATATTATGTCGTTATAATAGAATAATGGAAACTGAATGGATTTACAAGGCTTGGTAAGAGCTGCTTATTGGCCATTACTTTCAAGGTTGATATCTCTGTCCCTATGATTTTTTTGTGATCTGATCTTCTAGTGGGCCCTAACACTAATTCATTTACTATTCTGATTCAACATAATCTTATCTGCTGACACAACTATCCTTCATGAAAAAATATACCCAAAATCTACCAATTTTGATTTATTTTCCTAAAAATATTGACTGAATGTTTTCCCTCATTCAACTCCTTCTATTTCCCTTTCGTTACGGAATTGTCTCTGTTGGTTTAAAATGATTGGTTCCTCTTACTAAACCACTCCTCCTGTATAACTCCTTGGTTATTTTAGGACAAGGAGGCTTCTACCTGGTTTTCTAGTGCTAGTTTTTATAGAACCACCTTTCCACCTTTTGAAATTACTTCTTGCAATATTTCTAGATCTAAACCCTGAATGGTTTCCCTTTCCTTTGTTTGTTCTCTTGAGTTCTTATTAATCTCTTTCTACTTATCATTTTCCTTGGCCTGCATTGTCTTATATATTTTCCTTTACCCAATGATGCTTTGGGTCCTCATTTGTCTTGTAGAATTGTTAGTTATGTGCTCATTCTCAAGGTAAGTCTTACATTTAAATTTGAAAATGGATACATCATGATCTACTTCTTGTATTCATGAATATTCCAATAGATTCAAACTTAGGGAGCCTTGCAAGCCATTCCCTAAAGCCACTCTCCAACCATTATAGTGCAATATTACATTGGATCAAATGTCAGTCCATTGATATGCTCAAACTTTTCCCATTCACTACACTCCCCACTCCATTGTAAGGTTGGAATGCTAATCAACATAACAGCCATTTTGGGTGTATATTACATATTATTAAATATCACACTCCACTTATATGTTCAAGCTTACTTTACCCATACATGATGTTGGTTTGAGATTCATCCATTCAATGTGAGTTTCCGTAAAGTAACTCTTTGGTTAAGGTGTTAAACCAATAAAACCTCCATGCAACCTCCAAACATTTAATTTATTTACAATCACGTCTAAGTTAGACAGCAGGAAAAATCCTTCCTAACCTGAACTTCAGGGTCTGATATTTTAGGCTTCAGCTATCAAGTTGGCTTCAATGACTCACAATAGGCTTTATTCACCTTCTATTGAAAAAAATTTCAGTCATTCTTGGTGGATATTAACATTTATATTTTGCAAGTATTTCCTTGGACTTTCCTACTTCTCATGCAAGCATAGAGAAAACCCCCTTCCCTTGTATCCTATGATGTTTCTACTACAGGCTCTTTTTTAAGCATTGTGATTCCTCTAATCCCTAATGTGTTGAGATGCAGATAGTTTAAAATCATTGTCCTCAACACTAGTTATGATTTCAATACAATTTTTCATTAATTTTTATTATTAACAGTGCAAGTTTTAGTTTTAAAAATCCTATTGTCTATAGTTCTATTGAAATAGGAAGTACATGGAAATTTTTATATTGAATAATACCATATTTCATTTTTGATGGCTATTCAAACTTTTTCTACTACTTGCATGATTACATACTTCAATTTTTTAGCACAAACTAAAGCACAATTGATTTGGGCAATCTAAAATTTTAAACCCTTGTGAAGATAGTTGATAAGTAGATTTTGGTTGAACTTAAAATATGCACTTGCTAGTGTATTGTTGCTTGTTATCCATCCCAAATGTAAATATGTACCCTGCAGGTGTGGCTATAACATGTACTGGAAAATGATGTCATAGATATTCACATAGAACTTGAAATATTTTTAATGATTCCTACGGAAAATACTTTTGTAACTTCTAGGTAGAAGGGGGAATTCCCAAGATAACCACCCTTTTAAAAATTCTAATAATTAATATGGGGGTTTGATGTCATAATCCAATGTTATTATGGGAGGGAATTGGTTCTGTTATTGGATAGAAAACCTAAATACAATGTTGATGTGATTTTAATAAAAAAAGCATACAATTAATGGTTAAACAAGACACAAGATGTTTACTAAATAATTTACTTTTGAGGTGGATAGAGATCATCTAGGTATCACCATTATTTTTCCTGTTCATTAGTTTTTATTTTCTTCAGGATATTTTCTCATGCAAATTTTCAACACCACAAGAATGTTTTTTTCCACTTGGAAACTAGTTTCTCTAGTCTTAATTTACTTTCGGTTGAGGTAACTATTACACACAGGAATATGGTGGTGTGATTCTCGATCGGGGCTTCTAGTCAGACAATGATCCAAATAATAAAAATGTAAATGGATGTCTCTATGTACTCGTAAGTCTTTTTAAGGAATATATTTATTTTTATTATTCACTTTTGGACTCTTTCATGCAGATATTTTTTGGTGGGTTAGATCCAAATGTGACAGACGCACATCTGAGGTAGGTTCTTGGGCCATATGGAGGGATTGTGTATGTGAAAATATGAGTGGGAAAAGGATGTGGTTTTGTATAATTCCCTAACAGATTTGGCCTCTATTACTTATGGGTAGAGTTGCATGGTGGTGGTAGTCTACACTTATTTGCATAACACTTCATTGCATGTTAGAATGAAACATAGCATTATTAATATGTCCATATTAAAATGAAATATAGCATTATGTTAGATCTAATTTGATGGATTAATAGCAATAATATCAATCATGTCTAAAATAATAAAAGAAGCAATTGTTACATATTCCTACTTATATCTAAATTTTGAAGTCAGATTTAGTATTTTCTACCATCTTTATGCTTTGCTCTTTTAGATAATTGTGTATTATGTCCTTTATCGAGGAATATTTTCAAAACTTACATGGTATTATTATTGTTCAATAATATATTCACCTTTCCTGGGGTTGATCTCTAGCAAACAAGTAGGCAAGTCTGTAGCATATTTGTTCATTTTTATTCAGATGTATTTATGAATTATCACTGTGATTGAAAACGATTCTTATTTTTAGCTTTGTCACATGCATATGTATGTTTTGATGCATACTCTGATTTGGGGAGTGTAGCCTCAACCAGATCCAAATCAATGGAATGGTGGTGGAGCTTACTATGTTTATGGTCAAGGATATAGCATTATGTTGGATCTAATTTGATGGATTAAGAGTTAGAAAATAAATGATGTCTAAAGTAATAAAATAAATATTTGTTACATATTACTAGTTATATCTAAATTTTGAAGTCACATTTAGTATTTTCTACCATATTTATGCTTTCAAATTTTAGATAATTGTGTATTGTGTCCTCTACCGAGGAATCTTTGCAAAAATTACACGGTATTATTATTGTTCAACAATCTATTCTCCTTTCTTGGGGTCAATCTCTAGCAAACAAGTAGGCAAGTCTGTAGCATATTTTGTTCATTTTCATTCATATTTATTTTTGAATTATCAATGTGATTGAAAATACCTCTACTTTTTAGCTTTCTCACAGGCATATGTGTGTTTCACTATAGAATCCAAGTTGGAGAATGCATCCTCAACCAAATCCAAATCAATGGAATGGTGGTGGAGCTTACTATGGTTATGGTCGAGGATATGAAGCTTATGGTTATGCTCCTCCAGCCCAATATCCAATGTAGTATGGTTGTGTTGTACTTCCTGGTTATGGGACTTCTTAGCGGAAGGTAATAAAATGAAGCATTTATGATTGGATTTCTATGTCATATTGTTTTAGAAAGTTTGAAAATGAGAGATGGAATAAATTTTTTTTTTCTTTACATATCCTAGTAAGATGTTGTCAACTATTGATAATGAGATATAACATGTGTTACTGGATCCACTACCCTTTTTGTGCAATCTAGATCTTCCAAGATCTTTCTTAGAAATCAATATTTCTGAGAAGGAAATGCATCCGATGGAAAATGAAATGGATCTTTAAATGATTCCTGAAACTTCTAGTGCTTTTTGGTGAATGATGTCCAAAAAAATATTTTTTGATGAAAAACTCGCAAAACCTTAAAATAACAAAGACCAAAACACTAAACTCCATTCCGGTTAAAGGTATGAGATATCATCATGAATTTTTTTTTCTCGTAAAATCTAATCTCTCAATATCTTTTCTCAAGGTTTGATTAATCACTAGTGTCATGTCTTGCTCTTAATATCTAATCTATCTTTACATGTTATGCTGCCTTCTATTATATAACACTAGTTGTGATTTTACCCACGCTATTATTTAGTCCTTCTGTTTTCTTCAAGAAAACAACTTTATTCACTGCTGACTTAGAAATTTGGATGTGGCTCACAGAAAAAAATTTAATGTCTACTTCAGAGTCATGTTGAAATGGTATTTAAAATTATCAATGATGTTTTTTATACTTGTTTCTGGATCTTCGATTTTTAACAATCTGCGATATTTGTATCTAGATCTACATCCTACTAATTTAGGTTGTAATAGTGAGTCACATTTTTTCACTTAATAGTTTCAATTATTGTTTACCATTTGTCAGGGATTGGGTCGAACTGATCCTATCAATGTAGATTGATTGTTTGGGTTTACTGAGGATAGAATGTGTCATACGAAAGAGCCATGGTATGGATTCTGCAAAGCTAATTGAAGCTTATTAACACTTTATTTGACATCAATACTATTTCTACTCAAAAATACTTATTTGATTGATATGTTTGAATTTTGTGATGAAAAATATATGAAAAATTTCATCCTTTCAACGTGCCATATTTAGCCTCAATCATTTTTCTTTTCTTGGATATTTTTGTAGGATTTTCATATGTTTCAACTTTTTTTCATGGTCATCACTAGCTTCTATTAGTTCATATTCTTTGGGGCCTCAGTCATGATTACATTTTTTTAGGGAGATTGTAATGCAAAACTGCTTAACACAGATAGTTACCCGCATGCATTTTTGTTTGCATTGTACTATCTCCCTTTTATCTTAATGTGGAAAGTTTGCCTCAATTAGTGTAGCTAAATTGCAACATTCGATTAGATTTTTTTGTTGGGCCATGCAAGAGGTGTCTATCCTATCAAAGGTATCTAGGGCTTGCACATGTCTTCAACTTTAAGCACAAATCACTTTCTACATGCATACTTTTTGTCCCTATATATGGGTATAACTATTTTTCTAGAATCTCTTACATTCATACCATCATATATGCTTACTATTCTTTTAAAAAAAATTATGTATCTCTGTTGCATTATTTTTTCTATGGATTTGGCTATGTCTAAAGGAGTTAGTTAAAGTTATATTTTTTATAACATAGAATAAAATGAGATATATGAAATGTGAACTTTATTAGCAAATTGAATCTATTGATAGAATGAAGGTCATCATTTTTTACATCCAAAAGGTATTTTTTCTAAGGACTTGGTATCACTTTATGAAATTTATTTAATAATTTCTTGTCAACTATAGTATTGGAGTGTTAATAGAAAAATAGTTCCCTTGCATCAAAAATTTGCAAGGATGATTACAAGCACATTATGAAACTCGATAATTTTATTTTTAGCTTTTATTTCCTGATTCTGGGACCTGTGTTCATTATCCTCTGATCCGTCATATTCTCCATTTTTTAACATAGAATATTCCTAAGTAATTATATTTTCATCTCTTCATGTTGAATAATTAATCCACCTAAGAAAATCAGTTTTCCAACTCTAAAAATGCTGGAACGAAATCACGTTGACAGGTGAATTGACCAACTCGTGTACCCTACTAGAAATGAGTTATTGCTTAAAAAAGGAAGTCACTTTTAGGTGTTGGTTGGATAAAATAAAAAACATGTTGATTCTCTAAATTCTGGGACCTATATGGGAACTTCATCCTTCTTCCCTATCCTCTATGTTTATGGTAGCATTCTGCTACGTCCACCTAAGAAATTTTCCTACCATCACCTCGTGTCACTAGAAGGAAAAGACCCTCTAGTAGAGGTTATAACAGAGGTTTTTAGTGTTATAAAATTAGCCAAAATTGTCTAAAAAACATTTTCTACAACATTTTTTTTGGTAACGGAGATTTTGGCAGAGTTTCTAATGGAATTTCAACACAACTAAAAAAAATAGGCTGCCAGAGGTTGTTACAGATTTTTTCTCATTGATGCGCTAGTTAGGTGTCAACGAACCAGTCCATTGTACCGTGAATGCACCAGTACTGTAAACCTGCCAAGCACCAGGATGGAAAAAAAATTTCGATGCCCTGGGGCATTTAGCAACAGCCCAATGTGTCATCCATACAATCACATCGGGTAGGTCGAAGTTGCCTGCACCGGGCCATTAAGGTGTAAAACCACACTGGGCACCCCATAGGTGATACAATGCAATGGGCCATCAAGTTATAAAAACACACTGGTGCATTAAAGTAAAACCGTACTAGTGCATGCAATTCCTATCGGACCGCCCAGATGGTAGTCGTTGATAAAGCACACCAGGCGTTCTAATTGGTATTGGTATTTGTGCAACTCCCATATGTCGTAGAAATGCATCTGTGCACAGTATCACACAAATTCACCCGTGTGTAGTACCACACAAACGCACTAATCCTTCTAATTGGTATTGGTATTGGTGTGGTGCCCATAGGTTGTAAAAATACACTGGTGCACATTAGCATACAAACGCACCAGTGCGCAATAAATAACATGCGCCGGTGTCCATTTTTTATTTTTTAGAAACATCCACTTGTGACAATGCAATTATTCTGATTTTTTAAAATTCATTATTCATCAAAAGACGACACCTATCTTATAACATTATTCATATCAATTAAATTTTTATTAGTGCATTTGAATGTGATGTTTGGATTAATTCGTTATCTCATATCATCAAATTTCACATCTCTTAATTATAATATTTAATCATCCATATATTTAATCAGTGATGTAACATTTCACAACGACAATGGAGAATGCAATAGAATAAATTAAAGCATATTTTATTAGATATATATGAATAAGAAATTATGTCATACAAAATGGGATGGTTATTGGTATCCCTTTGTCTTTCAATTGGTACACTATGTCCATTACATTAAACAAAATGTCTAATTTCACAGATAAATATTTCAAAGCATACAATGTCGTGCTTTGATATCCAAACATATTGATAATCATTTTTCGATTTAACTGTTGTCACTTCTCGAGCTACTTCCATGACCTGGGTTATTTTGAGGAATGTTTTTTTCATGGTGTTGATTTTTTTCTTTTTTCTTCCACTTCCATGTACAAACATAAAAATAAACTATAATGAGTGTATATACATTGGTGAGAATAATGAAAATTGAACTATTAAATAATATACATCAATGTAAATCGAAAAGAAATGTATTTGGCAAGAATTTACTCATGAACTATACACATTCTTTCAAAACCAAATTTCATGCCATATTTCAATAATTCATTTGTTCGAGCAGTTCCATACTTTATTTCCTGCAAGTTTTATACCCCATAAAAAATCATATATTTAATATAAAATATTTTTTTGTTCTATTAATTATAGATGGATCTAAGTAAAAAAAGATCGATAGATGGTTACAAATTCCACAATTAATTTCTGATATGCCAACATGTACTGACAACCCATATTTAACCTAATGTCAATCAATTCATCTCCTAGTTCTTCTTTGTATGTTAGCGCCTATTTGAAGAAATTAAATGATGATTTTTGTAAAACAACTTAAAATATACAAAAATTGAATCTAGTTAAGTTGTTATAAGGAAGTAACAATTACTCACAAACTTAGATATCAACCCTTTTCTTCCTTGTCATCTTGTTTTATGTGTTGAATGGGTTCCATCTTCTTTTCTTTTCTGCAATAAAATACTTGAAAATTAATATTTAAAATTTTATTTATTCTATCTAATCAAAAAATTCAATGATTACATATTACATTTGAATCACGTTATTGTTGAGATGGCTCTTCATGCGATGCAATTATTATGCCAATTTTTGGTCATCTAACCCTGTATAATTAGATGGATCGAAATACCATGGTAAAATTTCTTTCACTAAGAAATAATTTAATAAATCGTAGTTTTTAAAGTTATTTATGGTATAAACACGAAACCCCATGAAGAATAATTAAATAATTCCTTATTTGTTTTTCTTTCCTCTAGGAATAATTAATTAAACCTTTGTTTAAATAATATTCTTGGTCATATTTAACCCAATTAATGACAAATAATTAGATAAATAGTTATTTATCTTATTATTATCTAGGAATAAGTAATTAACCCTTATTTCATTATTATTCCTTGTTAAATTTGACTAAATCTTCTAGTAATAATTAAATAAATCATTATTTGTTAACCCCATTCTTGAAATGATAAATAAATCATTTATTTGTTCATTATTTCTAAATAAAGAAACTTAACCAATTTAAATTCATTTTCCCTCCAACAAAATATAATAAAATATTCCAAGTAGTTAGATCTAGATCTTGGTTAATAATATTTTATTATCAAGGATAACTCAATATTTTTTTATAAATAGGAGGGTTTCCCATTCATTTCTTACCTTTGATCCCTTCGTCATAGGCGACCATTGATCCTTTTATCATGGTTGGACTTTGATCCTCTTATCATTGTCACACTTTTATTTACTTTTATTTTCTTTTTGCTTATTGATCTCCCTTTGAGTTCTACACGTCTTGGGTTTTCCACACCATTGAGATAGAAACTCTGAAGCTGAAGCGTTGAGGACAGCAAAGAACCCATCCCATTGAGGGGGACTCTTTATGTTCCCTTCCCATGTGTTACATAACATAGAAATTCTTTATAAACCTTGTCTTGTCTATTGGATATTCAAAGAAACTCATATTTTATTTTTTTGTTTAGTTATTTCAATAGATCTGGTTTTATTTTGCATTTGTTTCGATGTATATTGCAGATCTAAGAAGTTAGATAACCTTATTTTTTATTAGGGTTGTTCGTCATGTGCAGCTAAAGTTATCTCTTTTCGTACAGTTGCGTTAATATTTCATTCTAACAATTGGCGACTCCACGGGGTTTTATTCAGATTTCTTACGTAACCAACTGCTTCCATACCTAGGGTTTTTATTTAGCTTTCTTTTTAGCCTCTTAATGTTGTTTTTTACCCTTTATGCCCTAAAGCAGTAAAAAAGATAACTTACGCATGTTTCTAGGTGTTTTCCATAGGTATTAGATATCAGTCATGCTGCAGACGGAAAAAAATTTCTGCAACCTACCGTCGAGACTCCCAGAAGTGAATCTCACACTTTTCAGCTCGAAAAATGTGATTTCAGGGCTCAAATAGTAGATTTTAGGCCAATAACTACAATTTCACCAACCAGAAGGTCAGTACCTACGAGTTGCGGTTTTCTACTGTGTTTTTTCTGAAATTTTCAGGGTTTGCTGCAAGTACTATTTAGGATTTTTTGACCTCTGTCTCCACCCATATTAGGCCTGGATATGCTCAGTTTTCTTTTTGAAGTGGGAACAAGCCTCTTAGGGCCTCAATACGCCTCCACCTTTTTAGGAAGGGTTTAGCTGAGTAGGTAGTCTGAGATTTTGTAGTGCTTTCAGCTATTTTTCAGGGTCTGATTTCCTTTTCTTTCAGATCCATTCAGATCGTTTATTATCTCATCCAAAGCGCCCTCTTGATTCTTGTTTAACCTCTCCCTTAGGGTCCCTTTTGTTTCCCTTGGGTTTTTAACCTATCGCCTCCCATTTTGCAGTATTTTTCCCTCTATTTTTTTCTTTTCTTTTCTACACCTCTTTTCAGCAGATCTGAGTCATTAGATCCTTGTCCCTCGGACCTTAGATCTTTTGGAATTTTTTTGTGTGTTTGAGTCAATTTCGCCTGCCTCTTAGAACATTTACTTGGGATCCCTTATTTTTGGGTTGAATTGATGCATCTTTAGATGTTTATTTTACAGTCGCTTTCAGTTTCATTTATAGTTATACACTATTTTTTTCTTGATACACAATTGTCTAGGCTTAATTAAAATTAAAACACATATTGCACACACACACACCTAAATCAAAGAGTGCTTGGTTTACATTGCCAAGCCAAGACATAAACATCTTAATTAATTTATCTACACCTCTGAGCCTTTACTTATTTCTCTTCCATCTTGTTTGGGTATCTGTGTCTTGCGATCATTGTGCCCCCAAGGCGTTTATCTTGGAGACTATTATGCCTTCATCTTTAGTTTCAATTAGGAAGACTTACTCCACCTTGTCGACACCGAGTTAGTCCTCCGCAAAGTCCCCATACTGACTTTGATTCTAGTTCATTGAGCACTCCCTTTGATTTTGAACTTGGTTCACCTTCATTTCATTCTATCACCATGTCAAGCACTAATGAAAGTGTTGGTCCTAATGTTGGTGGTAGCCTCGGTCCTTATTATGGAGTTTCCACTAGCAGAACCACTACCAGAACCATTCCGGCTACTCCTTTGCTCCCTTTTATGGTAGGTTTAAGCCTCCCCGATTTTAGCCAGTTAATCAATGACCCTATACACCATGATATAGGTTGGCCTACTATTCCAACTAAGCTTCCTTATGACATTCCTAAATTCTAAGGAAACGTTGGAGAGGACCCTGCTTATCATGTCAGCTCATTTCACATGTGGTGTTCATCCAATTCCATCATTAATGACTCTATCCACCTTTGGTTATTCCAATGCACACTCACTAGAGACGCTATGAAGTTGTATGTCAACCAGGCCTCTACCTCTCATTCCACTTTTGTGACTCTTGCTAAAGTGTTCCTGTCCTACTTCTAACATCCTATTCGATATGATACCGATACTGATTTATTGACCGAATTCCGTAAAAATTCTTCCACCGGCCTTTCTGACCATGTCCAAGAATGGCGAAGAAGGAGGAGCTTATGTCGAGCTCCCACATTGATGACAATGTCTATATGGATTGGTTTATCAGGATGCTTTTTTCTTCTATTGGTAAAGATTTCGCATCTCACTTCCCTCAGAAAGAGGAAGAAGCCCTCCAAATTTCCTTGAAATAGGACTTTATCTATGCCCAATCTGTTTATTTTTATACTGTTTTGTCGAATCTTCCTAGACCTAGTGGTGCCAACGGACCGGGGGCATCTCACGCCACCGACAGTATCATTGGATCTCTCTCACATCTATATACTCATCCTTCCATGGGTTATGGTTTCCCTCAGGGAGGGGCTAGCTCCTTTAGCACTTATCCTCCTCCCAGCAACATGTATCCAAGAAAAGGCACATTTGCCCCATTACATCAACCGATGTCAGGGCCTACGATGGCTCAACCCGTTTACGCCAATGTTGCTCAACCTCCTTTCTATCAGTATCAACAGCCTGGTGCTCTAGCCCCTCTAGCATTAGCACCCCAGCCCCTTATACCTTTTCAACCTCCACCGCAACAACCACCTCCTCCTCTGAATCATGTGTATGTGTAGCAGAGCATGACTGATCCTCCTACTTCCAAGAAAAAGAGTAAATACAACCAAAATCAACCCACGCAAGTTAATCAAGGGCTCCAACCTAAAAAACCAAACACTAACAACCAGTAATAGGGAAATCAGCCCAAGCAAGACAGGCCTCTTCATACGAACAAGCCTTATTCTTGTTGTGGTTTTCATTTCCATTATACTCACAATTTTCCCCTTTTACTCCAAATGTTCCATTTGTGGGAAGCAAAAGCATCATCTAGAGGACAACAAACCCTGGTTTCGACTCCTCCAAATACTGCACATGTTCAACCGGTTTTTTTACTGATCCTTTCCCGCAGTACGGATATGTGGTTGGCTAATCCCCTCAAGGCCAGGCCACCCCTCAACCTCCTCAGTTTGGTACTTCTGATTACCGGATTCTCATGATGAATTCTGATGTGGTTAATACTGCAGATGTCAACCTCCAAACATGGTCGTGCCAATATGGCAATCCCCCTACTTCGTCTGAAACTGAGCCTCAAACCACTATTTCCACAGAGCCTAGTTCAACACTGAATGTCCCTTTACAGATCCCTCGGACACAGGCAGAGGTCCTTCCCAAGATCCCCAAAGGGCCATTACGTTGAATAACTTCCTCCAAATTCACCCATAACTACATCATAATGGATTACTTGGAATAATCTCCCACTGCCATGTCAGCACTGGAAGTCCTCTAGTCATGCCCCTCATAATGAAAAGCTCTATTATCTGCTCTGGGAATTTTGGATCCTTCAGATGATTGTTTGATCATCTTTGATTTTGAAAAATCATAACATCCCTCCTTACCTTCATCCGTTGTCTTACAAATACCAATCAAGATTCAGAATGCCCATGTTTCACGTTGTATCATTGATGAGGGTGCATCCACCTGCGTGATGTCCACCTCTCTTTGGAAGCAACTCGGATCACCTGAGTTAGTCCCATCCACCATTACTTTTCGTGCTTGGGATGGTCACTCTTCCCAGCCCCTTGGCATGTTCTGTAATTATCTTGTCACTCTTGCGAGAAAGATTGTTTGTATTAACATTGAATTCATTGATACCCCCTTGGATTACAGCATCCTTTCGGGTCATAGTTATACCTATGTGATGTTTGTTGTTGCATATATGGTTCACCATAAGATGTGCTTTCCTCAAAATGGAAATATCGTCACCATAGATCAGTTGACATATTATGAACCGAAGTCTCAGCTCTTTCCCGAGTCTATCATCTCTTCGGTGGCCGACAAACAATAAATCAGACCTCTCACGAGTTTGTTAGCTAGATTCTATAAATATTTCACCTTTCTTGGTGCTTTCCTTGGTCCCCCCCCCTCTTGTCGCAGATCCCAACTCATCTAATTTTTGCATGATGCAATCATCTCGGATAAGCCATAAGTGGTCTGGTTCAACCACCCAGTAGCCTAGGCCTCTGTAACCTATTGGTGGTCACTCAACGGAGCCTGCGGGGCCTTCCTTTCAAGGACCTTCCTTTTCTACTGGTGTCTATTCCACTCCTTTTCAAATAGGAACGGTTCCAGCTAGTCTTCACCAGTTGGGAGCCACTTCACGAGGCCACTACCCCTCTGGTCAGATACCGTTTCTTGCTCCCCCTTTTGGAGTATTTTCGATACCTATTATGGCTACATTGAGCCTTCCCAATTTGTCCTTAGGGATCCAACTCTGGTACATTCATCCCCCAGTGGAAACCCTGACTGGTTAGCTCAAACCTTATACCACTTTGACCTCGGTCTAACCCATCGCCATGACTCCTACCTTTGCTTCAGTGCCCTAGCCACCTCAACAGGATATACTCCTATTGTGAAAGAATATGTTTAGGGAGAAAAGACAAAAAGAAGGAACCTAAGGATAAAGTTTCCCAAACAACTCCTGCTCCTCCGAAGCCTCCAAAGAAGTCACCTTCGTGTGCTTTGTGTGATTTTTTGGGCATGCCACACAAAATTGTCATGAGCTTCCTCGTCTTAAACCTCTGTTCGATATATCGTTTCCTAAATTTGATATCCCAGAGGTCCATGTTACCTTATCGGATTCAGTTGAGAAACTCAAATAATTGTACACAAACCACCCTTGTGCTTTGCATGGAAAATTTTAGGGGCCAATACTCACAGGTGGGCTAATTTTCCATAATTTTTCCAAAAAAACGATTCGCCAATTTCCAATTTTTATAAAAATGACTCACCTAAATTTTACAATATAAAATAATTTTACCTTAAAAATCTCCAATATTACATATAGAGGATATATATAACATCATTATAAATTTGAATAATTTTACAAATACATCGATAAAATTTTTAGAGTTTGCATATTAGGACTAGTGAGATTCATCAATGTTTTAAACTTCAAGATAGTTTTCCATCCTTAAAATTTTCCCTACTTTGTGCGATATTTTTTTCCACTATTCTCACCTTTTTCCTCGTCTTAACGAATTTCAAAACACCCTTGAGGTTTTTCGTGAAGTAGAGGTGGGTCATAGTGGATCTTGTACCCCTCTACTTATGCATTATGCTTCAATAGAACTGGAGGAAATTTTCATACCTCAACCCGATGTCGAGATGACAGAAACTTTGGCCACTATCCTCTATTTGTAATCATCCATGAGATCCTTGGCAGAAAAATCCTCTGGGGAATCCCCTTCTGTTTCAATTGAACAGCCTTTAGCGATCACCTTGGGTTCAACATAGGTAGATGCTTCATCTGATAGATCTTCCTCTACCCTCTGTAGTGATGTGTATGTGAACCATATCTCTCATGATGATGCGTCAGGTAGCCCTGTCGCGTCATGTGGTATTTCTTCTACCAGTCCCCCCATATTTCATTCTAATGAAGACATTATGGAAGTAATGACAACCCCTAACTTTCCTTGGAATGATATGCACCATTATGCATATTTCCTTCAGCAACAGTCCCTTGAGCAATATGTTTTGGATTCTAAATAGTTTATCTCTGATGAGGTCGATTGGATTAGAAATCCCATTCCTGCACCCAATGCTTTTAAAGAAGGACATATGGCCAATATCTCTCCTAAAATTAAAATTAACATTTTTGATAAACCAGGGATAGAAGAAAACATCTCCTTGGGGGCAAATTTCACCTCGGAAGAAATTGAGGCTTACAAGAAGCTATTCAAGGAATTCCAAGATGTTTTCACCTGGTCCTATTTAGAGATGCCCATACTTTATCCTGTCATTATCGAACACCATATCAATACATGGCCCGATGCCAATCCTATCTGTCAACAGTTGAGACCCATTAATACTTCTAGACAAGAGGCTATTAATGCTGAAATCGATAAGCTCAAGCAAGTTGGTTTTATCTATCCCATTGAATGAACCACTTAGGTCTCTAACTTGGTTCCCATTCTAAAGAAAAAATGCACCATCTGTGTCTGCATTGACTTTCATGACCTGAACAAAGCTTGTCCCAAAGACAAATTCCCCACACCATTCATTAACCATATTATCGATGAGTGTGTGGGGTAGAAGGTACTATCCTTTATGGATCGATTCTCTAGATACAACTAGATAGTTATCCCCTGTACTGATCAGCTTAAAACTACGTTCATTAGTCCGTGGGGAAATTTTCTTATAGAGACATGAAGTTCAGCCTAAAGAATGTCAGAGCCATGTTTTAGTGGGCCATGTCATATTGTTTCCATGACCTGCCTCATAATATCCTTTCATACCTAGACAACCTCACTACATGTTCTAGGCAACGGGTGCAACACATCCATGATTTTCATATTGTCTTCCTCCAATGTCACAAGTATAATATCTACCTCAACCCATTCAAGTGTGTCTTTTGTTTCCCTGTCGGTCATCTCTTGGGCTTCATTATGTCCAAATATGGTATCACACTTGATCCTCTTAAATTTCAAGCCATCCTTGAACTTCCTATTCCTCGTACCTTGCACCAGTTACAAAGCCAAATTCCTTCATTGGTTCATCCCTAACTATGCCACCACTGCACATGGTTTTCTAAGACTCCTTTGATCTACAATTCCATTTGTTTTGGATGACCATGCTCAAGAGTATTTTGATGCCCTCAAACATGCTCTCACTGCCACTCCCTTGATTAGTCCTCCTAACTTTGAAAGGTATTTCATCCTATACATCTCAGCTTCCACCCATTCCGTTGTTGGGGTCCTTATCCAGGAATATGGAACCAAAAATAAGCATGTTATCTATTATTTCAGTAATAGCCTTGTCGGTCCCCCTGTGTCCTACTCACATTAAGAGAAGTTGGCGTTGGTCGTTGTGTTCTCGGTCAAGAAACGTTTTCATTATATCATTATGCGTTCCACCAAAGTCGTGACCAATTCCAACCCTATGGCTTTCATATTCAGTAAAATTATCATTAATGGGAAGTACGTTGATTGGATCGTTATCCTTCAGGAGTTGGATCTCGAATTTTTCACACCCGAGTGTAAGAAAGGTTTATCCCTTACTGAACTCATTTCTGAATTTCTTATTGGAATGCTAGATCCGCCGGTTAATGATCATTTACTTGATGAACATTTTTTTGTTATTACTTTGGATGACCCTTAGTATGGTGACATCCTTACCTATCTACAAACCCAAAATTTTGCTCCCCATCTTGATCGTGATGCTCGAAGACGTATATGACACCAAGCCCCCTGCTATCTTCTCCTCGGCGACGATCTTTATTGTTGCGGTGTTGATTATTTCCTTTTTTGTCGTCTCACACACATTGAAGTTGGGAAAGTCCGTAATGGCTACCATATCAGCGCTTGTGGTGGCCACCTCTTTGGTTTGGCCATTGCTTAGAAGGTCATGTGCGCTAGGTATTTTTAGCCTTCTCTCTTCGGTGATTACATTGAAGCAGTCAAACATTGTTCCAACTGCCAACTTTTCGCCCCAAAGGCGTGATCTCCTCCTGCTCCCCTCTATCCTGTCGTCTCCAATGGTCCATCTGTAAGTGGGCCATTGACATTATGGAGTTCCAACCTCCATCTTATGGTAACCACAAATATATCATTCTAGCGGTTAACTATTTCACTAAATGGGTTGAGTCCATGCCAGTGTTCAACAACACAGTAGCTACTATGGCCCTATTTTTCTTCAACCATGTTATCGCTCGATTCAGGGTTCTAAAACAATTGGTCTCTGACCATAGCTAACATTTCTAGTATGATATTTGGCATGAGCTATCCTCTCTATTGGGCTTCGAGCACCAATATTCATTGTCCTATTACCCCCAAGGTAATGATCAGGTTGAAGCATTCAATAAAATCCTTAAAACTATGCTTCAAGGAATGGTGAACAAGCTCAAAACCAACTAGGACCTTATGCTCTTCCCTGCTTTGTGGGCCTATAGAAATTTTGTTAAAACTACCACTCGGTTTATTACTTTCCACCTTGTTTTTGCCAAGGAGGTAGTCTTACCAATCGAGTGTGAAAGCCCCTCCCTTCACTTATCCATCAAAATTCTCCCTGACACCCAACATTTCGAAAAAAGACTTATCATGCTTGAGTGTGCATACGAATACCATCGTGTTGCCTTGCAAACCATTGAAGTGGCCAAAAAACACATTGAAGCTCAATATGACCGAAAATTCCACCCTCGTACCTTTCACGAAGATGACCTTGTTCTAGTGTATGATCAGGCTCATGATGTCCTTGGTCATGGGAAGTTCGACTCATTATGGTTAGGACCTTACATCATTAGTAAGGAATTGGGCAAAGGGCCATACCTTCCAGAGGATTTCGAAGGCCACCCCCTACCTAAACGTCGCAATGCAGTCTACCTTAAGAAATTTTACCCACAACATCTCCCATCGAGATGTTTGTTTTATTTCTGTTATGAATTTAGGTAGCTTTCATCTTTTATTTTGGTGATTTGATACTTCACCCGGAAGCTTTTTTTCCAAGAAGGTTCACTTCGCTGCCTCTCAAAATCAAATTTCTACATTTATGCCACTTGTACTTGGGGCACCACTTAGCCTTCATACCTTTTTTATGCTTCTGTCAATTTTCTTCATGAGTAACTATATTTTACTCCTGCTTTTATGGTCCCCATCGGGCCTAATCTGTGTGGCAGCATCATCGAGTTGCCCTTGTTCAGAGCATCTAATTTGAGTCATCATCGCATTCATGGAGTCTGTACCAAGTCCCTTTGCCTCATGTTACAGTATTCCATCCAGTCATGCCTTCCATGTCTCGCGTAGCCCTTTTTGGCCTCTAGTCCTATTGTCCCCCATCACCTCCAAAGTCGAGTCAATTGTTGTCAGGTCATCCATGTTTTTAATTCTCTAACAAGGGAAGTCATTTGTTTGCTTCTCAATTCCCCCCCCCATTCCATCATCATCGTTTCATCCTTTTCTCTACTATTATCTCTCATTCCTTAGCTGAGGATCCTCATTACGTCACCTATGGTTGATCTCCTTTTGTCTACATCAACACATTCATTCCAGAAGACATGTTTAGAGGGCGAAGACAGGTTTAGAGGGTGGTGTATCTTGGTTCCAACTTCCATCATTGTTCGGTGCCTCAGATTAGTCAAAGGGACTCCTTATTTCCCTTTGACTTGATTTTTTCTCATCTGCTCCACTTCAACATGATCAAGATTCATATACTTGATAGTTCGACGATCCAACAGATTGATCGAGTGATTTTTTAGCGTGTGTGTGAGATGTTTCAGACCTCATGAGGGGGTAGCCCTTCAGGTAGTCCCCCACATGCCCAGATGACCTCATTTTTACAGCTTCAAATGCAGCTCCACAGATTTGATGGGTTCGGCCCTAGCTACATGAAACGCCTACAGAATGCATGTATCACTTAGATGTTCAATTCATATTTTCATATCCCTTTCCTATTTATCAGGGCTTCTGTGGTTGTTATTATATATCATGTACTCAGATATTATTGTATTGAGTCCTGGCTATTGTACCAAGCGTAGTATGTATGTGGGATCCATTATATTTTTTACTGGCTCTTATGCTAGCATTGCATGTACTATTTATCATGTACTCTTTAGCTCAGTCCTATTTTACTAGGTGAACCATTATTCTTTGTACTTTCTCATCTCAACAGGCATTGGTATGTCTCCCCCACCTCACTAAGCATAGGTACCCCACCATTAAAGGAGACTTACAATTGCTAGGCTCGCCCCCTCAAGGTTATCATCTGCTCTCACTTCGCTTCACTTATGTATCTCTCTCTCTATGACTCCCCTTTGGTGTCTAGTGATTGTGTTCTTACAACGTACTTCAGTCATACGATTAGCTCCTAACGCTCGCACTTTGGGGGGAAATCTATTACAATAATTTTTTGTCATCTAACAATATATACTTAGATGGATCGAAATACACCATGTAAGGCCAATTTTTCCATAGTAAAATTTATTTCACTAAGATATAATTTAATAAACCATAGTTTATTAGGTTATTTATGGTCTAAACACGAAACCCCATGAGGAATAATTAAATAAATCCTTATTTATTTGATTTTCCTCTAGGAATAATTAATTAAACCTTTTTTTAAATAATATTCCTAGTCATATTTAACCCAATTAATGAGAAATAATTAGATAAATCATTATTTATCTTATTACTCTATAGGAATAATTAATTAATCCTTATTTCATTATTATTCCTTGTTAAATTTGACTAAATCTTCTAGTAATGATTAAATAAATCATTATTTGTTTAATTATTCCTTAACCCCGTTCTTGAAATGGTAAAGAAATAACTTATTTTCTTATTATTTCTAATTAAAGGGATTTAACAAATTTAAATTCATTTTCCCTCCAACAAAATATAATAAAATATTCCAAGCAGTTAGATCTAGATCTTGGTTAATAATATTTCATTATGCACCATTATCAAGGATAACTCAATATTTTGTTATAAATAGGATGCTTTTCCATTCATTTCTTACCTTTGATCCCTTTGTCATAGGTGAACTTTGATCCCTTTATCAGGGTCAAACTTTGATCCTCTTATCATTGTCACACTTTGATTTATTTTTATTTTCTTTTTGCTTATTGAGCTCCCTTTGAGTTCTACATGTCTTTGGTTTTCTACACCATTGAGAGAGAAACTCTGAAGCGAAAGCATTGAGGATAGCCAATAACCCATTCCATTTAGGGGGAATCTTTATGTTCCCTTCTGAGACGTTACATAATATAAAAATTCTTTATAACTCTTCTCTTGTCTATTGGATATTTGGAGAAACTCATATTTTGTTTTGTTGTTTAGCTTCTTTATTTGCATATATTTGGGTTTATTTTTCATTTTTTTCGACCGTTTGTTGTTAGGGTTGTTTGTCATGTGTAGCTAAAGTGATCTCTTTTCATACACTTGTGTTAATATTTCATAGTAACAACATTTATGTCCATTTCTTTGACCATCTCCTTGTACACCTTTTGGACATTCCTCCTGGAATATTTCTGATATCAGTTGGTTCATCCTTTGAGATTTTCATAATCTTCCTGAAAATGTAACATGACAATAAAATATTTAATTTTTATATTGATATATGAAAATTAAATATAATAAAAGTGATATTTATAAATTATTGCTTTCAATTAATATATACATATAATTCTAGAAAAACATTTAAAGGAATATTACTTTTTCATTTCTTCTTTTTTGTTGTTTTATGTTTTTGCTATTAAAAGTCTGACATGTCTCATTGCCAATTCTCTGGAAACTCATCCTGTAGTTTAGATAAAATTTGGTTCTTGGAATCATTGGATTGATTTTTGTATTGTAAGTGGAAATAACGTCTATGCTATCGTTCCACTAGATCCCTCAATGTTTTGTAAAAGTTTTTCCCCCTTTCATTAACCTCCAATGCCACTCTAGATGAGCTAAGGAGCAATTCATTTTCATTTTCACCTTCTATTTTTTTTCTTTTCTTAGAACAACATTCCTTTTCTTTATTGTCGGTCGCTGTAGAGCATTAAAAATATGTGAATTACTAGATTGTTTGAAACATGTTATCTAATATTTTTAAGTATATTATTAATGAAAATTAAAAAAAGAAACTCATATTGGATCGATAATGTTTTTTCATTCACCTAATTCATCCTTATGCAATTTTTCAATCAAGATTTTATGCTCTTCTTGTCTTAGATCATAAATTATTTTATCGAGCTTTGTCATTTTGTGGCTCTACATGATACACAGTAAAAAAAAATATTAGTTAAACTTACATATAGTTCAAAAATAATAATTTTTGTAACGAATTTACAAAGAACTTGCCTTTTTTGTTTTTTGCGATGTGTTATTAATATTTTATTTACTTGATCTCTTGTTAGCCATTTCTTTATCAATAGGAAACCTATACCATACCATTCATTAATATTTTTTATAAATAGATAAAAAAAAAATTAGGTAAAAAAAAATGAAGCAAATGGTGCACCTTTCAAGAAGTACACACCGATGCCAACGCAACATGTTCTTATAAACACACTACCAAAATAGTAGAAACACCGTATAATTCTCTCTATCAGTAAGGAGACCTAGTGTGGTATATGTTAACTGGTGCACCAATTAACACAGGCATAGATTAATAAAAAATGTTTTTTATGAAACAATACGTGCACAATGCGTTATAATGAAATAGCGCACCAGTGCGTTATTTTACATAGGGCGCTCCGCTTAAAAAGTATTTTTTTAATTTCTTTTATGAAATAGTATGTGTGTGGTGTGCTGTAATAAAATATTGCACTAGTGCGCTATTTTACACAAGGCGCACCGATTTAAAAAAATATGTTTTTTTAAAATTCATGCAAGGGCTGACATGGACTGGGATCTGGCTTTGCAAGCTGCCCCATGGGTTAGATATCATAGGCCTATATATATATCAATACAAACCCTATAAATCTAAAATGAAAAGCCCTAATTGTGAAGTCACAAAAATAGGAAGAAGCAAGGGTAGAAACAAAAAGAATTAAGGGTTTAGTGTAAGAATTGATTTTTTATTTTATTTTTTTTTATTTTTTGAAAATGAACTGTAAAATTCAATTTTTACTTACCATCTATTAAATAAAAAAGAAACTATAAAAATACAATAATTACAGTAAAATTTAACATCTTTACTATACTGCAGGGTTTGAATCATGAGGTGTTTGAAATTTCGATTCTTTGAATAGTGTTGTTATTCGAAAGTATTTCGCTGCTCCACAATGCTCTCGTGCTCTGTTACTCCAAGTATGTCTCTCGTGCAAAATATCTCCCTGGAAAATTTTGCAAAAATAATGACATAATGAATAATTTTTACTATTTATGAAATTAGATTTCCAAAAATAATTTGCTGCCCATTTTTCAATTTACCGCTTTCTTTCACTTTAAAAAAATAAAGTTTTTCTTTCTTATTTGCGGCTATTCAGTGTGTTTGTTATCTAACCGCACCGGTGCGTCAATTAATAACACAACATCGGTGCGCAGTAACTAAAATGCACTGGTGCAGTTAACGGTACATTAGCACCGATAAAAAAAAATCCATTTTTAAGGCACCGGAATTACTTTTAGGTATGTACACTAAAATTTATTTTTGATTTTGCTTAAATGTAGGGAGAAAATATCATAATTATATCGAATAGACAATTCTTCAAAATCCAGTGCGTTTCATAATATTTCTCAAATTCCATCGTGGATTTCTCCCTATCCATCTCGAGACATAATATTTACTTTAGATTTTATTTATATTTTCATTATTTAATTGAATTTATTTTTTTTATCCATGTCAATCAGCTGAATAAAATTAATATATGCAAATTTGCAGATTCATGCAGATTCAAAATCGAGTTAAGATGCACAAAATATTCAAACAACTCCAAAACATTGAGAGCTCTTATTTGGAGCATCATACCGCAAGGCGCATTTGGTAGATGAAAATGGACAACCTCTTCACCCTTCCAATTGTAATAGTGCATGTTGTAACCATAATCCTGAGAAAATGATGGTAATAATAATTGTTTGGTATATTAATGTAATTATTTCAACGTCAATCCAATTAATCATGCATTGTCGACGTGCTTACTAATTGATATCATAGATTTTGTACTAATCATGTTCAAATATATTTTTTTAAATTATTATGATTCTAGTGATGATGAGCAACCTACCTACCATCTTCCGTTGCACCCCACGAAAATTTCAAATCGAGAGAAGGATGAATTAGGAGAAAAAATCGGAGAGGAGAGATACCAAGAATGGTTGAATCAACCACCTATTCAATTCCCATTATGTCCAGATTCACCAATTAGGAATGACTACAACAATAGTAGTTCTTTACAATTTTGAAATGGAGGCAATCAAATAGAGGTTGGTATGGATGATTACTTAATGGATACGACTGCCATGGAGACAATTTTGTTAGATGTATTCCAGAAAGATGATCAACTGTGGGATGATGCTCATATCATTGATATATACCTTTTTCGAAAGCCTTAAATTTTCTTCCACCACCCCTCTGTTTGGACCTAGCGGTCAGTCAAAGTATAAAGTTGGGGATAATGATGTTACTGTACAACTTGAAAGCAAAGTTTAGCTTGTCAAATGCATGTTTCTAGGAAATTTTGAGGTAATTTACCATCAAGTCCTCCCTTATATTTTGAGAAATATAATCACACAATGAACATTACAAATGGTAAATTTTATGAATGTTAATAATTATATCAGCATTAATGTACATTTAATATTGTCCATGATCACCAACTACAAGTTATTCAAAGATAAGGTTCTTCCGAGTGATAATGTCTTGCCCGGTAGCTGCGAAGGGGCAAAGAAATTGTTGAAAATGTTGGGCGTTGAGTACATATCATATCATGCATGTCCAAATGATTGTATTCTATATAGACTAGAATATGCAGACAAAGATATATGTCCAAAAAGTGGGCATGATAGGTATGATAAATCAAAAAGTGAGGGTAAATCATGGGGTCCTCCTTTTAATATGTTAAGGCACATGCCTATAATCCCAAGTATTCAAAGGTTCTTTTGTTACAAAGAATTAGCTATTTTGTATGGATGGCTTGCATCACACATAAGTGAGTTGGGAGTTATGGAAATCCCAACATATTCAATAGCCATGAAGCATATATTGAATACATGGCCCGAAAAATTCAAGGATAAAGTATGAAGTCTATGACTCAGCATATCCATCGACGATGTCAACCCATATTCCCTCTAGAACACCAACTATTGTGTTTCTCCTGTAGTAGTGATCAATAATGATATCCTCCCATGGTTTTCCATGAAGAACGAACATCTTATGTTGGCTCTCATAGTCCCTGGTAGAAGAGAAGTGAAGAATATGAATGTCTACTTACACCACTGGTAGATGAATTAAAAGGAATTATGGGATGGGATAAATGTATACAATGTATCAAGACCCATCGCAGTAGAGAGGAGTTTTACATTGTATGGAATATGTGCTTACACAACACATGATTATCCAAGCTTAGGAGTTTTCTATGGTAAATTACATGTTTATTGATTTGTTTATATATGTAACAATATTCTTTTGCATATTATTATTTAATTTGTTGTAATTATTATGGTATTCTTGATATTTTTTAACATGACATGCATATATATTGTATACAATAATTTCACATGTCTTGTAAAAAAAGGGTATTTTGGATGTAAATGTTGTGGACCTTCTCTGAAAGATTGATGGTCCAACAACCTACAAAAACTAGTGTATGACTGCTCCAATGTACTCCTCCCAGAAGAACTCTCTTATAGAAGAGTAGCATCCGCTTTCAATGGTAAATGAGAGAGAACCCAGAGGCCTCCAATAACGACACGAGCTAAATTTTTTAGAGCATATGAGAGAGAGAAGGAGGAGTTCATAGAAATGTTCGATTCAAATGGGGAGCCTGTGTTCGATGATCCATAATTATTTGACACCTATGTTGAGAAATTTCTCATTGGGATGAAAAGGAAATATATCTTTTATAACCTCCGATATTGGGAGCATCTTAAGATTACCCACTTATTAGATCCCATGCATATATTTAAAAATGTTTCATCTTATTTATGGAGGCACATATCATCGAAACAAAGTGACACATTGGATGTTAGGAAAGATATTTTTACTTCAACAACTAAAAATAAACATTGGCTGAGACAATTAGAAGTACAGGATCAAAGGCAGGCAGCATTGATCCCTCTAATTCATGGTATTTAAAAGAAGGTGATGTCCCATGGATTTTAATAATATATGATCTTTCTTTGGAAAAGGAAGTTACAATGGGTGTGATGGTGTCATCTTCATACAAGTAGTGAGAGGCACCTCACCTCCTCTACACCAAACGAATAAATACGTAACTAACCACCGGACACCTGAAAATTTGCAGGAGAAAGTATGTCAACACTAATGTATGTCTAGGAGTACACCAACTAACTCCCTGCTGCAAAGCTCACTAGGAAATATGGGAACTGGGGAAAATCCTCCCCTCTCATAGACATGCCAATAATAAAATATATGTTCTCCTCAGTGGGCACATACCATTGGTCAGGGCCAACCTAGAAAGCCTTTCGGTGGGCATTCCACCTGAAGATGAGTTGTCCCAATAACCTATTATCACCCTTCAAGGATGTAGCCTCCTCATCGAACTTGAGGAGGCCTACCTCCCTTAGGAGAAATTGGGTGGTTGTCGTAATAGGGTGAGGGTACATAATTCTCTCCCTCTCTCGTGTCTCCCACAGGCGAACCACGCTATACTGGTTCTCCATATGTTCTTGTTTTTCCATTTGTTCTCATTGTTGACGTCACTAAATGATTCACATATTAAATACATATTTTTTATTAAATGAGACATATATATATATATATATATATATATATATATATATATATATATATATATATTGAAAAAAAAAAGTCTTCGGTGCACCCAAAAAAACAAACACGCAGCGGTGTCGGTGTGTCCAATTTTATCGTGCACTGCCCTCGGTGCACATGGAAATTTTCCCCGCATCACACAACATAAAATGCACTTTATTCTGTGGTGTGTTGATGAAACTATCTACCCTGGGGTGGATAGTTAGGTCAATGCACCATCCAACAATAATTCATGGTCAACGATGAGGTCCTGTAAACAATCGCACCAATGACTATGTACCAGTGTCGGGAGAGCGGTGCGTTGACCACACTATGCGCCCTGGGGTGGATAGTTCAATCAGTAGACTGCCCTCCTAACATCAGTATGTGGTCAATGGTGTAGTTATTTAAACACTTGCACCATTAACTATGTCATGATGTCATGAGGGTGTTGCACAAACCGAACTATCTACCCCAAGGTGGATAGTTTGGTCAACGCACCACACTCCCAACACTAGTACATAGTCAATGGTGCAGTCATTTAAATGACCACACTGGCATGACAAGTTTTAAAAAAATTCACGGTGTGTGTTTTTTGCTACCATAATGGAACCTGATGCGGTTTTTGTTAGCACTGTTCACAGTGAGGCCTATAAATTTATAGGCATCACTGAAAATGGTGCGACTCGAATGGTTCAAGCACACCACGCATAATTTTTTATTTTTTTAAAGGTAAATTTTAAGGTTTTTTACAAACATAATCCACTAAAACATTTATTTATTGACCAAAAAGTAAAATACCTACACATTTGGGCATTGAGGAGGCATATTTTCTGAAGAATTTGAAAAACCAAATTTTCCCACTGTTTTCCAAAATTCGAACTCCACAAGGTAGGCAATAGATGGCAGCAGTGCATGCAATGGGAGCACAGATGGCAGGGTGCCTCACAAAAGAGAAATTCGCACTGGTGCTTGAGAGCTCTAGAGAACTAAAGAAGTGAAAAAGCTAATTTTTCGGCTGGTAATGTTTTTATTTAACCCTGTTTCAGTGTGCAGGTTTTTTAGACGCACTAGGTGTTGGGGCCCTTGTTTTTTATTAGTTTTTGAAATCTTGGCTAGAACATTTTGAATTTTGACCTTTTTAAGTTGCGGCATGAAGACACATGGCAACCGCGACCGTGCCACAACTACCAGGAGTCGCGGAGCTACCAAGGTGGCGCAAAAGCATGGGATAGCTGAAGATAGAACACGCACAAGTACAAATGAAGAAAACACACAGCAAAAGACAGAAAGCGGAACACGCAGATAACAGGAGAGAAGCTGGGAGCAGCTGAAGAAAAGACACAGAGGAACTGATAGTCGCGAGAGCGGGTGAATAAATAACAGTCACCCGGCTGGAAGAAGCGAGGCTGAGGAGGTTGCGAGGCTCATAACAGGGGAAGACGCACAGAGCGACTGTGGAAGAATCATGCATGACCTTCCTAGGTGTTACATAGTAATTTTTCACCGTCCCTACCATTCCCCATCCCGCACAATGGAGGACCCATTTTGTGACCTGTGAACATTGTCATGCCTTGAAAATATCATCAATGCATTCCTCTAAGCATGAGCTTCATTTGCCTTGAAGACATCTCCTTGCAAAAATCATGAAAAACATCCCTTTTTGCATTGGCGCAGGCAGACAGTTCAGCACTTGCGCTAATGGGGAAAATCCTGCAAAGAGGCCGCACCAACTGGCGCTCTGTCCCAGAGCAGTAGTCGCGCCATCCAATTTAAGGAGTGTTTTTTAAATAAATATGGCGGAAGTTGAGTTTCAACAAACTCAGAAACCATTGCCTATCTTGAGTTGGGAGGTTTGGCTGCGGGAGTTCTATGGAAGGGAAGTGGTTTTGCCACCTCCCATGGAACCTTCCTTGTTGATAGGGCCAATCCCACAATAATATGGATCCCAACTCCCTCCTTCCCCATCTATAAAAGCCTGCTCAATTCCATGGCAAGCTAGTCTTGAAGTGCCTAAGCTTTGAATCTCCAAATTCCCAAGAGCCTTTGTGTTGTAAGAGCCCTCTTTCTTCCCTTAAGGCCGACTCAAGTAAGGAGACTATTGTCGAGAGACTCAGGAGAGGTTTTCCCTTTCCCTGGCGAGCTTTGTGAGACGTGAACGACTGGAGACCCATCTGAAGGAGACCACGACGTCAGAACTTTGGTTGTAATCTCTTTCGATTGATATTTAATGAATGATTACGATTATGGTTCCACTCTGTTTTCAATGATGTTAATATGAGTAATATCCTTTCTGAATGATATTGAGTTACGTTTGCTGGATTTTATGCTTGTATCTGTTTGTTTCTTGCATGTGCAGGTTTCCACCCGCGGAGATCATGGAGGATCGTGATCTGCCGAGGCTAAGGAACGAGAACACTCTCTTCTTCAGATCATAGCATTGGATTCCAGGTAGGCTTCTATCTTTAGTCTTTTCATTCGTAACTAGGGACTTGCATCGTAACATTTTTTATTGTTGCTAGACCCCTACTGGGCTAGTAGGGATCGCCTCTGTCCGCAGAGGGGATTTACCTCCTCAACAACTTGGCGACTCCACTGGGGATCGTCTAGATTTCATTGTCTTGCTTTGATTATTTTATCTTTTTCCTTTCTTGATCAGCCTTCTGGGTTGGGTTCTTTTGCTGTTGTTTACTTCTTGGTTTGCTTAGTATGCATTGATCTGCTTCTGGAGTAGTTCTTTTTTGTTTTTGGTTGAGAAACTCGACTGTTTAGCCCACGCCAATTGCTTTCTGGCGCCAGTTTCAGCCTTACAGTCGCGCCACTCCTGTAAGGTTTTTGAGTTTCTTCATTTTTGAGCTCTCTAGGTTTGGTCAGTGTTTTTCTTCTTGATTTTCCGACTGCCTGAGTGTGTTGGAGTCCTATTTGACTGGGAATTCACCTCTGTCCTTTGGTTGTTTGCTTTTATCTATCGATTTCACGTTTTGAGCCCTAGGGCATCTAGTGGCCTAGTGTTTCGAGCCCTCCTTGGGAGTTTTGGTGTTTCGTTTGTCCGGTCGACTTCCTGATTGATTCTCCACATGCTCTTAGTAGTTTTTCATTGTTTTGTTGCAATTTTTGGGTGATTTCTCATTCCTTCATTCAGATTTCGTTTGGTCTCGCATTGGGCCTAGATCACACAGCCCATTGGAGCCTTTGAGTATTTTCTTGGTTTTGAGAGACTTTGGTCGATTTGGGATCTGATTGCTTGTGTTGTTGAGTGAAATTTGTTTGTTTTTCTCTCTCAAATATCGTTTCTCAAGTTGTTCCATTTGTTTTCAGTTTGTTTAGTGCATATTAGCTATCAAACGTTGAAAATTACAAAAAAAAAATCTCTTGTGCTTTTGGTTGAATTAGTGCAAATTGTAATCTTTTCAATTTTGCTAGTGATTAGTGATCTGAATGAAAAGTTTTCAATTTCATTAGTTGCATTAGAGATCTCATTGTTTTTCTTCCGATCATTTCATTTGCGTAAAAGCTCTCAACTCTTCTGTAACTAGTTTTCATCGAACGAAATGTTGGACTGTGGCATGTAGCTTTGCATTTAGGAGTCTTTTGAGACACTACATATGATAGGGCCTGAAAATTGAAACTTAATCAGAGATCAACTATAAAATCTATTCAATTAACCTAAGGCAGCATTGAAACTTAACGAAACATTTTTAGAGGTCTAGGCTAGAGACGTGTTCCGACGTCTTTAAACCTAGCAGCTGTCGTTCGCCTTCTGGTTTTAGACAGTGCTAGTACGGACTTGTGCTCCCCGTACCGTCACGTATATAAAGGGAGACCTCTCTAGGTTTTTAATCCTTTATCCACAGGAATTCCAGTCTGCCACCCTATACCTGTGATACACCGAACACAGCATTTGGGGAGACTACCTGCACGTACGGAAAGTCCTTGGTCGATTTATGTTTCACTATTGAAACCAAGGTGTATATTGCAGTTCACGGATATTTGGTACACCCTTTGTGCCTAGTTTTTCCTGAGCAGTCGTTTGGTCTTTTCTGACTCCCTAAACTTGAAAAGACCATCAAGCACTTGTCCTTTCACGCTTGTATCAAATCTGAAAGAGATAGAGTCATCTTTCTATTGTTTCTCGACTCTTAAAATATGAAACGATAGAGTTTCTTACTTTTCAATGTGGTAAAATTAATCACCCACGATTATACGCCCTGTTAGATATTGCTTGTTGACCGTTCGATCGTGTGTCTTGACTCTTTTTCAGCCCGTGTGTGGTTTTGAGTTTTGATGGCAACTTTTTCAGAGTTTACCAACCAAGGAATCCCCTCAGAAGGGAATCCTGGTCATTTTCCTCCTTTTGGGAATGTTGGTGCTCCTTACATGGCAACGTTGTCCCTTCCTGGGTTAACTGTTGGGTTGCCTGTTTGGTTGTTCTCAACCTCTGTAGTCCTTAATGTCTCGGCTACTGTTCAATCAGTTCCTTCGCCTGAACAACATCATGTTGATTCCAAGGTGGGCCTCTCCCCTTCTTCGCCGGTTTCTGCGTCCTCCTCATATACTTCGCCTGGTGAAAGTCTAGATTCAAGTAACCAGGTGGCTAAGAAGAAGACGAAGAAGACAAAGAAGAAGAAGTCTGATAAGAGAGAGGCTAAGGCTATAGCTGCTGTTTCTCAAACACCTCCTCTTGATAAACCTCCCAACCCTCCACCGAAAGTCAAGTTCCCTTGCATGTTGTGCATGGGAGATCATCTTATTCGAGACTGCCTTGGCATTCCCAAGGTGCTCGAAGCATGGTCCGATGCCCGTCCGTCGTTGCCTTTGACTTCCGGGAGCCAAGTTGGGGGCACGTCTTCAACTGGTACTGATAAGTCTCCTAAGAAGCAGGGTAAGATCACCAATCCCTGTAAGTTGTGTGAAGGGCACCATGCCATTCACCTTTTTCCTTATATGGATGAAGCCAAGCGAGTTTTGGACAACTTGACCGGTTCTACACCACGCCTTCCACCTGGTTATAATCGTCTTTCTTTGAGTCCTCCGCCAGCTGATCCTACGATTGGTCAAGAGTCATCCTTGGTCGATCCCACTCCCCCAGAAATTAAAATTCACGAATCCGTCCCTGACCAACCATTGGTCGTAGGATCGGTTGAACTGGCCCGGTCCGCGGTGCACCAGGTCTTTTCTGTCAAGAGTGCATCTCACACCCCCCATGTCCTTCTGATTTCTTCAGATTCTTCAGACTTGGAGAAAGATTCTCTTGTCCCTATACCTCAAGAAGTTGCTCCTCCACCTCCCGTGATGGAGATCCTGGAGACTACCCCTCCCACCTTTGAGATGGAGGTCGTGGAGGATGCTCCTTCTTCTTCCGTAACACCAGGAGAAGACCATCTCAGTTCGATGGTAGCCCCTCCAAGTAGTTTGGTCGCTTCCTTCGATTGGAGTCGATTTGCAGGATTCTGGCTTCCGTCTTACATGCCTTTCGAGATCACAGTACAGGCTCTTGGTCTGGTTGTACCCAGCACCATTATAGACGAAGGTGCCTCTATTAGTATTTTATCCTCAACTACCTGGCAAGCTTTCTGTTCGCCGCCGCTTGCGCCTGTTACGCAGAATCTGTTGGCGTTTAACAGAAGAACGAGTCAACCGTTGGGGATCCTTCCAAGGTTACCGGTTACTTTGGGAGGTAAAACCGTCCATATGGACGTGATGGTCATTCTAGGCCCCTTGGATTTCAATCTGCTCCTGGGGCACGATTACACCTATGCCATGGGAGCGCTTGTCTCCTCCCTTTTTCGCGTGATGTGCTTTCCACATGAAGGACGGATTGTGACCATTGATAAGCTTTCGTTCTTTGGTCCTAATGTGGCAGCTGGTCCGCCATCACCCCCTCCTGGTTTTTATCCACCTATTGTATCTGCCCCACCGCAGGTCAACTATGTGGCTACCTACCCTGTGCCTATGCTCAGTGATGATGCTGTCGTGCATCAGGTGCTGGGGGCATTGGGTCCTCACTTCCAGGATGTTTTCCTTCCATCGGGAGTGGAACTCTTGGAAGCACTGACTTCTTGTTCATTATGATGAGGTCTATCGGAGCATGGTTCTTTTCCTTGTGTCAAGCTCCTTAAAAAATGAAACACGTTCTTGTTCAATTCGAGTCTTTGATAAGTTCTCGTAAAATCCCAGTCGAGTCTGTCTCTTGATCTCGTAACTTGAACCTTCACTCCATCTGCCTTTCATATGGACTGAAGCTTGGGGGGCATGTACCTCGAATTGAATCACCATGCTGGGGCATGCTTACTTTTTCAAGCATAGTTTGTTTCCGTTTCAAGCTTGTGTAAAAATGAAACCAACTTCAAGCAGATTTTCCTGATTTCAAGCTTATGTAAAAATGAAACCTTGCCCATTTTACCTCTTGTGATTGCCATTTTATTAGCCTGTTGTTGCCAGATGAGCCTTGGTTTTCTCACTCCATCGTCACTATCTACTTGGCCAATCATATGCCTTCACTTGGTAGTTTTACCCGTTCCTGAGGAACCGCTGCGATGAGTGGTCTTGTTAGCCAGCCTCTTGACTTTTATCATGTTTTGAGCAGTTCCACCATTACCGGAACCAGTTGCTACCCTTTATACCACTCGTTCCTCTAGGAGGAGTCATATTTCAGCTCTTTTCTGACTCTCTAAACATGAAAAGATCGCCGAGTTCCTTGTCATTTCGATCTCATTAAAGTGGTTATGAAACGACATCTACCCAGTATACGTTTACCCCTTTTTCGGGCTGGGATGTATTATTTACGAAAAAGGAATACCCTAGCCTATCGCGACTAGGAGGTTTTCTCGGATATTGCTTTCTACCTTTTCGGATCTGAGGAACTATTTACGAAAAGGGACCTGTGGAGTTTACTTTTCTGCTATCTTTTCAAACTCTCTAAACATGAAAAGACGTCGAGTTCTCCCTTTGTCAGATTCGTTAAACCCTGATGACATCAGACCTAGTCGAAATGACATTCTCCGAGTTCCTCCTTCCTAGGACTCGTTAAATGCACTAGGATGGATTCGCCTGAAGGGCGGACTTATATTACAAGCATATGCTATCCCCTTCAAGCTTGTTATCAAAAATAATTGGGGTACTCGCCAGAAATGGTGGGGGAAAATGGAACCATCGTCGTTGTCGTCGGCAGTATGTCACTCTTGAACATGGCACTTGTCTGCATTCGTGTCGGGTTGGGGACATCTCATCTCGTTTCTTCACTTTGCCTCCGTGGGTTTGGATAATCCTTTTTGACCTCTCCTCTACTCATTGCCTCGTCACCATGACCTCTGATCCGTTGATGTCAAATACTGCCAAAACCACTATTTGTGCCGTTATATGTTCAAGAGAAGTTGACCTCTGCAAATATCAACCTTCCTCTGATTCTCATATGGTCTTGATTCACAACAAAAACATCATGTTCCTCTGTCTCGTGTCGATGATGTGGGAAACATTATGGCCCACCTTCGATCAAGGTCACTTCCTGTCGACTTCAGCTCATTATCCAGGAAGCTGATCTAGAGACTCCTTTATGGTACCTTGGAGCCTGCATGCCTCAATGGCAGGTTCGTCGCATTCGATGTAAGGTTTTCATCATTAGCCTCCGATCGAGTGATTCTACGGGTGTTCGACACCAGCTCATTGATTCACACACCGTAGATTGTACCTGTTGGGAAAAATACTGAGAGGGGGGGGTGAATCAGTATTTAGGGCAAACTGAAACTTTTTACTTTTTCATGCTCTAAAACCCATACGCTACTTTGCTGAAGCCAACTAGTGTATACACGCGGATATCCTTCATAAAACTCGTGTATACACAGAGATCTAATTATGCCATTAGTTCTTCACTTATATCATTCCATCATTCTTTCATTAGATGTTCTATAAACAGTAAACATGTGCAGTAAGAACAGAATAAACTATCACACAAAGCATCACACATGAACACCAGGATTTTTTAGGTGGAAACCCAAGTCGGGAGAAAACCACCGTGCCGGATTCTTTCCGGCCTTCAATATTTTATTATAGAGAAAACATCTTACAACATATGTCTTTGATGCTTCTCTCGGCTTTAGAGCACCCACCTGCGCTCGTTTACCAGCCTCTCCTGGAAGGGAGCACCAACCCCCTGCTCTCATTTACCAGCCTCTCCTGGAAGGGAGCTACGACCCCTTGCTCTCGTTTACCAGCCTCACCTAGAAGGGAGCTACAACCCCCTGACTGAAGGCTACAACCCTCAGCACCTCTATGGACCACGTTTCATCAATTTTCACACTGGATCCAAAGCTTCCTTTAGGACACCACTTGCAGGCCACATTTCATCATATTTTTGGACCCTTTGTGCTTTTAAGCTCAAACATACATCACCAACGAGATACTTATCAATTCGGACAACACAGATCGGATAGCGAACAAATCGATTTCATACCCTTTGCTTTAGCAAACCCTAGTTTGCATACGCGCTTTCACTTCACTGATGTCTCGTATATACGCGTTTCCGTCCACACAAATCAGCGTATACCTCTGTATGTATTTCATTGCGCATACGCGCTTTCACTTCAGCGAAGCCGCGTATATACGCGCTTCCTCTTCGGCGAAGTAGCATATAGATCTTCAACCATCATAGAGCAGCATAATTCTTCAGATCAGACATTCAGTTCAGATTTAACCCTTTACTTCGGACAGATGTTCGCCTCATCATAGATCTAATCACTCCATAAACAGATCTAGCAAATACAGATACATTTCAGATCTAGATATCTCGCTTCATCATTTCTTCATATATGCATCATAGATCTATCATAAAACCTTTACCCTTTCCATACAGATATACTTCACAGAGAAGTATTCATTCAAGCTCAGACATCTTGCTCCCACCCTCATCTTTTGCACAATGAATTTCTTCTCCTTATATAGCTTTATCCTTTTTCAATACCATGAGCCCCTTTTCAATACCATGAGCCAAAACTACATTACTTCCGATGGTATTCCTGGACGGGGTCATTTAGACGAATCATTACCCAATACAATGGGTCAATACCATGGTAGTTACCCCTGGTTTTGCACTTTATGAGCGCTTTTGCCCATACGTGACTTGGAACGTTCTTTTCCGCATGCATACGCGACTTCCTTTAGGCAAATCTGTGTATGCCTAGAGACATACTCTTTTCATCATAGATCTATCACATGCTGAATTCCTTTCTTCGTTGCCTTCTGTACTTACTGTAGATACATCAGATTTAGTTCATGAAGACATGTTCTATCAAGCACAACTTCATCGAGTAAGTTGCCATCATCTTGCCATTCAAGGACAACACTCAGGATCATATTGCTAACAAACATCACTTCATATCAAATTTACATCATTTACCAAGTCCATCAAGTCAAGAATAACTTCATCAGGTGGATTGCCATCAAGGACAACACAAGTCAACTATCTCTTGTCTTCATCTTCATTCAGTGGGTTGCCATCAAGGACAACTTTCTGCATCATATTGAAAAAAACCTCCCCCTTTGGACTTGATGGCAACCATGATGGTGTTTGATTACCACAATAGATAGGTACATTAAGAATACAATGACAACATGTCACATTCCCCATTTTTGACACCATTCTTTTTCTTCATTCAAACACCATGTCACTCTCCCCCTTTGACATCAAGGGTAAAGGGTGGATCAAAACCAACATACTCTCCCCCTTTTCTCCGCATATGGAAGAAGCGTTCTGCAGATCTAATATATACTGAAGTGGCCAAGCTCTCCCTGAGTTCATGCTGAATCTTCAAACATATTTTTCAATGAAGTACATGACTCTATGATCGTCCTATCACCAAAGACTCATAATTACATCAAATATCCAAACAAGTGGATTTACATATAAGACTCAAGTACCCAACCAAGTGGGTTTACAAATTTCAACTTAGCTACCCAACTTAGTGGGTTTACAAAATTTGACTCGGCTACCCAACCAAGTGGGTTTACAGAATTTTGACAAGTCCTACATGGTAAGATATTACAATTTTACATCACTGGGTCTCAACAAAGACTTTTTCATCAAATTACAAATATGACTTTTCATAGCCAACACAGAAAAACCTCAAGAAATATCATATATCAGAACCACCATAATGCCAAAAATGCATTATACTCAGCAACGCTAATGCTCCCCCTGAAAAAGTGCTTCCGAACAATCTTTCCATATGACTAAGGCTCCCCCTTAGTTTGTGCATCCTAAACACTTTCACCAACAAATCATCAAGGCATTTTTATCAAAACATTAGAGATAGAATTATGAGAACTGGAACACCACCAGAGATACCAAACAGTATCAGAAATACCAAGCAGCACTGCAGCTGTGCTGAAGAGAGCTGACTCCAAACAGAAAATTGTCAGCAATCAGACATACGCGGTTTTCTGTGCATGAACTCACATATATACACGTATTGTTTCGGGGAAGCACGTATCCAATACTATCTTCTATATTTTAACCAGATCTGATCCTCTTGTGAGAAAAAGATAGTGTTCAGCTTCTTTCTGAGATATTTGAATGCTTCCCTGGAATACAGATAGATAGAACAATGTAGTTGTGTCTTCAAGCGTCATCCAACGATTGTAGCTTAAGCACATTAATAACCAAGCCTTCAGATTCTTTGCGGCATCAATACAATCTTTCCAAGAGAGATTATCATACCAGAACAACATCTTCAAATACGTGTCAATCATCCATGTGGTCCAATATCACCATGATCTTTAAGATTTAACATGAAGTAACATATGTAGGCAAAAGATCTTAACCATAGTAACAAACTCTACATGATCTATTCTTATTTACCGGAATCAAACGACATCCAACTCATCCATGTGAGCAAAGATACTTATCGGCAACGAGGGCTCAAAAACTCATCATAATAAGCCATGTACCAAGTCATCATCATTTGAGCATGATTATCACAAAAACCAAAGAATAAGCGATCATATTATAGCAATGCAATCATTAGTCTTCAACTTTCTTGCTCCCCACGAACCGATGCTCCTTCTTAACTTGTGCAACTTTGAGCAAGTAATCAGCAACAATCTCTGCATGAACTGCCCTTATCTCCGAATTATAAGACTTTTATCTCAACAATGAATACTCTTCATCAAGAACCAAACAGGACTCATCCACAATCTTCAACATAAGAAACCATGTATCATATCATCATTATTTAGAACTGAGGAACTAAGCTGATATTGAGTCAATAATACAATTATTAACAGTCAGACTGATGCTCCCCCTGAACCTCTGCTCCAGATCTTCAGCTGTCATATAAATTCTCTTATCATTAATGCATACGCGACTGTGTCTGCTGGAACTCGCGTGTATATGCGACTTTTGTTAATAGAACCCGCGTATGGAAAGTGAAGCATAGAAATTTTTTTTTCACATTCCTTCATCTCCCCCTGAACTTGTACTTCCTGTACCTGTCTTCTTCATATCAGATGCTCTGTCAGAAATACATATAACCAGAATAATCAAATCAATCATGAGAGACATCATACATTTCTCCCCCTGTGACGATACATTACTAAATCTCATAATGTATCTATCATTCTGTGATCGATGATAGAAACGAAGCGGATGAGGCGGTAAATCAAATTCCCTACGTTTCGATCGGTCCTCCTTCTTTTTCGGATACATTTTTGGACTTTCTATTTGTGTCTTTGGAAGTTATCAGATTCTTCATATCATTGAAGCCCCTTGCATTCTTTTCTACATGTCCATACTTGTTACAAGAATAGCATCTCATATTGCATATGTCGAAAAATAAGCAGTAAAATCATAATGGTATTTCTAATCTTCCTCCTTTTACAATCAATGCCTTTATGTCATACATGTTACATGAGAAACAATATCCCTTGAAGCTACCAAGTACCTTTATTTGAATAGAATCTGTTTGTTTGTGGCTGCGTTAATGCTATACGCAATTCTTTGCACCAACATGCCCATAGATATGACATTTAAAACATTTAGCGTTCTTGAATGATATCCTTTGAGAATTCATGATCGTTGGTTGACCTTTTGTTTCTTTCAACTCTTCAGGTTTTTCTTTGACATCCTTTGAATCTTTAGCACTTCCTTGCGAACTAGATTCTTCTTTGACCGTTTCATGAAAACCCAGACCAAGTTTAATAGAAGGAGACCTTTGACTACTAAGAATATTGTCCAAAATCTTAGTACTATCTTGAAACCTCGAAAGTTTAACCTTTTCTTCTAATTTACCTTTGAGAATGTTTACCTCAACCTCCAAGGCTTGACATTGCTTCGTCATGCTTTCTTCTTTCCTTCTTCCATCTTCTACTTGATCATTCAGATTTAGAATCTCTTCTTTCAACCAATTTTCATTTTCTTCACGTGTTTGTTGCAGCTCTTCATTCTTCTTATTTGATTTTTTCAGATCTTCTTTGAGAGAGATGATTTCCTTGTGAGCCTTCTTTTCAAATGATTGAGGAGTTCCTTATTTTTCTTACTTGATGCTTCTAGATCGGCTGTGAAGATGTTACTGACTTCAAGTCTTCATTCTTCATGCGTGATTCTTTGAGATCTTCATTTAGATTGTTGATTTACTGCTTCTAGTTCTTTAATTCGATTGGATGCATAAGTGTGAAACCTTTGATACTTGTCCACCTGTCCATTCAACATTTCTATTTGATCTTTCATTTGAGAGGCCATCTCTTTGTAAATAGATTCTTTCTTATCAATTTCCTTTTGTTGTTCTTCAATTTTGATCTTGATATCTTCTTCTAGATCCACAACTTTACTTTCGCTATCTTCACTATTGTTTGCACAAAGAAGAGTATTACAAGTGGCCTTCTTCTTTTCCTTCTTTGCCATGAGTATTTGTAGAGCTTCGTCAGAAACTTTTGGATCCATACTATCACTTTCACTATCATAATATTTGCACATGCAGTTAAGTAAGAGACAAGAACAATGATTAATACCTCGTTCATCTTCTTCAATTTTTTCTATACATGATTTCTGAGGTATCTTCTTGTTTCGAGTAGCCTTCTTCTTTTGCTTCTTAGCCATGAGCACTTTCAGATCTTGGTCAGAATCTTCTTCATCTTCACTGGACACTTCATCATCATCTTCTTTTGCATAATAACTCTTTCTCTTTTCAAATTGTTTCCCTTTACGATGCTTTTCTCTATAAGGACATTTAGCAGCATAGTGACCAACTTTTCCACACTCAAAAAATTTGAAGGGAAGCTTACCTTTGAATCTTCCAGTACCTAGTTGGAGCTTTCTCACGAAATTCGCTTCTTCTTCATCGGATATATAGCTGGATTCTTTGACAACTTCCTTTTCCTTTCCTTTTGTAGATACCTTAAAAGCAGCTTCTCTTACTTGAGAAGGGCCTCCTTGTCTCATTTCAAAAGCAATCAGAGTACCATGTAATTGAACAATAGTAAGAGTTTGCAGATCTTGCCTTTCTTCAATAGCTGAAACTTTAGAGTCAAATTTTGAAGTCAAGGATCTTAAGACCTTTTCAACCAGAGTAGTATCAGTTATGGTTTCACCCAAATTTCTCATTCGATTTACAATATCATCCAGATGAAGGAAGAAACTGGCAACACTCTCATCACTATGCATCTTCAAATTTTCATATTCAATTCTAAGAGTTTGGAGTTTTTCACTTTTTACCTTTGTGTCTCCTTCATAGCTTAGAATGATTTTGTCCCATATTTCTTTTGCTTAATGTAGCTGCATCACTTTATCAAATTCTGATTCAGACATGCTTCCTAATAATACATTCACTGCGTATACACAGAGATCTAATTATGCCATTAGTTCTTCACTTATATCATTCCATCATTCTTTCATTAGATGTTCTATAAACAGTAAACATGTGCAGTAAGAACAGAATAAACTATCACACAAAGCATCACACATGAACACCGGGATTTTTTAGGTGGAAACCCAAGTCGGGAGAAAACCACTACCGCAGTTGCTCAGCCTTCAATATTTTCTTATAGAGAAAACATCTTACAACATATGTGCTGGTGCAGACTCTACCAGCACGCAGGCACCCACCTGTGCTCGTTTACCAGCCTCTCCTGGAAGGGAGCTCCAACCCCCTGACTCATTTACCAGCCTCTCCTAGAAGGGAGCTACGACCCCCTGCTCTCGTTTACCAGCCTCACCTGGAAGGGAGCTACAACCCCCTGACTGAAGGCTACAACCCTCAGCACCTCTATGGACCACGTTTCATCAATTTTCACACTGGATCCAAAGCTTCCTTTAGGACACCACTTACAGGCCACATTTCATCATATTTTCAAACTGGACCCTTTCCATACTTTTAAGCACAGTCAACCATGAAACAGATACATATAACTCACTGACAGATATCAGTAAACCAGCAGAACAGATCAGACATTTCTTACCACAGACTTCAGCAAACCCTAGTTTGCATACGTGCTTTCCTTTCACTGATGTCGCGTATATACGCGCTTCTGTTCACATAAACCAGCGTATACCTCTGTACATATTTCATTGCGCATACGCGCTTTCTCTTCAGCGAAGCCGCGTATATATGCGCTTCCTCTGCGACGAACTAGCGTATGGATCTTCAACCATTACAGAGCTGCATACTTCTTCAGATCAGATATTCAGTTCAGATTCAACCCTTTACTTCAGACAGATGTTCGCCTCATCACAGATCTAATCACTCCATAAACAGATCTAGTAGATACAAATACATTTCAGATCTAGATATCTCGCTTCATCATTTCTTCATAGGTGCATCATAGATTCAGATCTATCATCAAACCTTTACCCCTTCCATAAAGATATACTTCACAGAGAAGTATTCATTCAAGCTCAAACATCTTGCTTCCTCACTCATGATTTGCACAATGAATTTCTTCTCCGTATATAGGTTTATCCTTTTTCAATACCATGAGCCCCCTTTTCAATACCATGAGCCCAAAACTACATTACTTCCGATGGTATTCCTGGACGGGGTCAATTAGGCGGATCATTACCCAATACAATGGGTCAATACCATGGTCGTTACCCTTGGTTTTGCACTTTTTGAGCGCTTTTGCCCATACGTGACTTGGAACGTTCTTTTCCGTGTGCATACGCGACTTCTCCTAGACATATCCGCGTATGCCTTGAGACATACTCTTTTCATCAAATATTTAGCACATGCTGAATTTCTTTCTTCATTGCCTTCTATACTCACTGTAGATACATCAGTTTTAGTTCATCAAGAACATATTCTATAAAGCACAACTTCATCAAGTAAGTTGCCATCATCTTGCCATTCAAGGACAACACTCAGCATCATATTGCTAACAAACATCACTTCATATCAGATTTACATCATTTACCAAGTCCATCAAGTCAAGAATAACTTCATCAGGTGGATTTCCATCAAGGACAACACAAGTCAACTATCTCTTGTCTTCATCTTCATTCTGTGGGTTGCCATCAAGGACAACACTCTGCATCATATTGCCAACAGTGCCTGTAGTACCTTGAGGGCCATTGTCATTATTGGTGGTTCCTCTCGCGTCTGTTAATGGCTTTCATCATTGGCTGGTAATCAGACGATGTTCCTGCATGTTCGACTTCAGCTCAAATATTCACATGCTCGAACTTGTACTTTGTTTGGGTCGAGATGGAGTGCAAGACCCTGGATTGTGTCTGTTGTAATCCAGGCTGCGATTGTGGATTATTATCATTATGTATATGACTTATTGATTGGATGGCTACGAACATACCTGAGTCTATTTATTTGATCCTCGCTGGATGGCTGCGCCCATACCCTGGATTCGGATTATAGTGTACTCTGTTTCGGATGGCTGCGCCCATACCACATATACATCATGTACTTGAGATATCAGTTGTATTTTTCTGCGCAGGTTTTTCGACGGCGGGCCTTCAGTTGAACATGTTCTCGTAAATCATTTCACCCCTCTCTCTCTCGGGCCTCATACTTCAGGGGGCATCTGTTACACAGTAATTTGTCATCGTCCCTACCATTCCCCGTCCCGCACAATGGAGGACCCATTTTTTGACCTGTGAACATTGTCATGCCTTGAAAATATCATCAATGCATTCCTCTAAGCATGAGCTTCATTTGCCCTGAAGACATCTCCTTGTAAAAATCATGAAAAACATCCCTTTTTGCATTGGCGCGAGCAGACAGTTCAGCACTCGCGCCAATGGGGAAAATCCTGCAAAGAGGCCGCACCAACTGGCACTCTGTCCCAGAGCAGTAGTCACGCCAGCCAATTTAAGGAGTTTTTTTTAAATAAGGATGGCGGAAGTTGAGTTTCAACAAACTCAGAAACGATTTCCTATCTTGAGTTGGGAGGTTTGGCTGCGGGAGTTCTATGGAAGGGAAGTGGTTTTGCCACCTCCCATGGAACCTTCCTTGTTGATAGGGCCAATCCCACAATAATAGGGATCCAAACTCCCTCCTTCCCCATCTATAAAAGCCTGCTCAATTCCATGGCAAGCTAGTCTTGAAGTGCCTAAGCTTTGAATCTCCAAATTCCCAAGAGCCTTTGTGCTGTAAGAGCCCTCTTTCTTCCCTTAAGGCCGACTCAAGTAAGGAGACTATTGTCGAGAGACTCAGGAGAGGTTTTCCCTTTCCCCGGCGAGCTTTGCGAGACGTGAACGACTGGAGACCCATCCGAAGGAGACCACGACGTCAGAACTTTGGTTTTAATCTGTTTCGATTGATATTTAATGAATGATTACGATTATGGTTCCACTCTGTTTTCAATGATGTTAATATGAGTAATATCCTTTCTGACTGATATTGAGTTACGTATGCTGTATTTTATGCTTGTATCTGTTTTTTTCTTGCATGTGCAGGTGTCCACCCGCGGAGATCATGGAGGATCGTGATCTGCCGAGGCTGAGGAATGGGAACGCTCTCTTCTTCAGATCATAGCATTGGATTCGAGGTAGGCTTCTATCTTTAGCCTTTTCATTCGTAACTAGGGACTTGCATCGTAACATTTTTTATTGTTGCTAGACCCCTGCTGGGCTAGTAGGGATCACCTCTGTCCGCAGAGGGGATTTACCTCCTCAACACTAGGGTTCCTCATCTTCTCTATTCTACCTTTCTGTTCCGAAATCCATCTGTATCAGATTTGTAAACTATCATTGAGAATGCCATGTAATCATGTGTTTGGCCAAGAGATTAATACAATGGAAGGTTGTTGTCTCAATAAGACGTTTACATGCTTGTAATGTGTTTATGCTGGTTTAAAATTTTATTTGCAAATGTCTGAATGCTTATTAAGTGATCTTGCGTATATAACTCTTTATATGTAATCGATGCACTGTCCTTCATGAGTTGCAAATTTGTTCCTTTCCATTGATCTCATCCCCTTCTGCATGTGGTTGCAGCACGCCTCGGGTGAGACTCACTGCTCTCCGGAGCAGGGTGAAAATGCTGGCGTGTTCCTAGACTACATCGGACCCCTTTTGTTGGCCACAACTCCTGAACCTGGGTCTTGTCCGCGAGACCTGACTTCTCACCAAAAAATGGTTCCGTTGCCGGGACCTGCATGTTCTAAGGGGACCTAGATCATGGTATCGAGGATTTTTGGAGAGATACGACGATGGTGGGATGATCATCTTGACCAGTTCATTGCTCAGCAAGCAGAGCTGACCAAGAAAAAGGAGGCGGCGATCAATGAGCTTGTTCTTTTCTCTGACTCAGCCAATGATACGTACGAAATTTTCTTGGGAAGGTTTCCTATGGACCTTTACAATTGGTTGCAGAGGTTACGAGCGACGGTGCCCCAAGAAGGCTTGCGGAAGATAAACCGCAGGTGGGCGCACAAAGATCTGGTGGCACTGCACCGGGTGGACACTGAACTGACCCGCGCGGTGGATTTCTGGGTAAGGCCCACGTTGGAAGGATACACTGTGGAGTTTGCTACTGAGTGCTACCAATCCTTCTCGAAAGCCGAGGCTGTTTTCCACTCTGGGCTAAGAGGGAAGCTGCTGAAGGAGATTCCGCTGTGGATCAAAGCTCTGATGGTGGACGAAGGGTTGATTGAATTCCACAAAACGAGTATGGAAGCGTAAACCAACTGTGCTGGGGGAAGGGTTGAGGGGACTGATGCTGTGTAGAATGTGAAAGTGGGGAGCGAGGAATGGATGTTGAGGCCGCATGCAAGTTGCGGGAGTGACGTGCGCATCGGCGGGCATAGATCGTCGATAGGTGGCGAAGAAGGGTAATGCGAGATTTGAAGAGAAGCGAGATCGAGAGGAAAAATCAGAAGGAGGCGCCTCAGAGGACAGGAACTATGGGTTTGGGTACCCGGGAAGAAGACGGGACAGCAGTGGAAGTGCAGTGGGTGCATGGGAGCCCAGCGACGCGAGAAAGAGAAATAATGACTAGCGAAGATAATGGAAAGATGCAGCCCGAAGAGAGTTCCGATGACGAATGGCACGGCATGATGCAGCGGATGTTTCAAGATCAGACGGCACCCACCCCTCCAGGCAGCCCTACTTCCCACCTTCTGCATGGCCGAGATCCCGACCTTCCCCTGGTACTGTATCAACCTTTAAGTAATATTTTTATTTAGTTACAAGCATTGAGTCAGTCATACAATAGTTCATCAGCGTCAGTAACGTCCGGTAATAGCAGCGTTACTAGTAGTGGTATTTTTCCTAGTGGGACCGTTATGCAACCAGGACCTAGAGGATTTATCCTGGTCAATTCTCCACAAGCACACATGGCGGGATCTTTCACCCGGTATCAAGAGTTCTCTGGCCGGGGCAATGATGATGTAGAGCAACACTGGTACCTGTGTGAAGCCATTTGAAGGGCTCACCAAACGCCAGATGTAGGAAAGTTAATATAATTCCAAACCACACTCAGAGAGAGGGCTCTGCGATGGTTTATCAAGTGGTCCGAGGCTCATCCTAACCCCGTAATTGCGGACGTGAAGCGGGATTTTGCCCGCGAATTCAAGCTTCCCCAGACAGACCAGCAGGGCCTATCAGAGCTGTGGGAAATTAAGCAGAAGGAAGGTGAGACCGCGTGGGAGTTGATGCGGAAATTCAAGGACATGATCGGGAAACTCAGCTACCCGATCGATCCAAACCACCAGAGGGACTGGTTCATCAAGGCTCTGCTTCCCTTGACACGAACCCCTCTCACTCAACAGAAGATTGATAATCTGCAGGACGCTTTGGAGCAGGCCATGAAGATTGAAGCCATGGCGGGCTACCCCCAGGAATATCGGGGGGGGGGGGGGGTGGCCCCGCAAGATCCTTCTTTGATAGGGTTGAAACACCAGATTGCCAGCTTGACTGAAAAGCTCAAGGAGCTTTAGCCAGTGAGACCAGCGTGATCGAATGTTTGGTGTACTCATTGCCTGGTCGAGGGCCAAGTCGCAACCGAGTGTCCTCGGTTGCACGGCGCAGGAGCAGGACCCTTGGTCGCAGCAATCCAGGGGGGTCCACCGCCTGGTGGCGGCGCGGCGATGAACCCGCAGGGAGTCTACCAGCCGCAACAGACTTACGCAGGGTTCCCACCTCAACCGGGTTCCTCCACCACAGAATACTGCGAGTTTTGCCAGACGCTGGGGAATCCTCCTCGGATGTGCCCGATATTACAGAAGTACTCCACGGTCCCGAATAATGTGTACTGTGAATTTTGCGTTTCCACGGCTCACAACACTGAGCAGTGCAGGGCACTCGACGCACTTGCGGATCGATTGGATCGTCCCTCCTACAGGGTGAATGAGGCTCCAAGGGGAAGAGGCGGCGGCATGCGGGGAGGCCGCATAGGTGGACGGGGTCCGGTAAAATGTTACAAATGTGATCAGGAGGGTCATGTGGCTCGAGAATGTCCCCTCCCGAGACGACCCTGGTGTTCCCAGTGCCGAGTAAACGCCCATGACATAGAGGACTGCCCGAAGCTCATCAAGAAGTGGGAAGAACGGGCGAGGCAGAGGGGAGCGAATTTGATAAACTCAGAGCCGCGAGGGACCGCAACCCCAGACTTGCAGAACGTCGCGATCGTGATGAGGGGCGGAAAGAAGACTGGAGAGAATGCCCACAGGAAGGAGCTAGCATGAGTGGTTCGGCCGGCATCCCCGAAGAAGTTGATCAGGCCTGAATTCCAGAAGAACTATTTCCAGGGGACAGTTGAGGCATTCGCCCAGTTGCGGAACGGGGGAGGTTTGGAGGAGCCCATGCTGCCGGAATCTGGGGCGCAGAACATCGTAGGTACTTTGGTCGAGGATTGGCTCCGGCTATTCCTCAGGATTTTTGACAACGCTGAGCTGCGGCAGCAGCTCAAGCATGCTTTGGAAGGAGCACTGCAGGGGCGCACAGAACTTAGAGATTCGGTGGACGCTGACCCTCAATACGTGCAGTGCGTGAAGCGGAACAAGCAATGAACAGGAAAAGAATTCTGGTTTAACACGCAAGTCACGGGTTTCCAAATCAGCGACACCATGTTGGACTTGGGGTCCGACGTCAACATTCTACCACGGAAGACATGGGAGGCTCTTGGAAGGCCACGGCTAGCCTACTCACCAATCCATCTCAGGATGCCGAACCAGTACTGCATTCTGCCAATCGGTCGGCTCGAGGGTGTCAAGGTCGACGTTGCGGGGGTGAAGACATACACCGATTTTGAGATTATTGATATCATGGGCGACAAGGATCCCTATCCCGCCTTACTCGACATTGATTGGGCTTTTGAGAATTACACTGTCATCGACCTTAAAAAGGAACTAATGATCTTTGAGGATGGGGAGGTACGGGTCACCCAGCCCCTTGACCCGTATCAAGGCCCGCGATATACGGAAACAGTGGACAATCGGGGGGATGCGCAGATGATGGACCACCTTTATCAGATGACCGCAAGAATGCGGGACGACTATATTAACCCGACCGTGACTAGCTCTGTCAGTTGGCGAAGTGTACAGAGCTCGGAGCTCGGATCCGAACTCGCGTGGGAAGACTGGCAGCAAGGGGGGTATGAGACCACCACGCGGAGATGTGCCTTCATTGCCCAAGTCTGATGGGTCGGATATCCCACTTTGTCGAACATGCGGGCAGTCAATACTTTTATTACCAAGGTGGAAGACCTGGTCCCAGCTGAAAGCCGGATGCCACTTTTGGATGTGGCCTTACAGTCTACGTCGGCCCGGTGGTGGAAAAATCACCGCAACACTCTATTGCGATGGGAGTGCATGGCGGATGCTCTACGGGCACGCTTTAAAGAGGATGAAGGACCTTGCAGTACACTTAAGTATCATGGAACTTCCGACCCACGACACCATTTGCGGGCCTGCGAGGAACAGTGGCGTAGCACCCGGTACCCTGAGGAGCTGTGGGTCCACAGGTTTATCCACTCCTTGGGTACAATTCCCCAGGCCTGGTACCTGGAGGAAGAGCAGAAACGGGGAACCTGTTCTTGGCAGACAGTTACGGACAAGTTCGTTTGGTGCTTCTTGTTCGAAGGGGAGATGGCGCAGGAGTCCCAGGCCCTACAGGCAATCAAGGAGGTCTTGTTTTTCCACCATTCCGAGCCTGACGGGGGCCCGGTTCTGTCACGACCTGGGGTCAGGCGTGAGTTGGTTTGCCACCGGATTGACGGTGATCCGGATGATGATAGTCTAGAGGACCTCAGGCATCTCTATTTTGACGAAACGGAAGGCGAGCGGAGCATTAGTGAAGAGTCGACGACTGAAGGAGTCTATTTAGAGCCACTAAAGAGAAATAAGCTGAACATTGGAACGGACGAGAAACCCAAGCTCGCAATGGTGGGAGATTACTGGGACGAGGAAATGACAAAAGAAATTTTCAGCCTCCTCCGGGAATATGAAGATTTGTTCCCATCCTCGGTTGCGGACCTGAAGGGGATCAAGGGGGACCTGGGCGAAATGCGCATCGTGCTGAAACCGGGAGCCAGGCCAGTGAAGCACCGACCCTACCGGCTGAACCCACGTATCAAAGAAAAGGTCAAGATGGAGATCGACAAGATGTTGGCTGCAGGTCTTATCTTCCCATTAGAAGAAACATAATGGGTGAGTCCCATTGTTATCCAGAACAAGAAGGAAAAAGTGGAGATCCGTGTCTGTGTAGACTATCAGAGCCTAAACAATTCCTGCATCCATGATCTATTTCCCACTCCTTTCAGCGATGAAGTTCTAGACCATGTTGTGGGAAACAAAGCTTATTCCTTCACTGATGGGTTTTCGGGTTACCATCAGGTGCGCATTGCGGAGGAAGACAAAGCAAATACGACGTTCACCACTGAGTGGGGATCATTCGCATACCACGTTATGTTGTTTGGTCTGAAGAACACACCAGCTGTGTTTTCGTGGATTGTCATTGCTGCTTTCCGGGAGTACATTCACAAGTTCCTGGAGGTCTATATGGACGACTTGACCGTCTATAGCCTGTTGAAGAAACACGCTCCCGTGCTGCGCATTATGTTTGACCGGTGTCGTCAGCTACAGATTTCCTTGAACTTGAAAAAATGTACTTTTGCAGTTCCATTCGGCACACTCTTAGGCCACGTGGTGTGCAAGCAATGGGTCTGTGTCGATCCCGCCAAGGTCGCGGTCATCGTCCACATGGAGGCCCCCGAGACTGTGAAGCAGTTGCGGGCACTGCTCAGGCACACAGGATACTACAGGCGGTTTATTCACAACTATGCAAAGATTACGGCCCCTCTGGAGAAACTGTTGCGGAAGTCAGAGGTGTTCCAGTGGACAGCGGAGTGTAGGAAGGCACTAAACACCTTGAAGGAGAAGTTAGCGACGGCACCCATACTTGTTCATCCCGACTGGGATAAGCAGTTCCATGTGCATATTGATGCATCCGGTATTGCACTTGGGGCTGTCCTGGCGCAACCCGGGGAGACGAAAGTTGACCACCCCATATACTTCGCCAGCCGCCGGTTATCAAATGCGGAGAATAATTACACCATGACCGAGCGGGAGGCGTTGGCGATGGTGTACTCCCTCCAGAATTTCCGCCACTATCTTCTGGGTGGCAAATTCACATTCTTCACGGACCATTCTGCGTTGAAGTATCTAGTGAATAAGCCTGTGTTGGAAGGATGGATCTGGCGTTGGCTTCTACTTTTCCAAGAATTCACGTTTGAGGTGATTGTCAAGCCCGGCAGGTTGAATGTCGGTCTCGATCATTTATCCAGGTTGGAGACGGGAGAGAATGAGGGCTCATTGGACAATCAGCTGCCAGATGCCGACCTCTTCCGAGTCGAAGCAGTACCAGATTACCGGCTGACATTGCCACTTATCTGACCACGGGACAATGCCCTCAGGATTATACCCCGCTTCAGAAACGCCACCTGGTTGTCCAGGCGGCCGACTACCAATTGATCGAGGGGCAGCTATACAAACTAGGCCTTGATGAGGTGTTGCACATATGCGTTCTTGACCATGAACGAGAAGCGGTGATGTGGGAATGTCACAGTGGTGTTGCGGGAGGGCATGTGGGTTCGAAACCCACCGCAAGGAAGGTGCTTCAAGCTGGCCTGTGGTGGCCGACGGTACATGCTGACTGTAAGGCCTATGTGAAGCGCTGCGATGTTTGCCAGCGGACAGGAAGGCCTTCACACTGGGACGAGCTTCCGCTACACCCAGTGCATGTGTTGCGGTCGTTCAAAAAGTGGGTTGTTGATTTCGTAGGTCCCATCGCCCCGGTCGCCAGACACTCCAAGGCCCGGTACATCATTACCGCCATGGATTACCTCACCCGGTGGGTTGAGGCAGCAGCGGTACGCAATTGCTCGGCAGAGACCACTGCCTGGTTCATTTTTGAACACATCATCAGCCGGTTTGGCTGCGCACGGAGCTTGACCAGCGATCAGGGTACGCATTTCATTAATGCCACGGTCAAGTCACTACTAGACACATTTATGATTCAACATCATAAAAGAATCCCATACCACCTGCAGGCCAATGGTACTGTGGAAGCATTCAACAAGATTCTCGAAAAAGGCTTGACTAAGATTTGCAATGCTCAGCGCGACGATTGGGACAAGCGTCTCCCAGCGGCATTGTGAGCCTATCGGACCACGGTGAAACATTTGACCAACTAGACACCATTCCAGTTGGTGTATGGCCAGGAAGCTGTGATTCCCGTCGAGTTCACTGTACCCAGTCTTTTGATCGCAATGTCTCTTCAGTTCTGAGAAGAGGAGTCACTTCGGGAATGCCTCCAGGAGCTACAGGAGCTGGATGAGACCTGATTCCTAGCGGAATTCCACCAGAAGGTTCAGAAGGCCAGGCAGAAAGCGTGGCACGACTGCCACATCAAAACTAAAGCCTTCCAAGTTGGTGGCAAAGTTCTCTTATATGATAGCCGGTTCCAGAAGTTTCCAGGCAAGCTCCAGATGCACTGGTTGGGGCCCTACTTTGTCATCAAGATCCGTGACTCAGGAGCCATTCGGTTGGCACAGCTGGACGGCACAGTCCTCCCTAGGTGGGTGAATGGCGCACGCCTGAAACCTTACCAAGAGTAGGTCCCTTTCACTTCTCATCAATAACTCTCGCAACTAAGAGACCCGTAGAGTAGCTTAGTCGAATAATTCTCCCGCAACCGGGATGAGCGTAGGGAGTCTCTTCCGTTCATAGGCAGTCTGTCAAATAACTGGTCAGTTGCGGGTACCTCACCGCAACCGACTGTGGTCGGGGTGGACCAGTCCAGCGTGTCACAGTGCCAGTCCAGCGTGTCGTCCGTGTAGGATCCATCCCTGTGCCAGTGTCAGTCCAGGTCATTTCTGTCAATCCTTTTGTCAGTCCGTAGGATCGCTCAGATTTGAATCATAAATTACCATAAGTAGACTGTAATCGTACCATAATCATTTGCCATCACCCGCAGTTCCTTCAGCCGTCACATCCGCCCATTTCCCCATGACGCCGTCAGCAACTGTCAGATTACACACACGCATGCGATTGATCGCACGATTATCGCAGGCAAGAAGGATAGCAAGAATTAATTGTTGTTATGGAGTCTCATCAACTCCGCTCATGCCAGTGGATGACATAACTTGCATGGAGGCCAACAGCACGAGAATCACGGACTAGTTCAATTTGGCAATTGCAGTGAATCCAGAGCAGTTGAAGCCTCGAAGCGCACCGCACCCAGAAGGAAACTCCAGAAGAATTCTCCAAGTTTACCAGCGTCGTGCCAAGATGCCGAAGGCTCTCTTATCCATTCCTGAACCAGTGCTGGAAAGCCGAATCCACCGAACAGAGTCGCTGGTTGGCAAGTATGATAGTGCAGCGTTGATGGACGCCAACCTATCCGACCCAGCCGAATTCCCCCACCTCCATTGGCAGACATACATGGAGCATCACTACACGCCAGGTAGTAGCTCAAACAGCCGAATGCGAAAAGAATACAGGGGCCTATAGCAATCGTCCTTGATGAATTTAAGGACTCTTCCTGTTTTTGGAACTACAGGACTAGCCCTGCAATGCACCCGGTTCCTCCTTAGTCGAATACAGAACGGGTCCCTGTGGCTCAATGAGGAAATCCCCATTCATGCCGAAGAAATTCATCGGCTTACAAGGCTGTCTTAGAATGGCACAGATGTCTCTGCTGCCCGCCAGACATCTTCCAAGCGCGCCCGGAAGTCGGGTGACACAGACCTGTACACCAAGTATGGCACCCCCCGGGGGGGGAAAGGTGCCAAAATTGATTTGATTAATAAGCCAGAGATTCGGTTCGCTTGCTATCTCATTGCTAGCAAGACGATGCGACACTATACCAAGGGAGAATGCACCTTGGATACAATCTCCATTGCGAAGCACTGTATCCAGGGCATCAGGTTGAATTGGTGTTCTTTCATGCTAAAAGAACTCTTCGCGGCCTGCAAAGAGAACTATAAGCGCACCACCAGTTTCATTTACGGTTATTTGATTGTAGCTTTCGCCATGTGGAAATGGCACATTCCTCCTGTCCAGATGCCGGCAGAGACTACCGCGAGCCAGCCTCTCACGATGAAGTTCACTCCGTGGCAGGTGTCTTCCGACCCCAGCACCAAACAGGTGAACGCAGAAGCGTTTCGGGCATGGTATGGGTTAATGAGAGATGTGGTGGCTAACCAGCAACAGGTGCCCCGGCACCTGTTGGATGAGTATAGTGAGCAGGTATGGTTCAGGGTAAGCCACAGGCACACTTACCTCTGCCCAACTTGTGTGCCGGAAGCCACCTTCCACATGGCGCCCCTCAGATTCCAGTTGAATGATGATACCTTTCACTGTGAGGTCTCTGCGTGGCTGGGGGTCATAAAGCACATCCGCGACGGGATCCCCCGATATAATTTTGAGCGGATGCTGCCGGCGCAGCGGCCTGCCGCGACAGGCGTAGCGGGGTCCTCACAGGTTGCGGCGAGACCTTTGCAGGATGCAGCCGGGACCGCAAAAGAACTACTCGAATCACTGATCCCTGTCGTACAACACTTCAATGCCCAGGTATGAAGTCTTAACGTGGTAACCCAAGTTGTTTCAAGTGGTGCCCCTGTGTTTCCCTCATTTTCTGAATTCCAGTTCGGTCGGTCTCTTGCTCCCTCCCATACCGCCCCTCTCACGTCCCCCATCCCCACCAACTTATTCACCTCTACCAGCCCTATCATCACCCCGATGGGCGAAATGGGCCCGAGACCTGATCCATCAGACCCCCCTCCCTGCAAGAGGGCCCGCAATGCTGTCATAGATCCAGTGGTGGACCTTACTGACGATGATCCACCATCCAATCCACTCACAGGGACATTGATTCAGGAGTAACCCCTGATCGATCCGTCGAAATTCCTCAACATTCGCCTCCCCCATACCTCTTTCTCCCCGTCCACTGCTCCCTCCACCAGCCGTCCACCTGCCACCTCCTCTGCTCCCTCCAATTCATCAGCCACTGTATCAGATCCTCTCATCCGGGAACTTTTCGGAGGTGACCACGGGGTGGAAGTCACCTCCAGTATTGAAGTTGTAGTACCGCCGGTTGACCCCGTGGCCACACCCCAGGATCCTGTCTCTACTATATCTACCTAGCTGGCCACTGTTGGGGCTGATTCGGCTGACTCTCCCCTAAACCAGACCACTCAGAAAGACCGGCCGGAGTCTGATATGGCCACCTCAATGCAGCAGCAGACACCGGTCCCTCCTCCTGAGAACTCCAACCGATCAGCGGCTAGTGGCCAACCTTTGCAGGAATGGGTGCCGGAGTAAGGCGCTTCTGGCACTGCCAATGTAGAAACATGGGGTATAGGGCAGCTGTACCTACTCATTCAGCGGGTAGCCCTAAAGGCTGAATAGATTCATTCAGAGCTGCAGTAGCGGTGCACTGAGCAGCACCACCAAATCACAGCGCTTACTGAACAGCGCGATCAGCTGACCAGGGAGAAGACCTACCTACAGGAGCAGGTCACCATTACTGCTCAGGAATTCTCCGGCCTATGGCCCGCTGCAAGGGCTCATCATGCCCCACTTCCTGACAATGTAGCGGAGGAAAGTGCAGCAGTCCAGGCTTACCACCTTCGGACTGCTTTCACTGGTCTATACAGGGAGAATCAGGAACTCCAAGCGGCGTTAGCCACACGGCCTACCCTTCCCGATCCATAGATTGTCTACTCAGAACAGGTGGATGCCAAGCAGACTCAGGCAGCTTGTATGCAGGCGACTCTTCATTCCACTGTGGGCGAGGCTTACGCTCTCCTGCGAAGTCTGCAGGAGTGCTCACTCACCCTCACTGTCAAAACGCAGCCTATCTCTGCCCAGCTGCAACAAATTTCCCATGAAATTTAGGTGACCGCGGACCTAACACGATTAGATCAGCTCTATGCCCAGGCGGACGAGCTTGAAATTCAAATGCAACAGACTGAGGCCGACTCGGCAGCGGCCAAACAGGTCATTTGGGAAATTCGTCTGCCCATTCAAGCCAGTGCCGAATCCATACAACAGCTGGATGCCAAGGCCGAGACCCAGCTTGCCGTGATGTTCGGGGCTGTCCCGACGACTATAGAGGAGGCCACCGCCACCAGGATCTCTGAAGAAGCAGACTTGTTCATGCAGGAATGGCAGCAAGCGGTGTCGGACTTCACCGGGCTTAAAGATACAGCGCTCCGCAGGGTCCCGAAGTTGGGGCCCTTATTTGAACAACCGCTTGGCGGAGCACAGCAGGAAAGGGCACAGGATGAAGGCACAGCAGAATAGGGCATGGGATCCAGCGGGGCAATGGAAGTGGAGACTGTTATTTGTGATTGACTCGGGGACAAGTCAAGGAATTGTGGTCAGGGCCTATTGGGGCCCTTGTTTTTTATTAGGTTTTGAAATCTTGGCTAGAACATTTTGAATTTTGACCTTTTTAAGTTGCGGCATGAAGACACATGGCAACCGTGACCGCGCTAAAACTACCAGGAGTCGCAGAGCTACCAAGGTGGCGCGGAAGCATGCGATAGCAGAAGATAGAACATGCACAAGTACAGATGAAGAAAACACACAACAGAAGACAGAAAGCGGAACACGCAGATAACAGGAGAGAAGCTGGGAGCAGCTGAAGAAAAGACACAGAGGAACTGATAGTCGTGAGAGTGGGTGAATAAATAAAAGTCACCCGGCTGGAAGAAGCGAGGTTGAAGAGGTTGCGAGGCTCATAACAGGGGAAGATGCACAGAGCGACTGCGGAAGAATCATGCATGACCTTCCTAGGGTTCCTCATCTTCTCTATTCTACCTTTCTGTTCCGAAATCCATCTGTATCAGATTTGTAAGCTATCATTGAGAATGCCATGTAATCATGTGTTTGGCCAAGAGATTAATACAATGGAAGGTTGTTGTCTCAATAAGACGTTTACATGCCTGTAATGTGTTTATGTTGGTTTAAAATTTTATTTGCAAATGTCTGAATGCTTATTAAGTGATCTTGCGTATATAACTCTGTGTATGTAATCAATGCATTGTCCTTCATGAGTTGCGAATTTTTTCCTTGCCATTGATCTCATCCCCTTCTGCATGTGGTTGTGGCACGCCTCGGGTGAGACTCACTGCTCTCCGGAGCAGGGTGAAAATGCTGGCATGTTCCTAGACTACATCGGACCCCTTTTGTTGGCCACAACTCCTGAACCTGGGTCTTGTCCGTGAGACCTGACTTCTCACCAACACTAGGCGGTGCATGGGTTTTTAAGACACACCAGTCATGTTTCTGCGTAGCGCACTGGTGCGCTATAGTAATTAGGCGCACTGGGTGGGTTTGTACAGAGATAACAGTGTGTCAGTGTGCCAATTTTTAGTACGCACCATTGCATTATCGGTTAAACGCGCCGGTGCGGTTTATGATGAGAAACACACCAGACAAAAACCATCCGTAAAAACCTCCACCCGCTAACCTCCTATAGACACCTTCGCTACAAATGGATATCTGGGCTATTTTTATAAGGGGTTCCTCAAAAACATCCACTACAGGGTATTTTCCTTATAGTGTGTCAAAGCATAAATGCACCTAAACATTTATCTTACCATCTCATCATGTTGATCCAGGACTGATTTCATTTTACTAATTGATTATTAAAATGAAAAGGGAACAATTTACCTAGACAATTCTTTGTAGGTGTTGGCTGAATGTAAGCTCCTCTTAGTCTTATCTCTCAGAATATTCTTTTGAATCAAGGAATAGAGCTTCTTTTTATTTTTATAACTCACACCATATGCCTAAGCTTTAGATTCCCAAGGATTGTGAGCTAGTTTACCAAAATAATATGTTGTCTTCTCTATTTTCTTGTTGGATTATGAATTTTATAAAGAGGATTTTTTATTCACCTCATTAATTATCATATTCACACAGTTCCCCTGCCTTAGGATTTACAATATTAATATCTAATAACTAATAGAATATTACTTACTGTAAATGTTGTGTTTTTACTTGGAGGGTAAGTTGTTAGTAAAATAAATTTGGTAACAAATTATGTGATTGATAACAACATCATAATATGAGATTTGGATTTATATTTTTTCATTTAATTATACCCTTAATTCTCATGAAATTTTTATTGAATCTAAATAAGTGAAAAAAATTGGTATTTCAACGTTAGCTTTTGATTTATCATCACTCAGTATCCATTATTTTACTTCTATGTTTTTCCTAAAAACTACTTTAATAGTCTTTCATAATTTGTGAACCATGATCTCTAAGGGACTGCACTTCCTCAAAATATAGTCTTGACCAACCCAATAAAGCCCTGTCAACACTTCATCTTTGCAAGACATAAAGGATATAAGTTAAAAATTAGTAAAGAGACTTAAAAGGTCTCTGATATGAGTGAACAGTTGAGAGGAACGAACCATGTTCAATTGAGTATAAATAAGGATTTCTAAAGGCATGAGAGAGAATGAGTCATAGATTTAATTATTTTATTTTTGGAAAAGGGATTTCTATAATCAATGTGGTAATGCACCAAAGTGTATGGTGAACCCAAGATGAATAGTTGATGTTAACTCCATTGTAAATATATTTTTTATATTAATGGGAAATTAATCTATAGGAAGAGCATTCATTCTCTAAGCATATATTTTGTTCTCATATGAAATTTGAAGCTTAAGCATGTGGTGAATATACCCAACCATGAGATATATCACGGATAGGTTGCAAATCAGAGTTCAGATATGAATACCTAATGGCATGGGAATACATCTTAAAGCATAGCAATAAGTATACTTTAGGGAGAATTTAATGTCATAGATGATGTAGCTCATATACAAAAGTTCGATATGTAGGGGAAATGCAGATAGAGAATTGAGATAAATAAATTGCAGAACATTAAGCTTTAGGTATAGTGACAAAATTCAATTCCAGTAGCATCATGGATTTTGACAGTCACAGTTGAGTTCCTATGATACCTATAATTCCTTTTCTTGTAGAATGAAATTCTGAGTCGTTAGAATTTGTGTGTAGTTTCTCAATTAGAAGGGAGTGTTAAAAAATAATCGAAATCATATTATGAATCCATGATTAAAGCGTAATCACAAAACCACCAAATTCTGGAACAGAGAGCACCATTGATACAAAGTTGTTTGTTTTTAAAAAATGAGTTTTTGTGAAAGTAAAAAATTGTATGGTCATATGGATGATTTTCACAATTGTAAAAAATCTTGAGAAAGGGATTTATTATGTTTATACGTCCATGATTGATTATGGGTCAAGATAAATTTAGTTTAGAATATGTTTTTAAATTGGGTTTTTGACACTGGGGGAGCAATACTAACCAGGTGGGTTCATATTGGGGGATATATATTGAGGAAAAAATTACTTAATATATTGGTGGATATATAGCGAGTAAAGGGTTTTTATATTGGCAGGTATAAAAGATGGAGGTCAAAGTTGAAGAAAAAATATAAAGGGGTATACAAAATGTTAATGAAAAAATGGATACAATATCTAGTGAAAGTAGGGGTTTTTTAAATTGGGTAGGTGTATTGGGTTCATATTGGTAGGGGGTTAAATAATGCTTTTTTAAGAGGTTTTTTCCAATATGTAGTCAACTTAGAGGTATTTTTAGTATGCCATGAATGCACGTGATATGTTAGAGGTTCATCCCCGTGGTTTTTAATAAGACTCCAATTGTGTTTAGAGCCTAATCTATTTATGTTTCCACTATATGGTGTTCAAATTTGTGATAACATGAAATGAATTTAATTAGGTTTTAATTTTTCAAGTGGCATCTCTATTTATCAGAGAAGTTGAACAAAAAGGTACTGTTATTTTCACTACGCAGACATCCATGTCTCCAAAGTGTTCCCATTCTTAAGAAAAATTGATCGATTTGGTTCTTTTTCTTTGACACAACCAAGCTTTGAGGATATCATCTCCCACCCAGGACATCATTATGAGAGGTTACATAAACTTGAAGGATGTAGTGGAAGGAACCATAATGTGCGAGGACAAGATAAGAAGCATGACATACAAGCTCAATGATAAGATTTTTATGCTCTTTCTTAGACCTAGAAGTTGGCACTTGCTAGAATTCCATGTTGAGATTGATGGCAAACCTCCAATGGGATGCCTGGTGGATTTTGGTCTCTATTTCTATCATAATCATGCAATGTTTCAATTGAAAAATCGCGGATATGACCCCTTATTTCATCTCCCCAAAATGGAGCACTATAGGTTTTCATTAACAACATTGTCCAAGACCTTTCTCAAATTTTTAGGTTTCATGGATTTTTTATAACTTTTTTTTATTCCATTTCCTTTTCCTTTCTCTATTTGATTTAGATCAATGTGGAATTGCTCCTTTAAATTTACCATGAAATATCATTATAATTGTACTTTCTTGTGAATTTTGTATTTGATTTGTAGCATCATGGCACTGCTCCTCCCAATTTAACATGAGATCTGATTGGAATGTAGGGAAGTTGCATGATGGATTTTTTTTCTTTTAGCATGAATAAGATGCTCTAGGAGTCCCTAGAGGAAGCATTAAAGAAAAAATCTCGATCAAGACTCTTCCTGTAGTTTTCCTAATGCACGAGATCCTGTATGAGTTGAGGGAGCACTGAAGAGGGTTAAACGTGGTAGATGAAATTAGATTTTTAGTTATTTTAAGACAAGCCAAGAAAACCCTAATAAGCTTTTCCCATACCGTGTTCAAGTTGGGATGCCACAATATTTCATGAAAATCTATTCAAAGTTGCTCACCCAGACATGCCACAAGAATGGGGTGCATGAAATTGGAGGCATGGTAAGTGCAATAGGCATGTATTTGATGATATACTATAAAACTTAGTTTCCATCATCTAAAAGAGACACAAATTCACAATTTCACCTATCACAATATTGGTATATTTTAGTAGTAAATTTTTACATATGTATTTCATCTTATAATTGTGTTTATATGTACTTTATTTTGATATGAATACACAACTTCACCTCATACATGTTCCCTTTGCAACCATTGAATTTTTTTTCATTTGGCTTCTGAAGTTCGTCCTTGTCATCTTGTTTTGTACAATAGGTATGGGATGTGCTATCTAATATGGAAATAGTAGATATCATGGCATTAACTTTGATAACGAGTCCTTATGCTCAAGAAAGAGCTTGAATGTAACTTAAAAAATAAATTATTCCAAGATAATATGCCCAATTTTATTTTATGTGTCGAGAATACTTGAAAAATGTACAAATTTTCTCTTAAAATTATAATTTTTTTGCAGGGATTTCCTATTCTATTTTTAGTTCCAATTTTTCAATCCTGATTTGTATCATTGAATCCCACATAATTTCAATCCTGCAACAATGGAGCCTTAGGTGTCCTATTCACAAAATCTTGTGACTTTAGATATGGTATTTGATTGAAATTAATTGATTTTAACATTAGTTTAAATTTGGAATTTTATAATGGTGAAATGTAGTGGATTTACTCTATGGTTCATTGCAAACATTATCTATCCTTGTGCTTGTGAGAAGAAGTTAAATTTAACTTAGCCCTACTAAGTTGAAGATCCATGAATCTTCATTCATCAATTTCCTCCCAAACTTAATATTATGAGAATGTATTAAAGTACTACAAAACAAATCTCAGTTTTCTCACAACACAACCTTTCTCTCCCATCTTTCTTCTTTGTGCTTATATCAAATACCCATCATATTAGATGAGAAATGGTCATAGAAATGATGTTATTAAAAAACACATCATTTTCATGTTTTTCATTATTGCATCCATTAATCATTATCATTTGAGGTATATTGCATGACGGTTTATGCAATATTTTGTGCCAATGATATCTGACTGTAACACAGTGGACATGCTTTGATACTAACATATATCATCTCTCTTAAAAGCACCGTGGATACACTAATTCATTGTTTATTTCATGCAATTTCATTGCTTAGAGAACTATAATGCTTAGTACCAGACACAACCATATATAGTATAAACATAATTATGCTTTGAACACTGATATTTTCCTTCATTTTGAGCATTGTTGATATATTGATTGGGCATTGGTTTCACCAATGTATACTGGCATGTTTTCATTACTATGTGCAGGTAGCATAAGTCTGATTTTTCATGATAACAAATATTTGACACATGTTCTTTAATGTTGGTGTATCTCTCTCATTTTTAATGTTGTTGGTACGTGAAACAAGTCAATGTTTACTTAGCACAATAATTACACTTCAAGTCATTGTTTTCACGATCAAAGATAACATATCAGAAATCTATGTTGAATGATATATTTCAGCCAGGTTTAATGAATTACTTTGCTATCCCTAGGGCTAACATTTTTATGTTTTATTAAGCACCGTTGACACTTGAATTGAGAAATATTACATAACACAACATCCCTGCTATTTTTTTTCCTTACGCTTGGTCTACAGTAATCATAAACTTGTGCTAGTATTTCTCAAACATTGCTCACTATTTAGCTGGAGATTTTTAGCATGTAACTTAGTTGGCATGATTGTTCCTAATATTTTCCCTAAGGTTGAATACTATTTTTATAACTTGTTCTTTTCTATGGTGATATTTTATTTACTTTGTTTGTATAGGTCATCTAGCCACATAGTGGCCACTAATGCCCAACTGAGGAAAACATGTTCAAGTTTCTTGCTTTTTTGGGGAAAATTGTACTGACATTGCTGGCGTTGAAGTATATGACATATAAATCCTTTATAGTATACTTTAGTTTATTTTTCAGTATTCATATTTTTTCATGTCTTATATTTGACATTGTATCTTCTTTCATTTTCAGAAGAGGAACTCAGTAGTGATTGTAAGAAGCAAGAATTGAAGAAAAAGGAGAACAATAACACTAGAGTGACAAATGTAGAAATAGAGAGAGAAGAGAACCATTCTAGTGGTACCCTTAAATATAATATCCCTCATGAGACACAAACATATAGACTAATGGTGAAGTTTTTAGAGTTAGTGAATTCACCTGCAATGTTTTGGCAACACAATGATAATGTTTTGAAGTGATGAAACGATATTTCATGTGTAAATTATATTCCAACCAATATTAAGTTGGGAGCTCATATTGTAGTACTTGACACTTTATATAATATAATTTATGTGGTTGAAATTATTTATAGTTGTACTTGATATTATTTAGTATTGTAATTTACATATGTAATTTTGTGTTTTGATATTAGATCAACATGCACATTGTATGATTTTTTTTTAAATTTTGTCGCAAAATTATACTAATTAATTTATGTTGATTAATAATAAACACATAAAATCAATTTAAAATGACTAAATTAATAGTTTATAATGATTAATGATGAAGAAAAATAAAATTAATATACGACTAAATTATTCGTTTATAATGATTATTAATGAAAATAAATGAAATGAATATAAACTTCTAAATCAGTCGTTTATATAATGAATATGAAACTACCAAAAAAAGATAAATGGCTACTGCAACTGATAAATTTGAGATTAAATATGACGACTAAATTTTGCATATATACGACTATTAGTAGCTAATTTACAGTATCTTATAACACGACCAAAATTTAGTCATATTTGTTTGGTCATTAATTGGTTTCAAACGATGACTAAAATTTGCATATTTATGACTATTAGTAGCCAATTTATAGTGTCGTATAACACAACTAACATTTTGGGCATATTTCTTTGGTCATTAATTGGTTTTCTCGAGTGATCATATAGTAATATATTTTGGTCTATATTTGGTTATTAATTGTGGAAATTAATGAATAAATAAATAACTAAATGTATGACCAAATGTATGACTAAATATTCTTCTATATGATAATATGAGACATCCAATTAATGACTGAGCTAAAAACGACTAAAAGTTGGTTGCATTATAAGATACTATAAATTAGCTACTATTGGTATTCGATTGAAAAATGGTGGTTTATATGAAAATTTTAGTCATTTTTTTAGTAAATAATTAACTATTTTGTAATAGTGAAGTATAACAATGGCAAAAAACCAACAAAGGGAACAAATAAATGAGGTTATTGGAAGGAGTCTGCAAAATCTACCAAATACAAGTTTGTTATGTGGGATCTATGATTGGGACAAAATCATCTCCCCTAAGTTCGATGTTCAACCTAGAACAACATAGAAACAAGGAACCCAATTCTTTCATTAAAGTAAATGGATGATGGAATGAAGCATACCTAGAATCTGTCACACATTATGTTCCTTCTTCAGCTTGAATGCTCCAATTCTAGCTTTGATTTCCAAAATCAGAACCTGCACAATCAAAGAACACAAGCAAAGAAAGTACGAGATATATGCAGTATCATCTAAGTACTATATTCAATAGATCAACATGGCATTGAAATAAGTTAAATAACTAAAATAACATATAGGAAAATAGAGAACTCTTTTCATTAATATAAATGGAAGGATATTACAACCACAAATAGTTGTTGATCTTGTAGAAGAGATATTCCAAGTTGTTAAGTTGTCCTTTCCTTGTAAAAATATTCACTTCAAATAACCCTATGTTGTGAAACCAGCTCCAAAAAGAGAAGAAAAGAGATATCAATGCCTTAGAAATAAGCCACTTCGAGGGGGCATCCTCCAATACATTACATGAATGAAAAATTCTTGGATGATACAAATTACAAAACCTCCTTTCTATATATAAGAGTCCATGGGGCCACAATGTAATCCTAGTGGGGCCACAATGTAATCCTAGCCGACCTAAAAATAATAATTTAAGGGCACAATAATAATAATATGAGGGTTACAGGGGTACAATAATAACAATAAGTGGGTTACACTAACAATAATAAGGGACTATACTAGTAATATAGGGACCTAACATGACCCTCTCCTTCAAGAAATTGTTCTCCTCAACACTTGAGTAGCTCTGGGTGCTTCTGTATACAATTCTCATCCTCCCATGTAGAATCTTCAGTGGGTAAGTTCTTCCACTTGATGAGATACTCTGAAATTGATCGATTTCGTAGCTTTCGAGTTCTTGTTTCCGTGATCATTTCAGGTTCCAATATGATTTTTCCTTCCTCATCAAGTTCTAGAAATATTGTTTGAATTGGAAGATTTTCACCTATAACCTTCTTTAAGCATGAAACATGGAAAACTAGATGCACTCGTGAAAAAGCAGGAAGCTCCAATTTATATGCCATAGTACCAATATTTTGCAACACCTTATAAGGACCATAGTACTTTGGTGATAATTTTTTATCCTTCTTAGCTTGCTTGAGAGACATTTTTTTGTATGGTTGTAGTCGTAAAAATACCCAGTCTCCTACATCAAAACTTCTCTCGCTGCGATGTTGATCTACCTATTGTTTCATTTGATTTTGTGCCAAATTCAGGTTATCCTTTAAGAGTTGGAGAACTTCTTGTTGATGCTCGATGTGATCTTCCACTGCTTGAACCTTTGAATTTTCTCGTAAAGATGATGTGATGGATGATGGATGATATCCATAAAGTTCCATAAATGGGGTCATTTTTGTTGCAGTATGAAGGAAGTGTTATACCACCATTCAGCGAGAGGTAACCACTTGAAAAATTGTGTTTTTTTATCAGATACAAAACAACGAAGATATCCTTCCAAACATTTATTTACTATCTCAGTTTTACCATTATATTGAGGATGATAAGATGAGGTATGAGCTAATTGAGTACCCAAACAAGAAAATAACTCTGTCCAAAAATTTCCAGTAAAAATGGGATCTCTGTTGCTCACAATAACCCTTGGGTTTCCATGTAGCTTATGAATTGTGTCCATAAATGTAGTAGCAACTGTACTTGCTTTAAATGGATGAGGTAATGCACAAAAGTGTGCATACTTGGTAAGTCTATCAACTACCACCATGATGACACTCTTTCCTTTAGACTTAGGTAAACTTGTGATAAAATCCATTGAAATCTCCTCCCAACGTTGACTTGGAATGGATAAAGGTTGTAGAAGATACAGGGTCTTAATTGTCTCAACTTTATTCTACTGGAAAACCAAACATTCCGCCACAAACTTTTAAATATCAGATTCAAAGTGATCCCAAAAAAAATCTTTCTTCACCCTGTGGTAAAAATCCTAAGTGTCCTCCTAAAGAATAAATGTGCAATTCCAAAAGAATCTTTTGTTTTAGTTGGGAATTATTACAAGGATATAAGTGATCTTTGTACCATAAGGAATCATTTTTCCAACTAAATGTATCAGATGTACTAGGATCTTGCTGCAACTTTTGAATGAGTTTCCACATTTCTTCGTCCTTCTTCCATTCATCTCTTGCTTTGGTTATCCAATCTCGTTGGATAGTAGAAATGGCACAAAGCAATGCTTCCACCTCTTCATTCTTTCTTGAGAGTGCATCTGCAACAAAATTTAGCTTCCCTTTTTTGTAGATTATTTCAAAGTCATAACCCAACATCTTTGTGACCCATTTTTGTTGCTCTTCTAAAGATAGTCTTTGTTCCAAAAAGTGTTTAAGACTATCATAATTAGTTTTTACCTTGAAATGTCTTCCCATTAGGTAAGTTCGCCATTTCTTTAGTGCATGCAATACTTCTAATATTTCCTTCTCATAAATAGGTTTCTGTAAATACTTTCCTTTGATTGGACGAATTTCAAAAGCAATGGGTCTTCCTTCTTGCATTAAAACAACACCAATTCCATTTCTTGAGGCATCACATTCCACAATAAAGGTTTTTGTGAAGTCAGGTGTAGCTAAGACTAGTGTTAGGCACATTGCCTCTTTAAGATGTTCAAAGGCCTTAGTTGCTTCAGGAGTCCATGAAAATGCATCTTTCTTCAATAATGTTGTTAGAGGTGCTGCTATTCTCCCATAATTCTTAACAAACTTGGGATAATACCCTATTAACCTGAGAAATCCTCGCAACTGCTTTATGGTTGTGGGTACTTTCCATTCCTTAATGGCTTTAATTTTGTTAGGGTCTACCTTAACACCCTCGTGAGATACAATATGACCCAGATATTCCACCTCTAGTAATCCAAAGAAACATTTGGATGTTTTTGCATATAATTATTTCTCTTGCAATATTTTGAGCACCCTATCAACATGTTGAACATGATCCTTCCAAGACCTGTTGTAGATTAGTATATCATCAAAAATTACTAGCACAAATTTTCTAAGGAAGGGTTTGAAAATGGAATTCATCAACCCTTGAAATGTATAAGGTGCATTGGTAAGGCCAAAAAGCATGACCAAAAATTAATAATGACCCTCATGAGTTCGAAATGCTGTTTATGGAATATCTTCCGTCTTCATTCTAATTTGATGATATCCTGAACAAAGATCCAACTTGGTAAAATAAATTGCTCCATGTAATTCATCCAATAATTCATCATTCATAGGAATGGGAAATTTATCTTTAATGGTGAGCAAATTGAGATCCCTATAATCCGGACACATGCGCCATGATCCATCCTTCTTTTGTACCAATACTACAGGGGCAGAGAAAGAACTTTGACTAGGTTGAATTATACCCGCCTCTAACATTTCTGCAATCATACGTTTAATTTCGCTCTTTTGGACATAAGGATATCTATAAGGCCTGATGTTTGGAGAAAAAATTCTTGGAATCAAATGAATAGAATGATCATGATCACAAATAGGTGGGAGTCCTTTGGGAGTTTCAAACACCTTGGAATGATTGTCCAAGACTTTTTGGAGATCTGCAGAAATAGATGATTTTGATGTTGGAACTTCTAATGAGCATAATTGTGCAATTATGCCTCGTTGTTCTTTCTTTAAAAGCTTTGTCATGACATCAGAGCTTATTATCTTTCCCGGCTTCCCTATAATACCCCGTAATTCGACTTACTTTCCTTCTGAAAAAATTTCAAGAAAAATTCTTGAAAATTAAAAGATACAGTCCCCAAAGATTGTAACCATTGTACTCCTAGTACAACATCAGCACCTCCCATAGGAATGGAAATAATTGGACTATTCAATACATATTCCCCCATGGTTAGCTTGATATCATGGCATTTTCCACAACAATGAAGAGATCAATCATGTGTTCCTTTGGAATATCAGTTACCCTTATATTCAATTTTTGGAAGTCCTCAATGTGCTCCCCCACTGAACACTTTTGTTTGAGATTTATCAATTGGCTAAATAAAGTGTTTCTCTTTGTATCCTCATAATGTGCTATCATTTCCTCTGTAAAAATTGACCAAGTGACAATTTTTTTACGGGAGCAAAGCCATCAATACCATACAAATGTATTTTGTTCTAAATGTAAAGTTGCAATGCGTACCTTTTTTGTGTTTTGCACATTATGGAGATCAAAATATTGCTCCATCTGTAGTATCCATGTTACAGGATCCTTTCCATCAAACTTCCTCATATCCATTTTTGGAATATGGTGGTTCTTTCCTCCAACATTAGAGTTTATGAAATCATGATTAACATTTATTTTGTTCTCATCATGAGTTTCCTCTACTATCTTTTCACCATTAGGAAACATTTCTTGTATCAACTTTGTCAAACCTTCCATGTCTGCTTTTAGATCATTCTTCATGTTTTCCATCTTAGCTTCCACGTCATCCATCTTAGATTCCATGCCAGCTTCCATGCCATCCATCTTAGCTTCCATGCCATTCTTCAAACCATCCATCTTAGATTCCAAGCCTTTCTTCAAACCATCCATCTTAGTTTCCACGCCTTTCTTCAAAACTTCCATGTCATTTTATTTTTCTCTTTGTGAGAGCAAAATATGTTGCACTTGCTCTTGTAATTTTGATATGTCATGTTTCCATTCTTCATCTTCATGAGTCATAGTAGAGCCTTCTAGAGGCTTAATGGGTGTTGAATTCTTTTTAGGGGCCATTTTAGAATCCAATACTAATATATATTCTACAATATGCCCCTGGAATCAATTCAACTTGATTCTTCAAACAAGACTTATGCAATTTGGAAAAAAATACACACCTTTTACTTGCTTTTGAGGAGCTCGATATTGAAATTGACTTATCTCTATACTTGCAGATCCTCAATATCTGAAATTTGGCGCTATAGTAGTCCTCTAAATATTCTTTCAAATTCCACAGGTCTGACTTGATTTGGATTCTTCAAGACAAAGTTATATCCAATCTCCCACAATGACCTAATTATGGACTGGTTCAGTAAAGAAAACTTGTATGACTTACCACGTGTCACTGTTTGCTCCTTTGGCTCTGAAATTTATAGACAAGAAACTACATTCCGAGTGCTTCCAATCATTTTTTACAGAATTCCAATCCAATTCTCAGAGAGAGAGTTATGAAGATTTTCTCACACTCAGTCCTTTGAGATGAAATTCGGGGCCTGAAAAAGACCTAACTTCCACAGATCATATTTCCAAAAATATTGCGAACCAAGCTCTGAAATTTTGTGATGATATTCCTCAGGATGTTGGCTTTGAGCTCTAAAAATTTCAGCTTCTAAACCTTCGTAGAAAAAATGTTATAGTGATAATTCCATGATGACTTGTTTGGAGCAGCAAAACCCTAGAATCCAAAGCTCTCATACCAAATGCTGTGAAACCGGCTCCAAAAAAAGAAGAAAAGAGATATCAACGCCTTATAAATAAGCCACTTCGAGGGGGCAACCTCCAATACATTACATGAATGAACAATTCTTGGATGATACAAATTACAAAACCTCCTTTCTATATATAGGATTCCATGGGGCCACAATGTAATCCTAGCCGACCTAAAAATAATAATTTAAGGGGCACAATAATAACAATATAAGCTGTGGGTACAATAATAACAATAAGGGGGTTACACTAACAACAATAAGGGACTATACTAGTAATATAGGGACCTAACACCCTAAATCCATAGAATGTTAACCTCTCTGATGAGCCTCAATATTGCAACAAGAATGTTGCGACTCCCAAGGCTACTAACTTTAATTATCAACCTAAGGTTTGTACAAACTTAAGAGGTATCGACACTATATTTGCATCATACAATGTGTCCTTCTTTTGTTGATCTGATGTAATGGAGTCAATTTCATGAAATCAAAGCCTAAACTAATTGCATAAATGAAATTGTTGGTTTGAAAAGAAATTAATCCTAGTCAAGAAAAGAAATTTCTAATTGAAATCCTAAGAACATGAATTCAAATAAATAGGCCTAATCTACTTTGTAAAAATGCATGTCCTAAGTGGTTTTTATCCTTCCTAAATCATGTATTTAGATCCTACAGGTAATTATTCAAGCCTAAGAGATAAAAGCCAAGCTTTGGGAGAAAATATGGTTGAGTTTACATGTCCTACAAGAGTGCTACAGGAAGTCCTAGTTTTGCTACAGGAAGTTATGTTTTGCTACAGGAAGTCATGTTTACGAGATAACTCACCGAATGAATAATTAAATGAAATGAAAATGGGATGGGAAAAAAATTTTTAGTAAGTATTATTTCTTAGGTATCCATTCCAAGTGGAATGACTCCAAAATACACATGTTCACACGTGCTAAAAAATAACAGAAAATTACTACTCTAAAATCTGGAAATTCAAGGACTAGTGAGCTAGTTAATCTATCAAATGCCTAACCTAATCAAGTGCAAATGCAATGGGGTGAATTTTTTTATTAAATTTAATATTATTATGACCTAATCCAAGTGGAATAAATTTAAATGAAGCTCATTAACCCATTATAAGAAATAGGATCAATTTATTATTATTTCGCGATAGGGCATTTCCTGAAATCTTATATTCGTGAACTAGTAACCAAATCCAAGTAGCTTAATGATGAACATGACCTTCCAAAGTTATTTTGAGGAAAAATGTTTTTGTATCTACAAAAAACCTAAAAAATAACTCACTTCAATAATTTAACCCAATCCTACAACAAGAAAATAAATAATACTAAATACAAAAATATGAAAAACAAAAATAAGAGATTCGTGTGAATAAGAAGTGAAAAGAACATAAATAATTGTGCAAGAGGGATTTGAGGCTCCTGGGATGGCCAAGCCTAAGAATAATCAGAGTCCTATGGAATAAACCAAGACTTAGAAGCTAAAAATGGCAACAAACTTCATTATTTGAATCAATCGAAGTACATCCCTCCAAGAAATGAAAATAGAGCTGCTACACAACAAGTTTTCTCCACTAGAAGACTAAAAAATGCATTCTTCTAGAGGCCAATTCAAATTGGAACTTATAAAAATTGATTGGGAAGGATTCTCCTTGAAAGGAGGACACTTTCCCTCCAAAATCCCTCAAATAGTGGATCTGGCTCCCAACACTAGGAGTTTGTATTAAATGACAGGGAACAAATTCCTATATTTTCTCAATCATTGGAGTTGAAGAATATCTCAATAATTTCACGATATTTTAATCATTTATTATTCAATATTGATCCTACTGTAGTAGGGATAAAGTCCCTAAATTATCTATTTCTGCAAATCCTCATAATCTGCCCAATATTCTTCACAAATCAATAATATTAGGCACAAATATGCAATTATCTCCAAACCTTCCAAATAACATATTAAAGCTTAAAAAACATTATTAAGTGTAGAAGGAGAGATTTAATATAGACTTTATTTGCCTAAGAAATTTTATATGGGTGTTGATTTGTGTCTAATTTAGAGGCCCATCATACCCCCCTACTGAAATTATTGCTCATCCTCTGAGCAACCTACTCATCCTCCTTTCCCTGTGGTTATTCAAGTATGTTGACCTATTTCATTCTATGTTTTTTTTTCCATGTGTTGCTCCTCCTGCTGCTTGTATTTCTACTCTTCTATTTGCATTTCTTCCCCAATCTCAGTTTCCCATTGAACCTATAATGTAAGTTTAGGTTGCTTATTTATCTTAGGTGATTCTTCAGTTGTAATGGGTCTTATTTCTTAGGGTAACACCTTGATTTTGGTTCATATTCTTATCCACTTGGATCCTGTAAATTTATTGCAACCTCAAGTGAAACCTTGTCATCATACCCTCTTATCCTTTCAAAGAATCTCATCTCGCTACAATTTTATAAGATGGTAAGCACTTCAGGACACTGATGGATTCTCGCTATGTTGATGGGTTTTCTCCTGTCAAATCTTCCCCCCCGTATTTGCAGATTATGAATTCTATGAATTTTATGTGCAAAGCTAGGGTCTTACTTGTGCCACTTAGTTTTTAATGTATAGCAGTTAATGTGTCCTTGATACCTCCCACAAAAAACCAGAATTCGCCTCCACCCCCGCCAATGCCTTTGCCTTCTAGCCTACGTAAAACGTATCTCAAGAAAAAAAAAAACAAGTAATATAAACGAAAACACAGGATGCTACAAGAAATAAAAACTCTGAAGTTTCCTATAGCAACTCTAAAAAAGGAATAATTTTGATAATGGTGACCTCAGTTTTCAATTGCAAGAGTTAATTTTGGATTCTTATCCATGACACATCATAATATTCATTAAATTTGTATGAACACCATTGACTATAAATATGAATTATCTTTATTCATAAATTCTGAAATTGAAAGCACTTAACATAGAGCACTTTATTCTTATAGAGGGTGAAATGATGGTGAACAACCTAAAGCAAAAGAAAGGAATGATATGAAACTAATCAACTAACATGGATACCTTTCACCCTTGGAGAATTTACCATTATGTAGCCCAAAATGCATGTAGAAAATACTTTGCATCCCTATTGTGTTTCTTTGTACCTTTTAACAATCAATTAATCATTTTCCAACATCCTAGTAGAAATTTATTTCTCTTGCAGCCCTTTGTTAACTTCCGGTAGCAAATATGTCATTAATGTAGAAAATTTATTCTTCCTATAGAAAATATGTTTTTCATGTAGAAAATATTGTTCCTATAGCAGCTCTATTTCGCCTGTAGAAGCTAATATTTGCATGCCAAGAGGTGTTGGGTCCACCTTCTATTTTTTTTTTTTCTCTTTTTTTTCAATTTTTTTTCTTTTTTTTCATTGCATGCAAAATAAACTCAGAGTGCTTTGTTTGTTAACTGAGTTCACCCTCAGTTACCCCTTGGCACTCCTTATCTTCCATCACAACTAACTGATTACTAGCCACTTTCTCAAGTCCTCTTCACTTTTTTCTTGTTCCTCTCCCACATGTGTGTGTCTTGGTGGAAAAGTGAAGCTAACTACTAGATAAGGTCGAGTTTACTCTACTACTAATTTTGGTTATAAAAAACATTTCCTTCTCACACTTTTAACGTTTTCTTAAGTTAGAATATATTCAAAGGGTGAGGTTAGATAATTTCGTACTTGAGTCTTACCTCCTGGTCAAGTTGTTGTAGGATAATTCATGTTGCAGCTGGAGCTAGAGTCAGAGTGGCATCATTGTGTTTGTATTGTTGCTTGATTCTTTGTTGTGTCTTCTTTCTTTCTGAGGCATTCTAACTTTACTTTTTTGTTGTGTATGTGAAGGTATATTGTTATGTCTTCACATGTATGTGTGATGGTGGAGGATCATCCTTGTAGTGCTATTACTATCTTTAGATTCATCTCACAAGTATTATTTGTCTCCATGATTGGTCAAAACCATATTCAGGTATTTTATGGTGCTTACACAAGGTTTGCTACATGGAGTTATTTTTTCTTGTAGCAACCTCTTTCTCTGCTTGTTTTAGGCTTCTATATTTATATTAATGATGAGGGAGAGTGTGAGGTGGTATTAGGGTGATGGTTGGATGATTATAGAATGATGAGGAAGTGGTGTGGCCTTGGAAAAATGGAGTGAAGGAAATATTTGTTTTTTACATAAAAAAAATATTTTACAAAGATGAAAAAAGGTAAGGTTAGATAAAAAAACACTTGTGCTTGAGATGGAGGAGTGATGAGAATGTAGCAGGAAATGATGGGAAGAATTTCCTCATTTATTTTTTTACATCTCAAGGCCCTTTGTGAATTTTTTTTTTCCTTGATCCACCTGCATGTAGCTTACTCTAACTTCCTGTAGCAGTTATAGGACTTGATGTAGCATTTTAGGACAGCCCCTTTATAACAGACTTGTTTTATCCATAACTCTCAAACCATAGACTAGATTGACTTGAATTTTTTTGAGCTTGTTAAAATCATCCTTATTCACCTCCCCATAAAAAAATATTTTCCATTGAATGCATTAACATTGAAAAAAAAACGGTTGTAGGTGATGGAGGTCGATTTCACACAAGCTATGCATCAAAATTTGTGGAAATTTCTTGAGCATGTTACCATTATCCATATTCATATCCCAATGAAAGAACTCGTAAAATGGATGCATAGTTTTCAATATATACTAAAAAAAAAAAAATGTACTAAAAAACAAGACTTCTTGTGGCAAAAACAGTATTTCCTGTAGCATTTTAGGAAAATGAGTAAAATGAATGAGAAAAAGTTGGAAATGATGGGTGGACATTGGAAATGGATGAGGGTGATGGATTGGCATTACCGTAGTCCTTTTGGAGCATTTGAGCAAAGGAGGAGAAAGTCCAAGTTTGAATTCCTTGGACTATATTTTTGACCAACTTTTTCTTTTGGTGCCAACTTTTTTTCTGTTGTTGCTTGCAAAGGTTGGAGAGAATCTACATTAATTAGAGAGAGATACATGGAGAAAATATTTTTTTCTTTTCATTTTTTCAAGTTTTTTCTTTTTTCTTAGGCCTACTAGTTGCCTCAATAAGGTTTTCAACTAGTAGGCCTGCCTAGGCGCCTCAAAGGAGGTTTTCACCTATGATCTTGTCTTTTTCTCTTATTTTTTTATTTTCCAAACCTATTGAATACATCATGGAGTTTTTAAATCATTGAGCCAATCTGAGGTGCCTCAAAAAAGGTTTTCACTTGAGATATTATTCTTTTCTTTTTTCTCTTTTTCCATTTTTTATTTTTTCTATCCTACTCTACTTTAAAAAAAATATGTTTCAAGTATAGGAATACTTCCAATGGAACCATGTACACATAAAGATGATATATATAATCATAGCTAGGCTTGAAATATATGATTTTACATGTAACTGAATATGACAGACCAACTGCTTTCACTAAGATGATATCAAGTATCATTGAAGAAGAGTGTGTTAGTACAAATTAATGACTTTTTGGAACCATATTTCAATATAGTTACGATGCCCCTGGTCCAATTGCTAATTTGGATCATCTTGGATGTTTTATTCTTCCATGAAATTCAGATCTTATTTATTATTATTATTATTCTCTTGAACACATAGAGGATATAATGGTGAACATAATGTAACTTCCTCAAACATTGATTTTGATGTTTTCTCTTCATCAAGTGCAGCTCATGATTTTTTGGTATTCTCATTTCAATCTTCTTTTTCTGAATTTTTTCTTTCAATGACATCAAGAGAATCCATTTTTTGCAATACCTTTCTTGATCTATGATAAATACCATTTATATCGAGAGGAGATGTTCGGAAGTGTTTTACCTCGGCATTGTAAGTGCGTTGAGCTACTTCTTTGTATGGGTTTGGAAATGGTGGCACAAGTAGTTGAGTGGGAGTGGATCTTTGAGATCGATGTGGTTGGGGTTGTGTTTATGGTGGATGTGGATGATAGCGATAGAATGGAGTTGGGTATGGAGGATATTGAGGAAAATATTAAGGATATTGTACATTTGTCCCATAAGGTTCGTGTCAACCTTGTTTCCAAGAGTTGTTTTCAGGGTTGGGATGGCCAAGGTTGTCAAGGAGGGAGTGTGTTCCAATTAATTTGAGAGGGATGTGTGTTTTCAACTAATTATTTTCTTGAAACATACCAGGTTGACTAGGTTGTCATGGTCTTCTTGGAGCTACATAACATAGCTACTTTGGTGATTGACTTGCTCCATTGTCTTCTTGGTAAAATTACTTCAACCTTGGTAATGATGGACAAAATTTAGTAGCATATGATTCTGCATGGATAACACAAATATCAACATCTTATTTTTTTCTCATTTTGCATTCTTAACATTTCTACTTTTTCACTTAGATTTTTAAGAATTTACGTTTTAAATTTATCAAGCAAATTTCCAAGTTTGGCTTGACTTACCAATGTTGATGCAGATCTACTTACTCTTGTCCTTCCTCTTGATATGCACTTGCACGTTTCACAAATTTCTTCAAATGATAATTGGTATACATCTCCTCTTCTCATGAGATCAAGGATATCAATCCACTCATCCCTAATTGTTCTAAGTAAGAGGGTTTTTAGTGTATCAAATCCTAAATGATGTAATTTTTCCCTTTTAACATTATACATGAACCTCTCTATTAGATCCTCAAGGCTCTCATCTTGTTTTTTATTCATTCTAAATATTTTTCAAGAAATATATTTTGCATATCATTCCATGATCTTCTTTAATTAGTACCTAAACTCATGAACCATTTAAGAGCTCTATCCTTCAATGTTGTCGGAAACAATTTCAACTTTTGAGTGTTTAGTAAGGAACCATAAGACTACAAAGTATTTAAAATTCAAAGAGAAAGGTCTCTAGATCATATGACCTCATACCATGGAAGTTGGGAAGGAAATATGGAGGGATGTTCTGCATATGCACACTGGCATCCGTATCTTGAATGGGAAATCCAAGAGGATATTCTACATTGTCATCATCTTCATCCATTTCTTCTACCTTCTTTGCCACATTTTCTTCTTCTACCTACAAAAGTGGATAGTGATGTGGTTCTTACTACACCAAGTGATAAAATGGGGGGGGTTGGAGTTGGAATTTTTTTTTTGAACAAGAATTCTAGTGCAATGCAATTTTCTTTTTTTGAAATGAAATATGCCTAAAGCAAATATTTTTGTTTTTTCATAAAGAAAAGAAATGAATCAACTAGGTAATAAAACAATGAATACTTTGACACCTCCTGGCAACCGTGCCAAAAAGTGATGAGCCTCAGTATTGCAACAAGAATTTCTCAACTCCCAAGGCTACTAACTTTAGTTATCATCCTGGGGTTTGTACAAAATTAAGAGGTATTAGCACTATATGTGTAGCATACATTGTGTCCTTCTTTTTTTGTTATTATGTAATGGATTAAATTTCATGAAATCAAATCCTAAACTAATTTCATAAATTGAATTGTTGGTTTGAAAATAAATTAATCCTAGGCAAGAACAACAATTTGTAATTCAAATCCTAAGAGCATGAATTCAAATAAATAGGCCTAATCCACTTTGTAAAAATGCATATCCTAAGTGGTTTTTATTCTTCCTCAATAATGGATTTAGATCCTAGGGGTCATGATTCAAGCCTAAGATACAAAAACCAAGCTTTGGGACAAAATCTGGTCGATTTTACACGTGCTACAAGAGTGTTAGAGGAAGTCTTGGTTTTGCTATAGGAAGTTATGTTTTACTACATGAAGTCATGTTTAAAATATAACTCACCGAATGACTAAGTAAATAAAATAAAAATGGGATGGGATAAAAAAAATTAGTAAGTAGGATGTCTTAGGTCTCTATTCCAAGTGGAATCACTCCAAAATACCCTTATTCACATGTGCTAAAAAATAACAAAAAATTACTAATCTAAAATATGGAAATTCAAGAACTAGTGAGCTACTTAATCTATCAAAGGCCTAACCTAATAAAGTGAAAAATAAAAGGGGTGAATTTTTTATTAAATTTAATATTATTATGACCTAATCCAAGTGGAATCAAGTCAAATTAAGATCATTAGCCCATTCTAAGAAATAGCATAAATTTACTACTATTTCGCTACAAGGTATTTCCATAAATCTTATATTCGTGAACTAGTAACCAAATCCAAGTAGATTAATGATGAATATGACCTTAAAAAGTTATTATAAGGATGAATAATGCTTGTGAATATTTAAAAATCCTATAAAAGAACTCATTTCAATCATTTAACTCAATCCTACATCAAGAAAAGAAAAAATACGAAATACAAAAATATGCAAAACAAAAATAAGATATCCATATGAATAAGAAGTGAAAAGAACATAAAGACATTGTGTAAGAGGGTTGTAAGGCTCCTGGGATGGCCAACAACAAGGAGACTCAGAGTCCTATGGAAGAAACCAAGCCTTATAAGCTAAAAATGACACCAAAATTCATTATTTGAACCAATCCAAGTACATCCCTGCAAGAAATGAAAATGGAGTTGCTAAACAACAAGTTTTCTCAACAAGAGATGAAAAAATACATGCTTCTAAAGGGAAATTCGAATTGGTATTTATAAAAATTTATGTGGAAGAATTCTCCTTAACAGGAGGAAAATTTCCCCTCCAAAATCCCTCAAATAGTGGATCTGGTTCCCAGCACTAGGAGTTTGTATTAAATGACAGGGAACACATTCCTGTATTTTCTCAATCCTTGGAGTTCCAGAATATCTCAATAATTTCATGATATTTTAATTATTTATTCTCCAATATTGATCCTCCTGTAGTAGGGAGCAAGTCCCTAAATTATCTCCTTCTCCAAATATTCATAATCTTCCCAATATTCTCACAATATTCTTCAAAATTAAATAATATTAGGAAAAAATATGCAATTATCTCTAAAGCCTCCTAAGAACACATTAAAGAATAGGAAAACATTATTAAGTGTAGAAGGAGAGATTTAATATAGACTTTATGTGCCTAAGAAATGTTATATGGCCTTGATTTGTGTCTAATTTATAGGCTCGTCCTCTCACCTCAGTAGCATATGGGTAGAATCCAAAAGCCAACCATTAACCTCTTGCATATGCAAGATGGTATATATATAGAAGAGTGGGGTAAGTTGGGAGTTCTTATCCAATTACTAATATAAGGTTTTAGATCCACCTTTGATGGGAGGATGGGATCAAAGGATAAGGGATGGAAACTCTAAAGAGGGATGAGATAGGATCCAAAATTTTAATCCAAGGTTAGTTGTTGTAACAAATTCTCGAAGAGGAGGCTTCCATAATTTCTATATTTTTCCCGAAGTTCTAGAACCAACACAGGTGCAAAGGGGTGAAACCTATAGATGATCAATTCTGGACACAAGGGTGCCACCTATAGGTGAAAATTATCCAAAGGAAGGTCGGGGAATGTTGGTGCTAAAATTGGCTCAGATGAGGTGGTTCCAGGAAGAAATTCTGGGAAATAAAGGAGGCACAATTAGGGCTTTGTGAAATTATGTTGACAAGGGGGAATAAGATGTTGACTAATCCCATTAGGAGGCACAATTACTAGATGTGGAAAAATGGCCTATAATAGAATGCCCCCTAAAGAAAAAATTCAGAAATGATGATTGATGACTGAAGTGCTTTAACTTGTGATAATTTAGGATCAAGAAAAACCAACGAGCTTCATCTGTTACAATACATTTAGATCATGACATCTCTTCATTGAGGTAGGCATACCCATACTCATCACATAAGAAAACATAACATGTATAATGATCAATAGACATGTCCATAGATGCAACTGGTGGACCCATGATTGGATGAATATCTCTATGATCACATCCATTACACATTGTGATCTTTGTATAAATCCTAAAATCAGAGCCCAGATGGATGAAACTAGATCTGTGGTTTGCTATCCTATTCACATAACCAACCAACGTATGAGTCTAAACATGTGAATCAATGAGCTGAGATCATTTATGGTAGACATCATTTGATTACCAGCTGATGATGTAACTCGTTAACAGACGCGAGAGAAACTACCAATGGTGTTAATGGATCTCAAGGTACTACAATACAATCTGTATGGTGTGAGTAAATGGGTTGATTTCAAACACCACACAAATTCTTTTGGTTGAAGGCCATTGATGTGAACTTGTTTCTAAGAGTGAAGAAAATTTACATTGATGTATGTAAGAAACAAGGTACCATAGGGGTGTTCCTCAGTCAAATTCCTGCATGATGTGTTTATGGCGACAGGAAGTGACCCGTTGCAGGAGGGCCTTGATGTATCCCCCATAAAAGACACAAAACATATATCATGATTGATATATAACAATGATGATATGAAACTGTATTAGAAAAAGGAAAACATGGAATGAAGGATTAAGAGTACTACAACAGATATCAACTAAAATGAATTCTCTTGAACACATAATGACACTGAATGGATTTGGCATCATTGCCCCAAAAATGAGATGGAGGCTTAAAAAATGTGTGATGAACTGAAAGAAAAGCATACTACCCAACCGAAAATCCATGGAGATGAAGCAAAAGAATGTTGTGGTCAACAGTGACTCGCTGCCGTTAGCAAAATGGAGTTCCCTATTTTCCCAATTTCCCCAACCATACTAGTCAGCACCTCTTTTTTTTTACAATATTGAGGAGGATAACATATGCTTGAACTGTAAGTTGATCCTTTGGATGAATCCCTCCAAGTGTATTTAACGAACCCTGAAAATCATTGGTTCAGCCTTGCCATGTTCGAAAAGTCCATCGTTGTTTGAGGTTTTAATGATTCCATCAAAGGTAAAACTTGATATCTTTTTCATGTTTGGAGAGTTTGAAAAAGAGGCGAAAAATAAAAATCCATATGTGCCTTTTCATAGATAATCTCTCGAGTCCGAAAGGGTAGAAAAAAATACTCAAGAGAACCTCTTACCCATGTTTCACTAAGGTATTCATTTTTCATAAATAGTCCATCTCAGTCCAACAAGGCATTAAACTTATAATAAGTGGAAGTCTTTTCATTTACTTTAACGAGTTCGGAAAGACAAGTATTCGACAATATTTTTCATGTTTTGGGAGCTTGAAAAGCGTTGAAAGAAGACTCCAAGGGGTTCCTTTTCTGTAAGCTTATAGAGCTTGAAAAAGAGTTAAAATGATACTCCCTAGTCAAAATAACATATTTAAAACATGTCAAAACACTAATAACAGTTTTCAACTTGCTAAAAACACCACAAAAAGGATTAAACATACCTGTTTCATAGTAAAAATGAAGAATATTTTGGTAAAAACATTAAATTTGAATAAAATAATGTAATAAATGATCATAAATACTCAAATTGACTATTAATTTTTACCATTTGACAGTTACCTTTGACAGTGAGAGTTTTGGAGCACTTTTTCCATCGATCTATCTACAGATGATAGTGGCCAATCTAGTGGAAAATTTTGAGTATCGTCGCTTCTAGGTAGGAACTAAAAACTTTCTCTTTCATTTGACGATCCATTTTTGTGTTTTCATGTCAATTTTTTTAGGTTTGGAGGTCCATGGGGTTACTAAAACTCACCCTAGGACTAATGCACGCCCCCCTCCTCCCCCCCCCCCCCCCCCCTGTGTCAAAAAATATGTTGTACCTAGGTAGACTATGACTACTAGGAGATATGCAACACTTTGGTTTGCACTACAGGGGTGCGTTGTGCAAAAAATATCAATGGTTTGTGACTTTTCCCTCAATTTTTATTAGATTTTTTACATGAAAGGGAGACTAATGAATCCCTTGTTGATGTTTTAGGTACCTATTAGCGAAAAATGGCATTCATTTAGCAAGAAAGAGAACATGAAGATTAATATTTGACTACAAAAAATGACCTTGCCACTATCCAGGCACTGAAAAACAGTGGATTGTTGAAATTATTCTGCCTACCTGGTATGAGGAAACAAATGGAGTTGTTGAAATACATTTTTTATTCATGGGATATTCAGGTACAAGCCTTTAGTATTGGGGAACATATGCTTGAGATAAAGGTAGATGATATCTACTTTCTTATAGGGTTATCCAAGCTAAGGGGTGCCCCCATCACTCTTCTAGGTGGGAGGACTAGTGGGGATAGCACAAAATACTATATCAACACCTATTGTAGACCTCGAGCCTAGCTTACCATGGATGGAAAGATTAATATCAAATATGTGACCCATTTACCTTTGAGGTCGATCCTATTTATCATTATTATATTGGCAGGTAGCTCGACACTCCATGTAGCGATTTGATTGCACAGGCATTATGGGATAGAGTGTCTAGCACCAATAGTGTTTGACTAGACTGAGGGTGTCTTAGTCAATATGAAAGAACAGTTGACCAAAGCAAAAGACGAGAAGTTGAAAAACTTTGTTTATGGTTCAATTTTAGTCTTTTTTCCTTAGAGTAGGTGTCATTACTTCAGCCTTAGCAGGTTATACTAGAGTCGATCGATCTAAGGGTACCATAGATGAGGCAGTGGATAGATCACATGGCACAACATGCAAGTCTGTTGGAAATCAGTTTCTCACCAACCTTCTTTGGATGGTTGCGTAGATATTTTATTATGGTTGATGAATATACTTATATAGGGATGTATTTCCACGATGATCTCAATCTCGTTATTCTTGAGGGTGAGCAATGGGATGTTTCAGGTAAAATATTTTGACCATAGATTTTTTTAAATTTTTACAATTTTTTGTGTTTTTGATGTTTCTGATACTAATCTATTTGATGTTTCATGCATATGTTAGACTAGTTATTAGTGGGTGCACCAAATCTATGTCTTTCAAGAGGAAAACAACATGAGGAGGCAGTAGTACTATTACATACTGTTATGGTAGGACGGGATGCACTATGATATCTTGAGGTAGTCGAGATCCTATTAGAGGTAGAGCACCACATGGAGGGCTTTAGCGGCACACTGTTGGGGTGCAAAGCCATATTGGTTGTTTGTTGCACAAGATGGCTCGCGTAGTGTCATTTTATCATGAGCACCATTAGTCTACTTAGATTTTTTCATGTAGTTTTCATATGGGTGATGTAGCCATATGTGTCTTGGGCAAATTTTTTTTGTAAAACCAAAATTATATTTATATAAACATGTTTTCAGTGTTTCCTAGTTCCTATTATGTTTTCAATAAGATGTGATGTGAATTGAAAATTATTTACATTTGTTGCAAATGCCTATATAAAACAATATTAACTAGGGCATCTGCTAAAGTGTTTATATTTCTAGAAATGTGTTCATATTGTATGAAATTGAAACAAATTTCTAGAAGATGTACTCTCAAAACCATGTGAAGGACAGTGGGATTTATAACCAAATAGATATTCGCAAGTTGTAGTACTACGAGTTGGTAATCGAGTCTGATGACTAGACGACAGATACCATGTGAAATAACACCATGTAATAGCTCAAGCATTGAACTATACTCAGTGATGTTGTTAGTTGAGCAACCAATACAAATCCCTTAGATATGGACAAGCTCGTCATTTCAAGAAAAAACAACCCATTCCACAGAAGATAGGTTCTGAGTACTATGAATAGAACCATTAGCATAATTGATGTACAGTTCAAGAGATTTTAACATTTTTAAAGAAAACATAAATGAGATTAAAAAAACAATCCAAAACTCTAAAAATACACACTCAAAAACACCTATAGACAGTACATACACAGTGTACTACTCATGAGATAAAGCATAGTATTTTTTGAGGCACAACCCATTTCTAATTTGCGTCAATGGAACTCCATCAAAATATACCAACTCATAGGCCCTTTTTGCAAGGAATCACTTGAAATTTTATGGGCCTAGCCACATAGGTTAGAACTTTCTTGGACCTAACTTATCAGTCTCTTGGTTGTATAAGAGAACCAAGTCTCCTTCAAGAAGACTCGAGGCTTGAAACTTTTTTCATATTACACTTTGACACGTTTTTTATGAGCTTCGTTGGCTAAATTATAGTTTTGTCGGGTTTCATCCAAACAATTCAAATGTAACATATGCTCCTCCTCTACAAAAGTGGCAGGAATAAGTTCGACAACTAGTTTCAATGATGGAATTTCACACTCGATGGGGAGGATCACTTCCAAACCATAGGCCAACTAAAAGGGTGTGAATCTGGTAGCAGTCCTCATTGAAGTTTGGTATGCCCATAAGGTTGCGTAAAGAAGTAGTTGTTAGTCTAATTTTTGGACCCCTACCATACGTTGAAGCATATATTTAAGAAATTTATTGACAGCCTCAACTTTTCCATTAGCCTGTGGATAGTAGGGAGTGGAATTTTCGTGTGAATCTTCCAACTTGGCAGCTATTTCGGTCATCATATTATTTAGTAAATTCTTTCCATGATCTTTACCTATCTCTTGTCATACACAAAACCTAACAATAACGTGGTTGAATAAAAAGTATGTAGTTATCTCGCCAATTTTTTTAAATGCAGGCATCATCTCGACCCATTTAGTAAAGTGGTCAACATAAAAAATAACGTAAGTCGTTATATGTCATAAATCTAATGCCCCCTTTTTCAAAAGGAGAAACAACGACGACGGGACGCAAATAAGTAAGCATAACACGCATCTTGCTATCATAGATCTAACATGCATGATGCTTATGTACAATGAAAATGCAGTCACGCAAAATAGTGGGCCAAAAGTAACTAGGGCGTAAGATATTCTGTGTGGTAGCATAACCAAATATATTTCCACCACATGCCCATGAATGCCATTCATTAAGAACTTTCTCAACTTCCTCAAGAGTGACGGACCTAAGTAAAATTGTATCAATACCATGAGGGGAAAGGGTGTCACTGATAATGATGTAATTTCAGGATTGGTATCGAATATGTCATTTCTCAGAGCGAGAGGTATTAGGCCAAAAAGTTTGATTCTATAGATAAATCACGAAATCTTCATACCACGGGTCAGATGACAAAATCAGAAACAATGACTCTTCAGGGGTCGAATCTTCAAATGTAGATTAAGAATCAAGGGAAGGGAATTCGCACATAAGATCGACAAAAACTAGGGATTTCTTTGACTTGGATTTGATGAATTCCATTTTGAACTCTTGGAGAATAAAAATCCACTAAGGGTACTTTACCCCAGCAATTGACGTGATAGTATATATTTCATAGGGTTGCAATCTGAAATGATCATAATTTTCCTAAGAAATATGTAATGGAGAAACCTTTGGATGGCTTGAACGACCATCAAAGCCAACTTTTCTACATGAGTATATCTGATTTTGGTATCATTGAGGTTCTGACTAAGATAATATATGGGATGTTCAATCATGATATCATCCTCTTGGACCAATTGCTATAGTCAAAATGGCAGTAGATAAGTACAGGAAATAGTTGTGCTGAGTACATATTTCAATCCATCAAACACTTTTTAAGAAGCGTCATCCCAATGGAAGGGTACCCCTTTCTTCAGTAAGTGAGTGAATCCTTTGTCCAAATCATCATAATTGGCGATGAACCTCTATAGGAAGTTAGCTTTCCCTTGGAATATTTGTAATAAAACAAGAGAGGAAGGTGCAGGAATGTGAATGATTACTTGCACTTTCATAGGATCAATATGAATTAGTTGTTTTCAAATAACAAAACCTAATATATGACGAGAACCAATACATAATACACATTTGTGCGGGTTAATTTGAATGTTATAGTGTCTGCAATGGAAACGTATTTCCCAAAGATGCATCGGTTGATCATCACAATGTTTGGAATGAGAGGGGAGATTGTCCAAATATGGTTGTATGATGTGTTTTATATCATGAAAAGTGTAATCCATCACATGTTGAAACATGGCACCTGTGTTCCTCAAGTCAAATGGGATATTTCGATAAGAAAAAGTACCCCACGAACAAATAAATTCAGTCTTAGGTTGGTCCGTCAGGAGAATTTTGATTTGATTGTAGCCTGAGAACCCATCCATGAATGAATATGTCTTACAGCTAGAGCAGTCATCAACAATATGTTCGATTAAAAGGGTTGGATATTTTTCCTTGTGACAAGCACGATTCACATATTGATAATTTACACAAACTCAAACCATTCCATGTTTCATCATGACAGGGATGACATTTCATACCCAATTAGATAAAGGAACGGGGTATATGAAACCAGAACGAAGAAGCTTTTCAAGTTCAACTTTGATCCTGGAAACTTTCTTGGGATGAACTAGATGGGTTCAGCATCAAGATACATCTTAATCTTGTGTATGACTATATTTTGTTAAATTCATGGAATTTCTTCATAATTCCATACAAATGCATCCCAAAACTCATGAAAAAGGCCTCTATCAATCTCAATCTCATATGGAGAACAAGATTCTCCAATATACATATTTTATACAATACCTGGTTTGATATAAATATCAAGAGCTATCATCTCATCGGTATTCGAGAGGATCTTTTTGGAGCCGATCTCATTAATAAAGACGTGATTCGTAAGAGGTTCGATAGAATTGGGTAAATAGACAACACTAAGATTATCCTGAATGGAATCAGGCAAGGAGGAACGATGATGATGTTCATCTCACGACACGTTATCTGGCATCATGATCTCCATGATGCTTTCATCAGTAGAGAATGCGTGAGAAAAAATTTCAGAAGGAGTGCCATAATCTAGTGATTGATCTACCCAATTGATCGAAGTGAAGTTATAAGTCATGCAAGCCAAATAAATGGCTTTGTAATATATCTCAGCAGGGCTTAACATTAGGGGAATTTTGAGGTCTAAAATGGGCCTCCTAAGGAAATAATAAAATAATAGCTAAACCAATAAAATAATATTTATGAATTTTCAATTCACTTTTTGCACCACAATCAATGTAACCATAGTTAAATTCAATTCAAAAGTTGTACCAAAATAAAATTAATAAAAAAATTGTATTGATGTGACTATAAATAAGAATGAGATTTTCAAGAAAAATTCATTATCATTGAACAACTAATGCATTTGTCCTTTGTACTTAAATAACTTAAAATAAAATATAAATATAAATATATAAATTCTTAATTATATTATATGTTATTAATTAAAATTTATATTATTTAAATTGTATAATAACATGTAATTAATATACTATATAAAAATAATATAATATAATATAATAAATGTATAGGGATATGCATTGTTTCTTTCAAGAAATATGAAATGACAATGATATATTTTATTCAAAAAGTGTGAAATGACATTTATTATGCGTACTTTACTTTGACTTTAAAAGTACTTAGAGCACTACCATGGTTAACCATGAGTTTTTATCCACCATTAAGAATGTGACAAGTAAGTACCTTTAACTCAAGCAATGCCACCTCAACCATTAGGGATAATGTCATCCCCTAAAATGTGATTGGTTCTCATAAAGTGAATTTTGATTGTACATTTTCCTTAGGAAGCCATTTTAGACCTTAAAAGTCCCCTAATGAGATATTCGATCACAAAAACCTTGGATTTTGGTTTCATCATGTACAATCCATGGTCAACGAGGATTGTAGATGATGATATCATGTTGATATAAGCAACTAAAAAATAATTTTCAGGAATGGGAGGAGGAGGGAGAAAAAGTGTTCCCATAAGTGAAGAATCCTTCAATAATCCAACCCTAACATGCTGATAGGATTGTAAGGATTCTCGCACAAGAGGGACACTTCCAGTAACATGAGAATGAGAGGCGAAAAAGGTGAGTTTATCTATGGCTACAATCTCGCCTTTTTGAGGAAATTTGATCATATGAAAATAGGTTGAAACAATGGTAGCCATAGAATCAATCCATGTACGTCCCAGTAAAAAATTGTAATCAAGAGTTTCTTCAATAACTTATACTTCAATAGAGACAATTTTCCCCCTAATTATACTCGAAGGGAATTCAAGATCCCACGTGGTTTGTAAGTTCTTCCATCAAAATATTTCAATGTGGTGGTGGTCGATTGAATCATTTAAGGTGAACCAATCTCCTTCCAGCAAGACATGGACATAATGCAGGTCAAGTCTCCCTCATCCACGATAGAACGATGAATGTTCTTACCATGGATGAAAACTTGAATTATAAAATCTAATTGAGCTTGAATCATAGGGGTATAGTTTTCATGAGAGAAAACCACTATGTTGAAATCTAATGGATCCACACATCTGATAGCTTACAACAAGGCCTTCTTTTTGGCAGGGCATTTTTGCAACATGTCAAGATTTTACATAGTTGATGGAGACTGAGTCAATTCTTCAACTATGTTATAATTTTGGGCAGCTCTTGAATGAGGGTTGAAAGTAGACTTATGAATAACGCCCTTTGGATGTTTGATAATCAATTCTGTGGGAATCAAAGGTGGAGTATAATTAGATGAAGGTGAGGCTGAACTGGAATTTTGATCATTATGCTAGCCATTCCGTGGATTCACCTTACCGTAGTCTTTTGCCACCATAACATCGGATCTCATCTTTGAGGATGAAAGCTTCAAAACCGTGTTAGAGAAAGAAGGGTCTTGAGCAACCATATGGGTCTCCTAATTGGGAAATGCGTTGGTAAGCATAGCAGGAGTAGCAAAATATTTAAGAAACTATTTTAATTTAGCGCAGTGTGGAGATTCATGTGTAAACAGATCCTTGTTGCAAATCAACCATGGGTAACAAGGCTTCCACTTCTCATCGGAAGACTGATTTGTTTTTTTATCCTACGGTGAATACTATTTATTTTTTTTCCTTTTCCTTTCTTCTTTCTTCCAGGTTGTTGTGCAGACTTGCCCTTATCAGATGAAATGAAATTTATCTTGGAAGCATAAGCCGTGAGATGATGGGATTGAGGGTTTTGAGCAGATGTGATAAGATCATCATGAGATGGTTTACTCACTGACTACAAACTGGAAGAACCAATCACACCATCATTGGCATGATATTCCTTATCAGGTGGAGGAGGAAAATTATTCTAAGGTCTTGGAGTGTTTGATATCTTATCATAGAGCGTGCCCAATTGGATATAAACAAGATTCAAATATTGTGCATGAGAAATGACTTACCACTTGTATGATATGAAAATGAACCTTGTAAAACATATAAAAACCAATGAACACACATATGTGGTTCTCACTTAGTGAGCTCAACCCTCTTGTAAATCTCAAATCAAATCGCTATCTACACATAATAATCCTATTACTAATATGATTATCAATCAAATCACTAATCATCTGAAACAAATATACTGACACTACCATTCTGAAACCTAATTTTGAGCACTGACCACCCTAATAATTTGTTGCCCTAATTTTCGAACACAAAATCTACTAACTAATTTGTCAGCAATTACATGACAATATTAAGCATTATCCCCAACATATACTTCTAATTTGTCAACAATTACATGACAAGATTAAGCATTATCCCCAACATATACTTCTCATGCTTTCACAAGGGCGAGTAGCAGGCGAAAATAATAGATTTTTTTAAGGTTGCTCAGTAGAATAGATTAGCCTATCATAATGGATTGGACAAGGGGCATTTAATGTGGTGATTTTGATCTATCAGAAAATGGAGAGAAAAAGAGGAAAGGAGTAATAAACATTTAAAAAACACTCATTCTATTTACTATTCTGAAACTGAAAATACTTTAAATATTGATATTTACTATTCAAACAAAATGTATGTAAAACTTACCATAACTATGAAGTTTTAGATACTTCTACATATACAATTATTACATGCAAAAAATGTAACCCTATCACCTTTAGACAACATTTTGTTCACCTTTAGACAACATTTTTGTTGAAGCTAATGTCATAAATTGCTTTTCAAATACATTGTTGATGTTTGTGGCTATCTAATTCACACAAGTGAGTAATGGTTCTCACCCAAACAATTTTCGAGTTTAAATAATTAGCAGAGAAATGAATCAAGGAATAAGCAAAGTGTGGGTTTTGGTTGCTATGTGGCCTCAAGCTTGTCTCACGTCCCACCTGGAGCTTTTAAATTCTTTTTTATTTATTAAAATTTTAATGATTAATTAAATTTTTATTTTTAATTATTCTTGTTCAGTCCCTATGGACTGGCTTAAGAATATTTGTAATATGACTTTTACAAAAGAGAAATTCCCACAACTCTAGGTGTATTTGGAACAATGAGGTAATTGTACCCAAGAAAATCATTCCAATTCATACACTATTTTAGGTGTAAAATTAATTGGCCTCAAATGGGATGATATATTGCTACTAAATTTGGCTAAGTTACTGAAATTGGTTAAGTTACTGAAATGAGGGGGAGGGGCTATTTTTGTCTATTCCTCACCTATAGCATAGATGTAACGCCATGAGCAACTCATGTCAAATGCATCTGCTAGAAGATTGCTTCAAACAGAGACTATATTAGCCGGTTATATGGGTTAAATCTATCATAAATAGTTTTTTCTTGAAGAGACATCTAGATACCAAACCACATATATGCAATCCAAATGATGATCTAGATTTAGATTGGAAGGTTCCAATGAAGGCTTGTATTACACCATATATGGATTTGATCCATAGGGAATACATAAAAAATTTATGGACTTATATTAACTATCAATAATGATATTTCAAGGATAAATAGATGTAAAATTAATAATTATTATTGGATTAACTAAGAATACAAGATTTTGAAATTCATTTTCATTGAAACATGTTCTCAATATTATGAGCATATGTATTTCACAAGGTATGGAAAACAAGGTCATTCGAAGTCCTATTATAATTTAAAATATTGAACCCAAACATCATATCCCTTAAACAAGAAGAAGATCAAATAATTATTAGATTAACAAAGAATACTGGATCACGAAAAACCACATGATCTAAAAGGAAATGAAAAAAAATTGGTTGAGATGTTTTGACTAGTACAGTTTATCCCCATAGATATGGTCTATGATAAACCCACAAAAATGGAGAAATGGAATCAATAAGCTATGTACATGCTATGAAATCTAAATGTATTAACAAACTCAAAAATGATAGTGTTTGTTTATATCTTTTTCGGTATGTTTATCAATAGAAACTTGGTAAAATTAATCAGCAATGTACATGCTATGAAATCTAAATGCATTAGAAAACTTAAAAATAACTTGGTTTCGTTATGTATTTTTTGGTTTTCTTATCGGTAGGAGCTTGGTAGTTTTGATATTTAAAGAAATTATTTGAATGAGAAAAAAAATTGTTCTAGACTTCCCTGAATTTGTTTTCAAAAAATATGGAAAATTGTTTTGTGCTTTGAAAGATATGTTAGTTATTAGAAAGGAACTTTGAACTCATTTCCTACTTTGCGATTTTCTAATCATATAAGATTATTTCCTCATTTTATTTATAAATTACCTAAGAAAAGCAATTCAAAGTCTCTTTTGTCAAGTTATATCCGTAAAAATATAAATTGCATGCATGAATATGATTCAATCGTTATTGAGCATATGATTAATCCATACTATATGCAATTCATGTCAAAATTCGGGGGATTGGGTCATCTGTGAGGTTGTATTGTTTTAATACTTAATAAATAATTTGGGTTGAATGAGATACGTTATATTATTATTATTATTATTATTATTATTAGATTACAATTTATTTTCATCATAGATATGCATATACCTTGAATTTGTAATGAGATTTAAAATAACTAATCATGTGTAATATGAGGCCCAATTCCACAAAGGGTTTTGAAGTTCAAAAAGAAACTTCCCTTATGAGAGCCATTCTAGGGGAGAGTTGTCTAATGTTGTGCAGGGACCAGTAATTGTTATAATACTGGTCCCATCAACCCATCAAAAATAGATATATATGTAACCAATAATTAAACATAAAGAAATAACTTGAAGTTAAAATATTATTAAATTAAGTCCAAAATTTCCCAAGTCATTTACTGGGCCCACAATTGTCCATAAATAGTTTAATAAGTATCAAGATTACAAATCCTATCATGTCAACTAGAAAACTCATAAAACCATTTTTCCTTCCAAAATGGTCAAGTTAATAAGTACAAAAAGCCAGTCACTTCAGCCCATCTAATCAGCCCTGATGTTGTGTATGAGAAGTAAATATCAATACCTGCACATAATAAAAATAAATGTATGTCAACCATAACTGCTGTGTTATTCAACATTTAAACCCATTATGTTCAATAAATGACACCCACCCAATAACAACATTTAAACCCACAGTGTACAATAAATGAAACCCACCCAGTAAATTCAATAAATGATTTCCCATCAAAATAGATCAAAGCACATGGATCAACAAAAAAAAATTCTCAGCCATTCGATCACATCAAATTCAATCCTGATCACACATGCAAAATGAAGCCATTGCAATCCATGTCCGTCATTGTCACCAATAAAATTCAACTGCAAAAAAATATAAAAGAAGTTCAACCACTTCTGACGTTACAGGTTTCAGTTTCAAACTATTCACCAGCCTTGGAGACAACCCAGCACAGAACACAGCCCAAAACATTTCACAGTATATTTAGGTTAGTTTTCTCAATTATAGCACATTTTTCTTACAATTTTATTTTACTTTCTGAGTCATTATTTCAGCTTTCTTACACTTCTAATTTCATTTCTGAGTCTTTATTTCAGCTTTCTTACATTCTAATTTCATTTCTGAGTCTTTATTTCAGTTTTTTTTTAAGTTTTTATTTAATTTTTCTTAAAATTTTAATTTTCATGAAATTGTATATATTTTTTCTATTTTTCTTTGAACACAGATTCATCCCAATGGGAGATTGAACTGAAAACAATTTCCCCAAAATAGAGTTTCAAACAATCTCTACAAGAGGTTAATAGTTGAACACAGATTCATCCTAATGGGAGATTGAACTCAAAACAATTTCCCCAAAACAGAATTGCAAACAATCTCTACAAGAGGTTAATAGTAAGTTGAACATAGATTCATCCCAATGGGAGATTGAACTCAAAACAATTGCCCCAAAACAGAATTGCAAACAATCTCTATAAGAGGTTAATAGTATAGTTGAACACAGATTCATCCCAATGGGAGATTGAACTCAAAACAATTTCCCCAAAACAAAATTGAAAACAATCTCTACAAGAAGTTAATAGTATAGTTGAATATAGATTCATCCCAATGGGAGATTGAACTCAAAACAATTTCCCCAAAACATAATTGCAAACAATCTCTACAAGAGGTTAATAGTATAGTTGAACACAGATTCATCCCAATGGGATATTGAACTCAAAACAATTTCCCCAAAACAGAATTGCAAACAATCTCTACAAGAGGTTAATAGTATATTTGAACACAGATTCATCCCAATGGGAGATTTAACTCAAAACAATTGCCTCAAAACAGAATTGCAAACAATCTATACAAGAGGTTAATAGTATAGTTGAACACAGATTCATCCTAATGGGAGATTGAACTCAAAACAATTGCCTCAAAATAGAATTGCAAACAATCTCTATAAGAGGTTAATAGTATAGTTGAACTTAGATTCATCCCAATGGGAGATTGAACTAAAACAGTTTCCCCAAAACAGAATTTCAAACAATCTCTACAAGAGGTTAATAGTATAGTTGAACACAGATTCATCCCAATGGGAGATTGAACTCAAAACAATTGCCCCAAAATATAATTTCAAACAATCTCTACAAGAGGTTAATAGTATAGTTGAACACAGATTCATCCCAATGGGAGATTGAACTCAAAACAATTTCCCCAAAATAGAATTGCAAACAATCTCTACAAGAGGTTAATAGTATAGTTGAACACAGATTCATCCCAATGGGAGATTGAACTCAAAACAATTTCCGCAAAATAGAATTGCAAACAAACTAAATTGCAATCAATCTCTACAAGAGGTTAATGACAAAAGGAAATAGGATAGTAGAACCATAGGCCAATTTTATGACAAAAGGAACTCAAATAATGCACCTCAAATCGAATGCCTCCCACAAAGTAGAGTGACATGAATTATTGGTCCAGAATTGACGTTGTTATGCAAAATAATAAACAATATAATGATATTATTTGAGTGAAACTGTTATTCTTTGAGTGAACATATTATAGATTTCATAAGTTCAACACCTGAATCCCTGAGTTTTGGCCACAGTTTGTAACATTTGATGGATTCAAAAAATTTAGAGTCCCTTGGAAAATAGTCACCTAGATTTGAACCTCCATCAACCTGTTAGGCCGATCTACAACTAAGCCTTACCATCTCTATTCATTCGAGGGGAGGACCTTCTTTTCTCTTTCTGTTCCTTTGGGGTATTTAGTAAAGGGGGGCCTAGGAAATAAAATGTTTGATGGGGACAAATATAATTATCTTTACACAGCCAGGGCAAGAGTTTATCATCCTCTAACTTACCTCCTAAAGAAAGGCACACCCTTTGTATGGGATGAACACCCCTAGGATCACTAAACTCAACAGTGGGAACAAAATGGGAATAGCTTCAGATAGACACATGAATAGGCAGGTTGCAGAACTATATATCCATCAATCAGACATCCCATAAAACTACCCAAACTCCACTCTACTGCATCTACTGCCACAGTTTGTAACATTTGATGTATTCAAAAAAATTAGAGTCCTTTGGCAAATAGTCACCTAGATTAGTTGAACTAGTAAAGAGCAATGTCGCTTAACAGGTTGATGAATTCAGTAACTATGATCAGAATGTTCTGTATCTAAAAAATATAAAGGCAGTGCACATTGGAACTCTTGTTATCTCATGAACTTGCCCAAATCAGCTACAGATGAAAAAGAATAAGATGAATAATATGCTAATTTATTTTGGTGAATAAGGAGGCATTGCAATTGAAACTAAAACATATTATAGATTTCATAAGTTAACATATCTATCTGCAATATCTATGCATAGAAGTTGTATTCTCTATATGAAAACATTATTTTCAATTATTCTAAACTAATTGCATGCAATAATACACAAACTAATTGTAAATTGTTATAAATTGTTATAAATGGGAAGAGATGATGTTACCAGTGATGTTTGTATTGTATGAAAGCATTCTTTTCAATTATGAATGACTAAATGCAATTGGTGCTTCTACAGGTAGTTGCATCCATGGAAAGAGTGAGTTATCTAGCTCGCACAAGGAGAAGTGACAGAAGAGTGACCAGGGGTGCCCAACTGCGATGCACTTTATCAGATGAAGAAAGAACAGGTGATCTCAATGTCAACAATGCTCCAAGAAATGTTGTTGAGGATGACCATGTGGCTGAAGCTGATGTTGTGGCACCATCAACCATAGAGCCACCATCAACCACAGTCCAAGGCGCAAATTCAACTAAAAAGATCAGCGTTATAAGAGGTTGGACAAAAGAATAAATTTTAGTTGCAATTGATGACATAGAGTTCAATGGATATTCTGTTTGGGCATTTGCAAAGAAGCATAGTATTCCTCCCTCATCAATACACTATTGGATAAATGAGATCACTCACACCAAATGTAGAGGGCTTGTTACAATTATGACTGAAGAGGAGGAGGCCGAGGTGGTTGAGTGGTGTAAAGAAATGGCCCAATTGGGACATGGGCTAGATTTGATATAACTCAAATCTACAATTGCTCAAATCTGTCAAGGGAGGCCAAACCCATTCAAAGATGGGTTTCCTGGTAAATCATGGTTGTTTGGGTTTTAAAAAAAGGCATCCAGACCTTGTATTGCATACAGCTGAGGGCCTTGATAGAGACAGAGCATTAAAATTGCGCCTTGTAGTTGTATGTAAATTCTATGACACTCTTTCTAGTTCATACGATAAACATTCTTATGGTGAAGACCATATATGGAACTGTGATGAAACAGGTTTACAGGCAGGAAGGAATTGTGGTATGAGGGTAATTGCCAAGAGAGGCAGCCGAAACGTGCCAAAGATTTTTCTTAAGAGTAAGGAGTGAATAACCATTTTATGTTGTGTCAATGCAATTGATGCTTCAATCCCAGGATTTTATCTATTCAAAGGTAAAAATTAGTTGAAAAATTATATACAAAACTATGAACCTGGAGCATGCATGGTTGCACATCCCCATGCATGGATGACTAAAGAACTTTTTTTAAATTGGCTTTGCCACTTTACTACATCTATGCCAGGTGGTGTCTCACCTAATAATAGACACCTATTGATATTAGATGGCCATGGAAGCCACATGGCTCTACAAACAATTGAGGAAGCAAACAATTTGGGCATTGGCCTTTTAACATTGCCCGCTCATACCACTCATAGATTGCAACCCCTTGATGTTAGTGTCTTTGGCCCTTTCAAGAAATATTTCAGGTCAGAACATGTTGCATGGATGGAAAAGAATCCAGGAGTTGAGGTGAAAAGGTTCGAGTTAGTAGAGCTTGCATGTAAGGCTTTTAAAAGGGTTCTGACACCACCAAATATCAAGGCTGGCATTAGGAGGATAGGAATATGGCCATTAAATTATGATGCTCTTATGCATGATATTGCTTGTAGCCAAGATTTCCATGTGGATGGTCAGGAAGAAGAGTGTGAAGTGCAAGAAGAAGTACATGAACATACTGATGTGGTTGTAGCTGATAATATAATTTCCCTCTCTCAAGGACAATTATATGTTGATGACGATGACTAGGTATGTGAAACACAATATACCTGTCAACAAATTGATGGCAACATGAAGGTTTTTCTACCAACTGAAGTAGATGGAACTCTTGCTTCTGACATTATTAATCACACTATTGAATATGCAGTTGACAATGCAGATTTTGTTGAAAATGAAATTGCTAATATTGTTATTGTAGATGTAGTTGAAAATGAAAATGTTGATATTGTTAATGCAGCTGTAATTGAAAATGAAATTGTTGATATTGTTAATGAAATTGAAAATGACCAATTGACATTGCCTAGCCAAGCAAACCCACCATCATGGCTGGCAGAAGCCATGATTAATTTGAATGCCCACAGTGTCTCAAGAACCAATGAACAAAGCATGAACATGCCTTCACAAGTGGCTGAATTGAACAGTGAAATTGTTCATTTTTTTGTGAACAATAGATAAATGGAAGAATATGGAGGACATAATGAGGCACCAGATGAAGAAAATAATATAGTTCAATCAAGTGCCATGGATACTGAAGTGCCAAGCAATGACATGCAAGTGGGAGGGAGGGAGAAGTTACTTGGGCAGTTCCTAAAGCTACCAGTAGAAAGAGTGTCAATGAAAAAGAAGAAAGGAACACCCAGTAGTCTTTGTTTGGGGTGAAGTTCACAGTTACTCACCTCGGAAGACTATATAAAGCTCCTAGTTGAGTCTAAAAATAAAAAAATGGAAATTCAGGAATTAAAACAGAAAAAAAAAAAGGATCAAGCCAAGGAGAAGAAGGTAGCAAGTGCTATTGTAGCACAACGTCAAGCAAATGAAAGGCTTGAAAGAGAGAGATGAAGGAAAGAGAAGGAGCAACAAAAACAAATGTCAAGACAAGAAAAGGAAGCAAGGAAGGCTAAACAAATGCTTGAAAGGGAACAAGGGATGACTGATATTGTTGACATAAATGCCAGCACAGTTGATGAGAACGAATCCAGGAACATGTCCAACACATTGGACAACATTATTCCAAGACCTCATAAAAATTCAAGTGCCTCATTATCAAAATGTGGGTTTACCCACTTGCCTTATTCCTACCACAGGAGGTGTGAATTCAATGTATGCTCATCACACACCTCCACTTAACATAAGTGTGAGGTACGAGTACTCAATTCCTCCATGGTTGGAAGGGACAAATTGGTCTCAATTATATGGCAGTAATCAACCACCACCTAATCAAGCCTTCTTAGGAAGGCCAACCTACTTGGCTCAATCAGGCAACTCAGGGTTTGGCACTGAAGATTCTGAAGGCCATATAGAATAGGAGTGTTAGATGTTTTTGGATGTAACCACATTATGATGTGGATTTTTGGATGGACTATATGTTTGGACTTATATATCTTAATAGATCTCAGATTTCCTTTATACTACACTAAGTATAATTTAAATGTTTTCATCATACTTCGCAAACCATATCTCACATATCTATCCACATGCAACATGCTGCAAAGCATACCTCTTTATACTAGTTTTGTTAGTTATTATTAACTATATGTTGTTATTTTTTCCTGAACACATAGGATGACATCACTACACACTACATAACTCAGCTAACAACACAGAACACATAGCTCCCTGTTACATGTAACACTATGACATAAATTTTTGCAAAAAAAATAATGTCAGCTTATGAAATGGAAACATATAACCCTTCAATAAACTCTGTTCACATACTTTATCACATTGTCCATTCAATTCTCTACTAAAATCATATCATATAAAAAATAAATAATAGAAACTTGAAGATCAATGTAGCAATGACCTTGTCCAAATCAAGAAGATTACACTTCAACATTATTGATAAGTTAATCTTTGAAGATACATTGTAAAAATCAAAAGTATTATTTAAAAATGTTTCTCAATCTTGACTTAAGAAAAGCCTTGAAATCCTTCATGACGGAAGAAGCCTATTCCTTGACTCTTACAAGCAACCAAACCCTACAGTAGGCATGACTTAATGGAAGAGAAATCTATACAAGGCATTGGATTTCTCAGCTATCCAAGGAGCCTCACACATATAAACTTAGTTAACCATGAAATGAATTCAAAAAGAGAATGGAACAATAAGGGAGTTAAATTTCTGTTAACATATAACCCTATAATAAACTACAATAAACATATAAACTCTGTTAACCATTAAATAAATTCAGAAAGAGAATGGAACAGTAAGGGAGTTCAAGTTCTATTAACATATAACCCTACAATAAACTTGAAGGCTATTAACAAATAAATAATAGAACCTTTAAGATCAATGCACCAATGTAGCAATGACCTTGCCCGAATCAAGAAGATTACACTTCAACATTATTGATGAGTTCATCTTTGAAGATACATTGTAAAATAAAAAGTATTAATTAAAAATGCCTTGAAATCCTTCATGATTTAAGAAGCCTATTCCTTGACTCTTACAAGCAACCAAACCCTATAGTAAGCATGCCTTAATGGAAGAGAAATTTGTACAAAAATTTGTATCCAAGGAGCCTCACGTGACATGCCTAAAAAAGATAGTAAATAGCTTCCCAAATTTTTAGGGACCAATGTATAACAAGTAGGAACACAATGAAAAATTCCAGGATGTGTTGGAAGAGCATGAATTAAAAGATAGCCCTAAAAATCAATGATGAAACATTTTCCCCTTTCATGAGAAGAAGTTAGAATGTGGTCATCAAGATCTGTAATTCTTTTAGAGATGCATTCATGGAACAATAAAATGTAAAAAAAGGTGGAAGACTTCTAACTAATGAACTCCATGAAATAAATTCAAAAACAGAATGGAACAGTGAGGGAGTTAAATTTCAGATTCCAAATTTCATGAATAAGCTACCACAATAATTAGTGTTGGAAGAGCATGAATTAAAATCAGTGAGTTCAATTTCTGTTAACATCAAACCCTATAATAAGCTACAATAAACATATAAACTCTGTTAACCATGAAATAAATTCAAAAAGAGAATGGAATAGTAAGTGAGTTCAGTTTCTATTAACATATAACCCTATAATAAACTACAATAAACATATAAACTTTGTTAACCATGAAATAAATTCAAAAAGAGAATGGAACAGTAAGGGAGTTCAATTTTTGTTAACATGTAACCCTATAATAAACTACAATGCACATATAAACTTTGTTAACCATGAAATGAATTCAAAAAGAGAATGGAATAGTAAGGGAGTTAAATTTATGTTAACATATAACCCTATAATAAACTACAATAAACATATAAACTCTATTAACCATTAAATAAATTCAGAAAGAGAATGGAACAGTAAGGGAGTTCAAGTTTCGTTAACATATAACCCTATAATAAACTATAATAAACATATAAAATTTTTTAAGGGAGTGCAACATATAACCCTACAATAAACTTGAAGGCTATGAACAAATAAATAATAAAACCTTTAAGATCAATGCACCAATGCAACAATGACCTTGCCCAAATCAAGAGGATTACACTTCAACATTATTGATGAGTTCATCATTGAAGATACATTGTAAAAATAAGAATTATTAATTAAAAATGCCTTGAAATCCTTGAAGAAAAAGCCTTGAAATCCTTCATGATTTAAGAAGCCTATTCCCTGACTCTTACAAGCAACCAAACCCTATAGTAGGCATGACTTAATGGAAGAGAAATTTGTACAAGGCATTGGATTTCTTAGCTATCCAAGGAGCCTCACATGGCATGCCTAAAAAAGACAGTAAATAAATAAATTCAAAAACAGAATGGAACAGTAACTAATGAACTCCATGAAATAAATTCAAAATCAGAAGGGAACAGTAAGGGAGTTCATTTTCAGATTCCAAAGTTCATGAATAAGCAACCACAATAATCAGTGTTGGAAGAGCATGAATTAAAACCAGTGATTATCACTATTTTCAGGACATTGCCCATAATCTAAAATGTTGTGTGGGTCTCTGTCTAGTTCCCACAGAGTTAGGTGCACTAAGTTGCCACAGATAAGAGAGGCAACTGAAACCGAACCCTTAACCCACAGATAACCAGGATTACATACCCATCAAAGAAGCCTCCAGCATATTGCCAAGAGAGGTAGCTGAAACTAAACCCTAAACCCACAGATAAAAAACATAAATTCCACTGAACACATATAAACCCACAAAAGGCTATTCATTCACTCTTACAAGAGACAAAACCCTAAACCCACAGATAACCAGTGAAACATAAAACACATGTAACAACTAAATTTCACCGAATTCATTTATAAACCCACAAATTGCTTGATATTGACTCTTACAAGAAACCAAACCCTAAACCCACAGATATCCAGTGAAACATAGAACACATATAATAGCTAAATTCCATAGAAAACCCACAAATTTCATGATATTGACTCTTACAAGCAACCAAACCCTAAACCCACAAATAACCAGTGAAACATAGAACATATATAAGAGCTAAATTCCACAGAAAACCCACAAATTTCTTGATATTGACTCTTACAACCAACCAAACCCTAAACACACAGATAACCAATCAAACATAGAACACATATAAGAGCTAAATTCCACAAAAAACCCACAAATTATTTGATATTGACTCTTACAACCAACCAAACCCTAAACCGACAGATAACCAGTCAAACATAGAACACATAGAAGGTTGATAGATATATGTAAAGAATTGTTAAATTCCACTGAAAAGAAAACAAGAAGAGCTAAATTCCACCGAACAATGATTGAAAGTGCTAAAAAACACAGGGAATAAGTGTTAAAAAACACATATAATGATTGGTAGGATTGTGAATCCTACCAGAGGTCACCGAGAGGTTTCCGAGAAGCGCAAAGGTTGAGAAGTGTAGAGGTTGCAAAGTGCCACCATCGAGGTTGCAAAGAAGCCACCACAACGCCTCCCCAAACCTTGCCAATGCCAACCACGGAAGAATGTACCTACAAAAAACAAGAAAATTGTAATTTTATAAACAAAAATGGCATTCTCGGAGTTAAAATTTAACGAATTCCAGAGGTTGATGACAAACCTGAAGAATTCGAGAGGTTGATGCCAAACCTTGAAGAATTCGACCAAATAGAGCAAGCAGACCGAAACCCTGGCGGACAACAATCGATAAGCTAGCCATCCAGCATCAGAGCAATGGCAGACTTTGCATTCAAGAACAAGAACGGGTGACGAACTTCAACTTTCAAAAACTGACAAAGGTTCAAACCCAACAACAAAAACATAGCGGAACCGACGAACAGGTTCAGGAACTACCCGAAAAAACCAACCAACAATGGCGGGCAACGAATGGACTTACAGTATTCAAGAAATGCAAACAGGTCATGCAGGTTCTGGAACCTGCAGCCACCACCACCGGCGGAGCCGAACGGCCACACTCCGGGCCCGAGCAACAATGAACAAGGGTAAATGGTCATCATAGATAAACCTCCGAACCAAACCCTAAACCTACCCCATGGACTCGCATTTAATGTTGGCACCTACCACGACACGTGGTCGGTTGAAATGGGCAACCATCGTACAACCACCACATTGGTTTACATGTCAATAGTTGAGGTGGAGGGGAGAGCACCCAACGACTGGCATCCCTCCCTTACAGGGTTTTGAGTTTCAAAAAGAAACTTCTCATTAATGATTAATAGGCCCAGTGTAGCCCGCAGTGTTCAAAATTTTTGGAAATCTACATAAAATTGGAATACAATGTATTCGTATTTTTTGGAAAACTAAATAAACTTAAAATACAATTTATCTTTGGAAACTTAAATAAATTTGAAATATAGTTTATACTTGAGATACGTAAGTATACATATTGAAAGTTAAAATACAATTCATATATGAAATACATATTTAGTTTTTGTTGTGATTATATGGTAGAGATGTTGTGATGTCCTATTTTATTTAACAAAATTACATAAACATAAAATTAAAATTAAAATTAATTAAAATAATTAATTTAAAATTGGTCATTTTTTACTCTAAATTTTGAATATAATATTTTAAAATATAATTTTTTTATTCTAAAATACAATATAATATTTTTATGCTTTTAATAAAATTAAAATATGCCAAGAGATGTGTAACTTAATATAAATATTTGAACTCGATGAAAATAAAATAAAAGTAAAAAGATTACAATATAAAATAACCCTACAAAAATTACATAATATAAAAAAAATAATAATAATAATTGATCCATGGTATTAACAACCAATGGTATTCTTGTGGAATATAATTTATTAAAGGGAGAAATTAAACCGGAAAAGATCCATTTTAGTTTGATGTAATATTTAGATACATAATTAAGTGTAGTAAATGATGGTTTTGTATCTATGTAGCCTGTAAAGGTAAGACAATTTTATGGATATGTTCATGTTGGGAATTTGTATGGATCTATTTGGTGACCCTATGTCCTTTTATATGTTTCATTCTTATCATTGAATAGCTGAATACATAACATGTATATACATATATTGAATCTCCAGATATTCATGTATATATGTGTAGAATCTCAAGAGATTCTTGTATATATGTGTAGAATCTCCATAGATTCCTTCTTCAATGTTATTAGTGTTAATCCTGTTGCATTTCATTTGTTGGTCATGACCCTTTACTTGACCTTGGGAACATGTCGCTTATAGTGTTGTCGTAACACCATTAATTATGCAGTAGATCTTAGAGTTTAGTGTTACAACCTTAAGGTTCTTTGTTAGATTAGTTATTTTAAGTTATGCAGGATCCGAAGAGCTTTGATTATATGCATTAGAAAGAGGCCTAAGACAAGAGAATACATCGAACATCCTCACAAAATCTATGCTTCCATTAGCTAAGAGCAACACAAGAGAAGTTCAAAACGAGAGTTCGAATTGTTGTATTGTCCGATTTCATTTAAGGTGATTCAGTTAATACCTCTTGACCTAGTATAGATCGAAGAGGGTATGGATACTTGCAGTCGTAAAATCATTGTAAAAATGATCCATACATTGTTATTAATCTACAAACCTCTCTAATAATAACTAACATCAACATATAATAGAAGTAACTAGCAATTAGGTGAATAAAATTAGATTAAAGGTGGAAATGGCGGTCAAAACATGGAAGATGCATTAACACTATCTGCAAAAAATCTATCAAAACACCATCAAATCAAGGAAGGTGGATGACAAAATAAGGATTTCTATGAGATACCATTGAAGGAGTGCAATCTCCTCCTCACCTCAAAATGATTCTAATCAACAACCTAGAGATTAATAGTTAAAAGGCTAATTATCACAAATGTTACATTGAACACAACTTCATTTATCTACATAATTATGCGATAAATTTGGCACCATTTTTTTATGCACTTAAAAATTCAATAAAATTAAACCGAAGAGAAAGGAGGTAGACAGATCCAAAAACCATCGAGGTTGAAATGTACATAAAAGTATTGTACTTCTAAAGTCTGAATCAAACTTTATCATGTTCTCCAAACTAAATTCTTATTTCAAATAAGAGAACACACACACACACATATATGTATGTATATACTTCTAGATTGAAATGTCCAAGAAATTATTATTAACTTCTAAAACCTAAAACATACTTAATCATATCGTGCAAACTAAATTCTTATTTCCCATAAGAGCACAAATGTATACTTCATAGCTAGACATATTCTTGGTTTTCACAACTAAACATATTGTAGATAGTTCTTTTAAAGAGAAATTTGTGAACATTTAGATCGCATTAAATATCACATCTCCCTTCATCTCCACTCTTCTTTTATATGTTATCTACTTACAACTTTTCCTTTGCAACATTTGGTACAAATGCTAATTTTTAGTTAATAAAAATATGAGTATGATAAATATTTTAAATATTTGTAAAATATATAGTCTAACTATTTTAGCTTTTAGTTTTTTTTCTAATTAAAAATATATACATTTTTTCAATATTTTTACTCTAATTTAAAAAATTATAAAAAGACAAATATTTATAGATTTGATAGAATCCTTAATTGTAAAACAAAATATTTTTTTTCAAAAATTTTATTAAAATAAAATATTAAAAATTAAAATAATAATAAAATATTAAAAAATAAAATTATTATTTTATAAATTAATTTAAATATAGTTTATAAAAATATGAGATATTGCAAAAGTCCAAATTTGAAACCATATTTTAAAAACTTATAATAACAATTAAAATATGTATACATTAATAAATAGTCCACGATAACTAACATTGTTTATAAGTGTATTACCACGATATTTGGAAAATGATTATCATTAGACATTACATTATCATTATTGTTTATAAGTGTATTACCACGATATTTGGAAAATGATTATCATTAGACATTACATTATCATTAGAGAGTGTAGTCATCCATATCTCTTTTATCAAAAATCTTTCAGTAAATCACATTACATATTATCGTATTACATTATCGTATTCAGCTAAACTTGTTACTAACAGGACATTACATTATCGACATTGTCGTATTCAGTTAAACTTGTTACAGTACGTTAATACACTATCGCATTCAACATTTTCCAAGCAGATATATTCATTTTTTTCAACACAGTAGGTCAATACACTATCGTATTAAAGTTGTTTTCATGGCGCTCATTCACCAGAAGAGCTCTTTTCCCACAAGCAATGGTTGTTCCGAGAAGCGGCGATGTGGTATTTTGGAGAAGGCGGGAGCAGGGTTCTGAGGTCATTCCTCGACCTGATCTTCATCACAATCTTTTCGTCAATAGCCGCCAGGTACAGGTCACTCTCGGCAACCGTAATTTTGTAATTGCTGTAAGAATTTATGTTGCATATGGCGGTCATGTTTTTAATTTCATTCCTTAAATTCCCGTCCACGAAATGATCATAAAACTGCACATTAAAAAACAACCTTATCAATTAACTTAATATCCACCTTAATTACTCACAAATAAGACAAGAAAATAGAATAGAAGATTATTACAATGGTGGGAATGTAGGGGTGAGTAAGAATGTAGGCGTAGCCCTGAAGCACTTTATCAGAAGGGAAGGGCGAGAGTTTCTGAGTGAAGCCGGTGTCATGATTTTCAATGAAGGTGACGGTCTTTGGGGCAAGAGCTCGATCATGCCAGAGGGTTTTCTGTTGGAGGCCTTTAGGCGTGTAAGATTTTGAGATACAAGGATCTAGATTTGCAAAACAATGAACAAACTTGCAAGAGAAGGAAGAAATGAGCAAGAATAGAGAAAAGAATGAAATTGATTCTTCAATATTAGTTTTGGAATAAATACATAAAAGCAACTAAGTTAAGCTTACTTGTACATGCAATAACTATGGATAGTTAAAGCTAATTGAAGCTAAGTGTGCTTTATGTTATGTTAATGTGCACATGTACCACATGCAAGTAGTAAGTTAACTTAACTAAGCAAGTGCACATCACATGCAAGCAGTAAGTTAATCTAGGTGCATGTACACCAACACAACTAGTCTAGGTGCATGTACACTAGCACCCCCCCTTAGGCATAACTTAGGTGAGTGTGATGCAAAATGAATGAGTCCCGGCAACACGGCCATTTTAGGTACTCATATACAATGCATAAAATAGGAGGAAAGAGGGAAAACCCAGTGGGAAGAAACCACCCCCTCAAAATATAATGCAAAAGTAGAGTAAAGACAACTGCTAGGAAGTCGTGTCCTTCACCCCGAGACGATCTCGTAGGAATCGAAACTTCTGCTCAGTGAAAGTCTTTGTGAAGATATCAGCAATCTGCTCGGAACTAGGACAGTACTGAAGATCGATGATCCCATCATGAATGAGTTCTCTAATGAAGTGCATGTGGATTTCGATGTGTTTGGTCCGCTTCCGCTACACTGGATCTCTGCAAAAATTTAGCATACTTTTATTATCACACCAGATGACAGTTGGACGATGGACACTGATCCCAAGCTCAGATAGGAAATGTTGTAGCCAAATTGCCTGAATAGTGGCATTGACAGCTCCTCTATAATTGGCCTCTGCTGATGATAAGGCAATGGTAGCCTACTTTGTGCTTGACCAAGAAATTGGACTGGATCCCAAACTAAGTACATAACCAGAGGTGGACTTGCGATCAATGGTGTCGCCAGCCCAGTCTGAACTGTGAACCCAATGAGATTCAAAGAACAACTGGCTGCATAATGAATCCCATAGGTGATTGTCCCCTGGACATATCGAAGGATGCACTTTGCAACATTCCAGTGTAACTCATGTGGCTCCTGCATGTATCCATTTTCTCCACTGGAGCAAAATTCTCATCATAGTCAACACCATGTACTTGTTGAAAACCTTTTGCTACCAATCATGCCTTATATCGACTAACTTGGCCATTTGATGCTTTCTTGGTCTAGTAAACCCACTTACACCTCACACGTTTGTGGTTGGAAGGTAGCAGAATGAAATCCCAAGTCTAGTTCTCAATGAGAGAGTTATATTCTTCATCCATTGCGGCTTCCCATTTAGGATGCCCACTTGCTTCTGCATAAGTTTGTGGATTAGATCCATGCATCATATAAGCATGCATGGGCATGGAAGGCTCCATAGCTAAGAGTGCTTGCGAATCTTCCTCAAACAAAGGGATAGAGGCAAGATCATCAAGGATATCACTCATGTTGCGCCATTTTTGTGTTGAAGGTGGTCGAGAATCTTCCGAACTACATGCGGAAGTATGATCTCGATGTTCAACAACTGGTGGTCCAACAGGCATCACAGGAAAAGACTCATCTTCATCAGAATTCTGATCTAAAGTTTCATCTACATACTCATCAATGAGTGGTGATGGAAACTTGGTAACAAGTTCATCCGCTGGTGCATGCAAAATATCTTCGTCAAACTTTACACTCTTTTCAATAAACAACTCTTCAGTGTGGATATCAAGTAATTTGTACCCTTTGACTTCATTAGAATATCCAATAAACATACATGCTTTACTTTGAGGCTCCAAAGCCTTTCTCTTCTCTGTAGGAATGCAGGCCCATGCTCGAGATCCAAAAATGTGGAAATGACTGAGTTCAGGTTGCATGTCAGTCCGAGCCTCAAAAGGTTTTTTTCGAGTAACAAATTTATGAGGAGATCTATTCTGGATGTATGAGGCACAATTGATAGCTTCGGCCCACAATTTTGATGGAAGAGATCTTGCATGTAACATGCAATTAGCCATCTCTTTCAAAGATTGATTTTTCCTTTCATCCATGCCATTTTGCTGTGGATTGTAAGGAACTATATGCCTGCTTCATTACAAAGATTCTTGATATCTTTGTTGACATATTCCGTCCCATTATTTGTGCGGAGTAGCTTGATGCGTTTTCCAGACTGATTTTCTGCATGCGCTTTGAAAATCTTTAGATGTTGAAAAAATTCATACTTGAGTTTCAAGAAGTAAACCCAAGTGAATCTCGTGTAATCATCTATAAATGAAAACACATATCTTTCTTTGCTCATTGAAAGCACCGAAAATGGACCCATGAGATCACTGTGTACAAGTTCCAAAGATAAAGAGGATCTCCATGCAGGCCCCTTCTCGAATTTGTCTTGTGGATGCTTTCCAAGAGCACATCCATTACAAACACCATTTGAAAATTTCAATATTCGACAATCCTTTGACCATCCCTTGCTTGCTAAACTGTTGCATATATCTGAAATTCAAGTGCCCAAATCTCTCGTGCCAAATCCTACTTTCCTCATTTGCATGCGTAAGTAACAAAATCGAATCTGATTGAGGAACAAAATCAGAAAATGTATACAGACGAGATTGATCATTTACCTTGCTAGATGCAATCTTCAAGTTGGTTTGCATGTCATAAATGCTCACGGAATCTGGAGTAAATTCCACTTTCCTTCTACTGCCTGTGTGTGTCATCTGATACACTGAGAGAAGATTCATAGAAAGCCTTGGAATATGAAAGAAATTCTCAAAACTTCCATCTTCGAATTGCACTCTTCCTTGGCCAGTTGTTGAAACTGCAGAATTATCCCCCATGAGAATAGGAGGACCTGAGTATGCATGTAGAGAAGAAAAGGATTCCTTTGAAGAAGCTATATGATGTGAAGCTCCTGAATCGATGATCCACTCTTGCGGTGCAGAATGAAGAGCAATCAAAGCATGCCCATTACCTCTTGGATCTGGTGCTTTTTTTCCTGACTTCTTCTTGGCATTCTCAGGAATGTGGTATCGAAGATTGTGTTGCTGGAGTGTCTGTGCCATAAGATCTATAGTCTTCTTCATGCATGCAGATTCAAGGCGAAAACCATGGTGGCAATAATTGCACATTGATTTCCCTTTCATTCCATTCCTTTCCTTTGAGTTAGATGATCCATCAAGGGGTTTGGGATTTCCTCCCTTTCTTGGATCAGGATCCTTCTTCCCTTTTCCTTTCTGATGGTATTTGGAATTTTCCTTTCCTTTTGCATGCATAGTAAGTGCATGCGCTTTGGAATTTTTAAGTGTGCCCATTTTGATGAGCTTATCTTGCTCATGCATCAAAGACTGAATAGAAGAATCCAGTGGGGCATCTTCCAAGCTGCACTAGTTGTAGATCTTACTGTGTGGAATGTAGAGACGAATATTGCATACTCTGGACCAAGTTTTGATAAAATGGAAAGAATCAATTGATTTTCTTGCTTGGATTTGTCGATCCCGCATCCTTTCAGCTGAAGCAACAAGGCTTTATACCTTGTGAAAAAATCTTGAATGTTCTCAAAATTTCTCGGATCTAATGAGTTTAACTTATTTTTGAGAATGTGACCTTGCATTTCATCCTATTTTCCAAATAATCCTTCGAAATTTTTCCATACTTCATTTGGAGTTGAACATGATTCAACATGAAATAGCAATTCTGGAGAGATAGATAAACATAGGATGTCGAAGGCATCGTCCATGCGATTGAAATATCTTGTTTTCTCCATTGTCGATGTTGGTTCAACTTCTGTTTCCGGTTATTCGAAATAAGCCTCTACTTCTGAGATGAAGTAGAATCTTTGGCTTCCATTCGAAGTAATTATATGGAGTAAGAATTTCTGATTGTGGAAACTCCAATTTAGAATCCATTCTTTGTTGTTGCTTCAATCTTCTGAACCTACAAATAAAAATTTCCTGTGCACTAATTACAGATCCATGCACTCTGAAACCAGGTAATATTTTGAGATACAAAGATCTAGATTTGCAAAACAATGAACAAAGTTGCAAGAGAAGGAAGGAATGAGCAAGAATAGAGAAAAGAATGAAACTGATTCTTCAATATTAGTTTTGGAATAAATACATAAAAGCAAATAAGTTAATCTTAGTTGCACATGCAATAACTATGGATAGTTAAAGCTAACTGAAGCTAAGTGTGCTTTATGCTATGTTAATGTGCACATGTACCACATGCAAGCAGTAAGTTAACTTAACTAAGCAAGTGCACATCACATGCAAGCAGTAAGTTAACTAAAGCTAATCTAGGTGCATGTACACTAGTACAGCTAGTCTAGGTGCATGTACACCAACAAGGCGCGAGAGGTCATTGGAATTGAGTGCGTCCTATAGGATCCCTTTAGTAGGGAAATCAAAGGCAGAGGCTCATTCACCCGTTGAGTGCACCCACTCCACCACTTTTTGGCAATCGGTGTCCCACATCTCCCCAACTACAAATTTGGGGGTGGTGTTTTGTATATAGCCTCCCAGTAGATTTATGGCGTAGCCCTTTACAAAGTCGAACCTCCACCCATCGAAACCAACATTGGACTTTAGCCAATTCATCCACTCCGAAAAATCTTGTTGTATCCTGGGATTGGTGTGATCCACGTCGGGGGCTACCGCGAAGTCCTCACAGGTGTTTGTATCCCTGGAGCCACTTGCCATTCACAGTGACAACCCAGGGGCCCTACTAGTCCAGCCTCCCGTCCCCCTTCCCTCCCTCGAAGACACACCAATATCCTTTATCGTCCTTCTTCATCCCACACCTATGGTTTATCACGATGTCGCCGACAGTCCTAATTCCCTTTTGGTGAAATGCATTCACAACGTCCTTTAGTTGTTGCTTGCTCTCTTACTTGGATGAGTCTAAATCATAGAGCTTCCCTGGTAAATAACCTAATTTCACAACAAAACACACACATAAACAGACTCTGATTGGAATTTGGAACTCTAATCATATTTCCATCAAAACTCTGATCTGCATATAGTTCCTCTATGCTTGATGAGATTTTGGGCTCTCTGAATCAACCCTAAATTTACCTTGAAAAAACATGAAACCCACCAAATTCCTAAACATACCTTTAGGTCGTTGAGCTTTCGAATCCAATCGACACGTAACTCTGGAAATTCAAAAAAGAAGATTTCGTAGATAACCTCTCTGAACATGTATCTCTCTAGCCATTTATCAACACTAACCCTATGACCCTTGATTTCACAAGCAACAAACATTTTCAGCTTGGTTTCAAAACAACTCCGAATTCCACATCCCCTCACTCACAAAACCCAGTTTCACTAATGGAACCATTCATCTGTGCTATTTTATTTCGGAATGTTGAATAGGTGAGGTTTCATCAGAAACACCTATGGGGCTATGAAAACCAGGTTTCTACAACTTGAAAGGGAATGGGAATCTGCATATATAACACCCTTTGCAGCTAGAAAATGCTCAAACAACGTTGCAAAAACAACGTTTCATTGAGTAAACACTTCGGCGACAAGATATTGCAAGACAACGGCAATGTAGACGGCTGCGACGCCTCCAACCCACTTGGCATACTGCCCTTTCTTCAGATATCTGGAAATCCTCCCCACTGGAAACTTCAATCTGGCCTTCACTTATTTGCTAACATTAGGCTTCTTCCTTGAGCCCAGCTTCCTCCATCCCTTTTCATTGCTCTTCCCTGAAATCTCCATTTTTTGAATACTGCTCCTCTACCTGCTTCTACCCGAAAATGGCGACCATGAATTACTTCTGCCACAAAGCCAACGACACTGTAATGAGAATTGAAAGGCATTTTAAATAGGAAGATTTTAATATATATCTATTTTGTATGTATTTCAAGAAAATTTATATCAATTTTGTATAGTAGATTGATGGCTTAAACAGTTTGGGTTTTAACATTACTGCTTTAGTTTATCTGCGGTCTCTGAAGTAGTTTTCTGCGTAATGCGAAGCTGAGAGAATGGCAGAAGTTAGGTGGTGATGCCTCGATCTTGATGTGTAATCATTGTAACATCTACCAAGGATGATGTATGACTTCTCTTAGAATGAGATTTGTCGGATTTTGTCTGTGTTTAGGTTTTTTATATTTTTATTATGAGGATAGGGATCTGCGAGGGAGACCATTTTCTTGGTTTGTGATGTAATTCTTTCTGAGGGAGTCCAGAAAGTTTGTGGGATTGTTATTTTTTTTTACAGAGGGGGGCCTGGTCCCAGGGGCTCTTTCCTGGTTTTTCTGATCAAATTTCCGGGATGAATAGGATCTGATTCTTTTCAAATTTCTCTGGTCTCTTTAAGTTAGTTTTAATTGACAATGGCTTTGTTCTGACTTTTTGTCGATAGTTGATCGGGATCTGTTTTTTGTATCAATTTTTGGTATGATCTCTAACATGGGTGGTTAGCCAGCCTCCATTCTTATCTATCATACAGAGGGTCATTTACGTTAGTGGGCGAATGGATGTGATGGAGTAACTTGGTGGAGACCGATCCTCAGATCATAGTGTTTCGTATTGCCACCTTTTGTTGGAAGGGTACTAGGTTCTAGGGGTCATTCCTTAACCTTTTAATTATGCTTTTTTACTTTGACGTGATCTGGGGATGGGGGAACTGGAGGCTTTTATTGCCAGGTGTGACGAGGAAGCCTTGGACCTGTCCTTTCTTCGTGACCTCGGGATGACGGAAGATGCATGGACCTTGATACATGGCAAACCTATGACACCGTTTAATTCAACAGTTGTGGAAGATAGCCGAAAGGGGATGTCCCCTGCATCTGGCGTTGGCGGTAGTTTGAATTCTATCACTCCCTCGCGGCCATAGGGTGGTGCAATGAAACCTATCTGGCCTGGTGCAGAATGTAAATTGCTTAGCTTCGGTTCAGATGTTATGTGGGAGAGACTGGAGATTCTATCCAACAGAGTAGTGGTGGGATGCTGGAAATTCCTGAACCATGGCAAAGGGAGATTTAATGGGTCGGCTTCTAGGTCTATGGGAGAAGCTGTTGGGTTACAAGCTAGTGATTAGTAAATTGGATCAGGTTTGGTTCTGCTTTCACCTATTGAAGGATGATGATGTCGTAGTGGTCCTCGATAAGACTTGGGTTAATGGAAGTTGCTTCTTGGTGCTACACCGATGGGATATTGCATTTCACCCAAGGCTGAATGCACCTGTAAATTATCTTATGTGGGTGAAGCTTGACGGACTTCCACATCATTTCTAGAGCCAAAAGGCTCTGACAACGATAGGGGGCTGCATAGGAAAGTGTCATTTTCTAGATTCGAAATGGTTCTTCATATACGATAAGCGGTGTGCCTGGATTCTGGTGGAAGCATCTTTTTCTGGGGGATTACCAGTGAATATAGACTTACTATGGAATGAGGTAACCTATAGGAAATCGATAGGTTATTGGAAAGTATTGATGCTATTAGTGTCATGCCATGGGCCATCTCTTCAAGAAATGTTCGAGGAGGATTGATGGTGTATCTTCAGTTGGGATGGTGACTGACCGGAAGAATTTCTCTGACTACCAAACGACTCATGATGGAGAATTGGCTACGCTAGCGGACCTCGATCGGAAGAACCTCTCTTAATGCTAAAGGACTTGTGTCGGAGAATTGGCAGTGCCTGCGGATTCTGTGAGGATGCCGAGTAAGTTAATTCCTCATTCTCATGTTACATTTTCTGATGACGATGTCGAGATCTCTTTTCCTAAATTGAAAGAAGGTCCTATTGAGTCTGTATCCCACACTTATTTTACTTCTGACTGGGATAGACAGGGGGGGTATTTTCATCGTCCATCTCACAGGGTAGGAGGAATAATATAATGTATAGGGGATTTTAGGATATATCTTTCTCTTGTGATACCGAAATTGAGCCTTCCCCTCCTTAGAAATCCTCTGTCCTATTAGCCGAGGATGATGATAAGGAGCTTGATCCTTGGCTATCGGATCCTGTGTCTCCGTCTAGAAGATTGGAGGACCCACTATCCCTGTGGAATTCTATAGGGAGTGATATTGAATCCTTGTTGGCAAGGAAGGATTCAATCCTGGTTCCGTTACATGTGGATAAGGGTAGAAATTCATCCCGCAAAATTGTCATCAGTCCTTCCTCAAGATCAAACATTACCCTTAAGAGAATTAAGGATAAATTGAAGAGGAAGAAGAAGACGGTGTCGATGTCTGCTTTAATTGACATCTTCCCAGACAACAAATTTAGGGATGTAGCAGTGTCTCTAGCTATTAATCGGGTCCTTGGAGAATTGACCCCAGATGCTTTGGTCCTATTATGAAGCTAGTTTCATTAAATTTGCGGGGACTTGGGGGTTGGGCGAATTTTTTATCGGTTAAGAATTTCCTTTATTTATGAAATCCTACTTTCATTTTTAAACAAGAAACAATGCAATCTGCTTATTGTTCTATTTTTTTTTTCTGCTATCTATCCAGATTGGCACATTGTAGCTACTGACGTTGAGGGTCACTCTGGAGGGTTGGTAGCTCTGTGGGATCCCAATTGGGCATCCATGAGAGTTTTTAGCTTCTTTGGTGGCATCCTTCTCTACGGTCACTGCAGGGGTTTCCCTGATAGAATTGATTTCATTAACGTCTATGTTCGTTATCAAGACAGGTTTAGATTCTGGCGGAGAATGGAGGAGAGTGGAATCTTAATTATCCAAAATTTATTGATAGAAAGGGACTTAAATTGTGTTCTCAATGATGAATAATTTTTGGGAATTAAAGGTAGAAGGGATCATTTGGGGGGAGCCATTAAGAAAAATTTTAGGGATGCTGGGATCAGTTTTGCAGAAAATTGTCCTACATGGTTAAATGGAAGAAAAGGGAATGACTTTATTGGGAAAATGTTAGATATATTTGTTATCAGCAATGGCTTGAGATCACACATGGATAAGCTGCGAACGCAGGTTGAGGACCTGACGGTGTTGGATCATAGACCAATTACACTTCAATGGGTCTTTTAAAATCGGAAAGGTGGAATTCCATTCAAGTTTAATAGAACTTGGTTGGGTATTGATTCATTTAATGTTACGATTAAGGATTATCTAATTTCTCATAAAAGGACGGAGGAGATGTTTGCAATGTCTTATCTATCGACTACTATGAGGAACTTAAAGAAACTAGTAAAGTCGTGGGAGTGGAGACACAAGAAAAAAATGAAAGACAAAATTATTGAAATTAGAAAGGAAAGGTCAAAAATATTAAAGGATATTGGGGAGGGAAGACAATCAGTGGACAATTGGGAAAAACTGAAGCTTTTAGAGGAAGAACATGGGAAACATTTATTGGCAGAAGAACAGGAATGGAGACTTAAGAGTCGAGTAACGTGGCTCCAATGTGGTGACAAGAATACAAAATTCTTTCACAAAATGGAAAATGGGAGAAGGTGTGCAAAAGCTATTTGGGAGATTGATGTAAACGGGGAAACGGTGTATATGATAGAAGAGATCAAGAAGGTAGTGGTTGAGTTCTATGGTAAGCTATATGAGAAGCAGGATCCCAGAGACATAACATTACAAATGGAGCATATCGAGGTATTTCCAGTTATGTTTGATCAAGAAGGTATGAATTAGTTAAAGAAAAGGGTAAGTACTGATGAAATTAAAGCCATATTAAAATCGTTTGTTGTAGATAAGAGTCTGGGTCTGGATGGTTGGACACCGGAATTTTTTCTGCATTTCTTTGATGAATTCTGATCTAAATTAACTGAGATGGTGGAAGAAAAACTATCTGGGAATATGTTGGGAGCCATAAATTCAACTTTCCTTATTTTGATACCTAAAAGGAAGGGGAAGATTACTTTTGATGATTTTCATCCTATCTCCCTCTGCAACACCCTCTATAAGATCAACTAAAAAATTATTACAAAAGAATTAAGGGTTTTCTGTCAAAGCACATCTCGATGGAACAGGTGAGATTCTTGAAGGACAAAAGTGTCTATGAAGCCATGGCCATCACTCAAGAATTAATTCACTCTATGCAAACTAAGAAATTAAACGGGGTGGTTATGAAAATAGACCTAAATAAGGATTATGATAGGGTTAATTGGTCTTTATTAAGAATGGTTCTCTTTAAAATTGGTTTGGACAAGGATATAGTGGCGTGGATCATGGCATGCATTACCAAGACCTCTATGGCGGTATTAATCAATGATACAATGTTTGATTTTTCAATCCGGGTCGGGGACTTAGGCACGGTTGTGCTTTGTCACCCCTTATTTTCATCTTGATAATGAATGCATTAAGCTTGAAAATCAATACTTCTAATATCTCTGGTAAGTTTCTAGGGGTGAATGTTTGTCGGGAGAAGATAGTGATGCACAATCTATTTGTAGCTGATGTATTGATCTTCGGGGACAAGGAGAGAAGAAACTGGGAAGAGTTAAAAAATATTCTAAATAGTTTCTTTGAAGCATCTGGTATGTTGGTTAGTAGTGGTAAGTCGTGTATTTATTATGCAAATGATGAGGATGAGAATCTCAATGAGTTGGGGCATCTCTTTAACTACAAAACAGCTCACCTCAGCATTGGAATAACATATTTAGGATTCAAACTTAAACCAACGAGATACACGGTGAATGACTGGAAGTGGTTAACAGAGAAATATAATAAAAAGATACTCATTTGGTCTTCAAGATGGTTATCTAGAGGAAGCAGGCTTATACTATCTCAAGTTGTATTGCAACAGTTCACAGTTTATTGGGCACATATTTTCTTATCCCAAAATAAATCATTGAAGAGATAAAAAGAATAATGGTGAGATTCATATGGAGTGAGGGAAGAGAAAGAAAATCAATTCATTTGGCTCGGTTGGAGATTATCACAAAGCCAAAGGAGAAGGGAGGTTGGGGTTTGCTAGAACTAGACACTTTTGGGAAATATCTGGTCTTTAAATCTATATGGAGAGTTTTAAAAAAGGATTTCCTATGGGCAGAGATCATCAGATTAAAATACATAGGCCCGAAGGATCAGGAGGATATACTCATCTCGGGTTGGGAGGATGTGAGATATCGGTCTGAAATTTGGAGAGGGTTCAGTAGATGTTGTCCTTTATTTTGTGGAAACTTAGAATGGAAATTTGGAAATGGCAATAAGATTCTGATAGGTAGAAGTCAAATTTATGGGATGGGATAGTCTTCATAATTGAATAGTGAAATCATGGTACAAATAAATCAAAGAAGTTTATTTTACATGGGGCAGATGATAAGGGAGTGGGATCATGAGATCCCACGATGGAAGAGCCATAGCGAGATGGGAATAGCAGAGAATAATAAGGAGGAATGGGACTAATATATCATTTCCCTAAAATTTCTAGGATTGAGGAAGGATGCAGCAGATGATCAAATGACTTGGGGAGGGACGACACCGGAATACAAGATCAATTCGATGGAAGTTTATATTGCTCTGATAGATAAAAGACTAGAAATGTAACCTACTACCTATTTTAAACACATGCGGAAGGTACTGGTACAAATTAAAATGATTATTCTGATGTGGATAATATGGAAAAACAAAAATCTGACGTGGGAAAATTTGCAGAAGAAAGGATGATAGGGACCGGGTAGATGCTCAATGTGTAAAATACATCAGGAAGATAACACACATATGTTCTACCATTGTTCATTTTTTAAGGAGGTACTTCATTCTCTTTGTTCTCAACTAAAATTACCCTTTCCGAACTACAATTCTACATTAGATTGCTTCAGGTGGTGGTTTAACAAGGGAAAACATCTGAGAGCGATTCCAATATTGATGCACTAGTTCATTTCAAATGCCAGAAATAGGAAAAATTTTTACGACAAGTTTTGTGCACCTGGGGTAATATGCATACAGGTTTATAGCTCAATGGAGAATGTGAAGATTATCCAAAAACCTCTAAGGGACTTGTCCATGAAGATGAGACCAGTGGAAAAGCTTTATCCTGCTAGATTTTTTGACGGGGCATCACAACACCAAAATTGTGGCTGTGGAGCATGGTTAATGCTATCGCCTGACTTCCACTACAAAATATTATGGAATGGAGGTAGAGGAACTAATATGTGTGTAAAAAATATTGCGTTGTGGGGCCTACTGTGGTTTTCCAACCAATTATACATGGAGGAGATTTGGGTCTTCGGTGACTCGAAGGTCATCATTGACCGTCTAAACAAAGGAAAAAACCTCAATCCGGGTTCTCTCTTACATTGGATGGACATAATTAAAGGCTTAAAGAGATCCTTCACAAAAATCACTTTCAGTCTTGTTTTCAAGGAGAAAAACACCGAAGTGGATAGGCTGTCAAAGAGAGGACTGAATGGGAGATTTGGAGAGATGTTTTATGAGCTCTATAATGCATCTGGCCTTGGAGCGGAAGGCAAAGCAATTTTTAGCTAAGATATCTTCTCTTTTTGTTTTTTTCTAGATTGGGAAAACATTTTTAAGAAAAACGGACTTGTGAAACTTCTGATTAATGTTGATATTAGTTATTTTTGCTCTTATAAAAGCCTTTTGAAGGTTGATAGAAGATAGAAATCAAAGGATGATCTTGACATTGTACTTTGGTGCTTATGATTTTTGTATGAACCAGATTATGTGAAAAAGGATACTTTATGTAAAATTTATGAACTGTGCCCTCGTACACTATGTAAACTAAAAGTATTTTTTCGTCTGATAAAAAAAAAAAAACACCCTCTGCAGAAACTTATGTCACATATAAATCATTCTCAATAGCAAAAATTAAAATAAAAGGGGTGTGGCCATTGTCCTTAGCAACATATTATGTTTATTGGAGTAAGGAGACACATTCTACATCAGATTATGGGGGAGATGTGTAAGTTTGTCTGTCTCCATGAAATTAAAAAGAAAAATCTAAATAATGTTGGCTTAAACAATAACTTACATAACCATATAAATAAATAATTAAAAATTCATTAAAATTAAATTTAAACAATTTAAATTTAAAATATGAAGAGTTTTACGAACACTAAAAAAATGAGATATGGTAAATAAATATAAATATAAATAAACCAAAGGCTGTAAATAAATAAAACCTATTTTTATACTTACTCTAGAGATATGGTAAATAAATAAAAATATGAATAAACTAGAGGTATGGTAAATAAATAAATAAACTTTTTATATTTTCTCGATAAACCTCTTTATATTTACAAAAACGCAAAAAAAAGGTTTTATTTAGGTGAAACCTATGGGCCAAATACCATGGGACAAATTATTATTAATACCATGGCCAAATACCATATTTATAAAAGAGGTATATCGACATCTAATTATATACCAAGCCTATGGCCAAATACCATGGACCAAATTATTATTAATACCATGTAAAAATAAACTTTATTAACCCTAATATTAATATTATTATTGTTTTTATTATTATTATTAAATCTAATATTCAGATTAATATATTATAATATTAATTTTATTAAATTTAATAACTTTGGATTAATACAATATTAAATTATATATATATATATATGGGACGGAAGAACAAATACGTATGATAGAGGTGGAGAAATATGGAGAGTGACAAGGGAAAGATGGAGATCAACAGAAGGAGAGGGGAGAGGAGGAATGAAGAGAGAGAGAAGGGTAGGAGTGAGAGAGTTAGAGAAGGATAAGAGAGGGAGAGGGAGACATAAATATGGAGATGGGAAAGAGAGAAGGAGAGAGGGAGGGAGAAGGATAGAGGATTGGAGGGTAGAAAGAGAGAGAAGAGAGAGACATAGAACAAGGAAGAGAGAGGCAGGCACAAGAGAAAGGGAAAAGAGGAAGGATGAGAGGAGAAGGAGAGAGGGAGGAATAGAGAGATGGAGTTGGAAGAGAAGAGAGGGAGGGAAGAAAAAATACATAGATAGTGAGAAATGGGGAGAGAGAGAGAGAAATAAAGGAGATATGGAGAGAGAGTGTGTAGGTTTAGGGGTGAGACAAAAAGACATAGAAGGAGAGATGGAGACAAGGTGAGAGAGAAGGAGTAAGGGAGGGATATAGTAACATAGTTGGAGAGAGAGAGACAGAGAGAGAGTGATGGGGAAAGAGAGAGGATTGGAGAGAGAGAGAGAGAGAGAGAGGATTGAATGGAAGAGAGAGAGAGGGGGGGTATATAAGGAGGTAGGAGAGAAAGGGAGAAAGAGGAAGGACGAGAGAAAGTACTTGAGAGAGAGGAAGAGAGTGATGGGGGAAGAGAGAGGATTGTAGGATAGAGATAGAGAGAGAGAGATTGATGGGGGAAGAGAGAGAGAGGTAGGAGAGAAAGGGAGAGAGAGGAAGGACGAGAGAAAGGACTTGAGAGAGAGGAGGAGAGAGGGAGGGAGATAGGAGAATATAGGGAGGGATAGAGAGATGGATTTGGAGGGGGAGATAGGGAGGGAAGAAGAAATACATATAGAGTGAGAAGTGTAGAGAGAGGGAGAGATGGAGAGAGTGTGGGTATGTTTGGGGGTTTTATAAAGAGACAAATAAGGATAGCTGGAGAGAAGGGGGGAGATAAGGAGAGAGAGAGGCATGTAGTAATAGAGTTGGAAGGTGGAGAGAGAGAGAGAGGGGTGGGAGAGAAAGGAAGAGAGAGAGGATGTGAGAGAGTGGAGAGAAGTAGGGAAAGAGAGATGGATATGGAAGGGGAGAGAGAAGGAGGTAAGAAGAAATACATATAGAGAGAAAGGTGGAGAGAGAGAGAGGAGTGATAAGGAATATGGAGAGAGGGAGAGAGGATAAAGGGAGGGAAGATAGATAGAAGTTGGGGAGATGGAGGGAAGGGGAAGAGAAAGAGAGGGAGTAGAGGAGCGATTGATAGATAGATAGGTTGGAGAAAGAGAGTGTATGTTTTTGGGTTGATATAGAGAGACAAAGGGAGATATAGACATATATGGAAGGTGAAGAGATGGAGACAGGGAGGGAGGGACAAAGAGAATGATAGATATGGAGAGAGAGTGTGTGTGTGTTTGGGGGATGAGATAAAGAGACAAATTAGGAGAGATGGAAGGAGATATAGATATAGATGGAGGGGGGAGAGAGGGAATAATACTTCTTGCACCATATGCATTGATTTTAGTGTAGATGTTGATTTTGAATCCTATTTGATTGCTTGCACTAGATGCATTGATTTCAATGTAGATGATTTCTAATTCTATTTGATTGCTTGCACTAAATGCATTGATTTCAATGTAGATGGTGATTTCTAATACAATTTGATTGCTTGCACTAGATGCATTGATTTGAGTGTATATGTTGGTTGCTAATCCTATTTTCTTACTTGCACTAGATGCATTGATTTGAGTGTAGATGTTGATTTATAATGCTATTTGATTACTTTCATTAGATGCATTGATTTAAATGTAGATGTTTTTTTCTAATCTTGTTTGCATTAGATGCATTTATTTCAATGTAGATGTTTTTTTCTAATCTTGTTTGATTTCTTGCATTATATGCATTAATTTCAGCGTATATGTTGATTTTTAATTTGATATAATTGGATGTATGATGGTACATTAATTTTAAAGTCATTGGATTAATAGTGTGCATTTATTTCAGTGTAAGTACAAAAAATTATTAACAATGTACATTGATTTTTTTGTTATAGTAATTAAACCTATTAATATTGGAGAGCAAGAGAGATAAGGTATGATGTTTACTACAACAACCTGAGCTAAATATTTAAATGGTTTATGATTTCAACTATTGGGTTTATGATTTCTACTATTCTTTTCATATAATCGATATGAAAAGATGACAATAAGAATAGTAGAAGAAATTAGTTTAAGATTGATCACAATGAAGGCTATTTGTAATTAACTACATTCTTATTATTCACATTTTCTATCATTAGATTTATTTTACAATATCTATCATCTCAACAAACTGAGGTAACTAAGCAACTCTAAAAAAAAAACTCTAAAATTAAAATGACTAGATAAATCTCAGACATATTTAGCATATTTAAAATGATTATATTAATATTAGATGTATTTACATATTATTGATCAAATTAATCATTGTTCAGTATATTTTTCTTGGCTACACACAAGTTAAACCAGCCTAGATCCATCTTAACTCCTAATCTAGTGGCGAGGGATCAAATTGGTCTATTTGCAAACCTTTCCTCAATTTTTTCACTCGAAAAATAGGTTTTGGTCAACCTGCAAACATTTCCTCAAGTTTTTCACTCAAAAAATAGGTTTTCACCTCGAGAGATTTGATCCCTCTCGGCCCTTGATAGATCCAAATTTAAGATGGATCTAGGCTGGTTCTACAACCCAGTATGAAGGGATGTGTAAGTTTTTATGTCGTTTGTTCTCCTTTAAAATAGAAATAAAAGTTAAAAAACATGTTATAAATAGAAAAGTAAAATGAATATGTTGTAAAGTAATTAAAAGTAAAAAAATGTGTGAGTAAGATGTTTAAAGCTTATAATTTGATTATTGATAAAATGTTTTAATACCAATTAATATTGACATATACTTAAAAATATGTTAATAATAAAGAACTATTTTAATTTACGCCCTAAAATGTCTAGATGTACATGTTATGTAAAATATTTTGTTGTGAATTGCGTATACATTATATATCATTTAAAAAATATATATGTATATATCATGAAAAAATTAATTTTTATGGTTAAAACATTTATTTGGTCCTATATATACTCTATTTAGCATTCAAAAATATAATTTAAACAACGAAAAATAGCACAATTTATTTTACACTCTAAATAAGTTTGCACTTAAAAAAAATTGATCCCTCTTGGCTCATATTAGATCCTTATTTAAGATGGAGTTGGTTTAACCATTAATACCACAACTAAACACTACACATAAAATATATTGACATGCAATCACAGAACACAAATATATTAGCTAGCTAACTGACTAACCCATATTGAGAAACAAAACAACTAAACAAAACAAAAAAATGAAGAATGGAATGGAGCAGAACCATAACCCTAATCCACTCTACTTATAACGACTTATACAATATTATAGCCATACAACTACCATGGGAAATACTTTAAATCTGGTATCGTGGGCAATTAAACTATTGTTTACCAAAACTGGAACTACTCAAAATGTGGGCATTTAAAATTTGAATTTTGGGCAACTGTTTACCTAGTCGCTTCCTTTCTTCCATGTCATTACCAACAACTCACTTCTCTGTTATATATTTTCATTGCACACTTGTCCATGTCCACATGATGTTCCAACATGTCATTCATGTAGCCTCTTCATGTGGGTGTACAACGATAATTTCACCAAAAACTTCCCCCTTCTATCTATATCTATATCTCCCTCCATCTCTCATTTCTTGTCTCGTTATCTCACGCCACTAAACACACACGTTATCTCATTCCATATCTATCAATCTCTTTATCACTTTATCCTTGTCTCCATCTATCTCTTCTTTCTCTTCACCTTCCATCTATATCTCTGTCTCCCTCTGTCCCTCTATATCTACCCCAAAACATACACTCTATTTCTCCAATCTATCTATCTATCACTCCCTCCTCCTCTCCCACCTCTCTCTCTCTTCCCCTTCCCTCCCTCTCCACCCCTTCTATATCTCTCCCCTCATGCTATCCTCTCTCCCTCTCTCTCCATCTTCCTTATCTCTCTCTCTCTCTCCACCTTTCACTCTATATGTCTTTATTCTTACCTCCCTATCTCTCTCCCTCCATCTCCATCTCGCTTTCCCTACCTCTCTTCACTCTCTCTCTTCATATCTCTCCCTCCCGTACCTCTCTATCTTCACCTTCCAACTCTATTACTATATACCTCTCTTTCCTTCTTTCCCCCCTTCTCTCCATATATCCTTGTTGATCTCTTTATCTCATCCGCAAACATACACACTCTCTCTCTATCTCTCCCTTGTTACTCCCTATATCTCTCCACTACTCACTCTCTATGTCTTTACTCTTCCCTCCCTCTCTCCCCATCCAGATCCATCTCTCTATCCCTCCCTCTCTCCCTCTCCAAATCCATCTCTCAAACTCTCCCTCTCTCCTCCTCCCTTTTCCTTCCTCTCTCTCACTTTCTCTCCTGCCTCCCTCTCGCTTCCCCCATCTCTCTCTCTCTCTCTCTCTCTCTCTCTCTCTCTCTCTCTCTCTCTCCCCTATAATCCTCTCTCTTCCCCCGTCACTCTCTTCCTCTCTCTCATCCTTCCTCTCTCTCCCTTTCTCTCCCACCTCCCTTTATTCTCCACCGCCCCTCACCCTGCTCTCTCTCTCTCTCTCTCTCTTTTCCATTCAATCCTCTCTCTCTCTCTCTTCCCTCCAATCCTCTCTCTTCCCCCATCACTCTATCTCTCTATCTCTCTCTCTTCCATTCAATCCTCTTTGTCTCTCTCTCTGCCCTCCAATCCTCTCTCTTCCCCCATCACTCTATCTCTCTCTCCAACTATGTTACTATATCCCTCCCTTTCTCCTTCTCTCTCATTCTCCTCTCCTTTGTCTCCATCACTCCTTCTACATCTCTTTATCTCAACCCTAAACATACACACTCTCTCCATCTCTCCGTTGTTACTCCCCCTCTATCCACTTCTCACTCTCTATGTCTTTCTTCTTCCCTCCCTCTGTCCCCCAACAAGTCCATCTCTCCTCCTCCTCTCATCCTTCTTCTCTCTCCCTTTCTCTCCTACCTCCCTCTCCATCCCCCCTTCTTTTTCTCTCCCTCTCTCTCTACCCTCCAATCCTCTCTCCTTATCCCTCCATCTCTCATTCTTGCTCTCCCACCTCCATCTTTATGTTTCCCTCTCCTTCCCTTACCCTTCTCTACCTCTATCACTCCTCTCCCTCCCTCTCTCTCTTCATTCCTCCTCTCCCCTCTCTTTCATTTTATCTCTATCTCTCCCTTCTCACTCCCCCTACTTCTCCACCTCTATGATATGTCTTTATTATTCTCTCCCATATATATCTAAATTTAATATATATATCATGATATATTAATATACTAATATTGTATTTAACAAATTAGTCATATTTTTCTCATATTTTTCCTTTGTACTTTTCTCATACTTACATTTCATGTATATCACTAGCAATACTAGTATATTCTGCCTTGAAGCCATTATTGTTTAATGTATAGATTGCTAAGGCAAAGTACATTCCAATGTGGAGGTAGTCCTTCATGAATGCAGTCAAGTTTCCATTTACCCGACACAATTAATGAAGTTTAAGAAACTGTGAGAGAGCGCTTATTAATAATTATCATGAATTACTCTTTCCTCTATAAGATACTTATTTTTTATATATTATTTATTTGGTATATTAGTGTGACTATATTTTCAATTGTTGAATTGGGTAGTGTGCATTCATTCTATGCGGACTTTATGTAAATTTGGTGTTGTGTTTATATCATTTTTCATAAATTATCATGAATTACTCTTTTCTCTATAAGGTACTTATTTTGTTATATATTATTTATTTGATATATTAGTGTGATTGTATTTTCAGTGGTTGAATGGGATAATGTGTATTCATCATGTCTCTTTAAGTATGTTTGGAGTTGTGTTATATCATTTCTCATAAAATATATTTATATATAAATAAAAATTAGATCAGCTTGATAATGGGCTCAATTGGTCAAATTTAATGTGGTTAAGGCATGGTTTTTTTTGGTATATATATAATTCAAATTGTATGGTTTTTCATTAAATTTAAATTCAATTAAATTTATAATGATTATTATAGTTAAAAGAAGAGGAGGAAATATGTGTATGAGGGATTATATATTCAGTATTTTATTTTAAAATGTTTAATTCTTAATATAATTATATAAATTTTTATACACTAAATTATTTAATTATATATATTATAATTTGGTTTAATTTATGTTGTTATAAGAGATGTTGTTATCTTTTTAGTTTGGTTCAATCCTTCAATGCATATATATTAAATTTCATTGAACTTCTATAGGTTCTTTATGATGATATTAAAAATTACACAATATTTTATTTTATAGATTCTTAATTTTTAATATAAATAAATTATTTACATTATTGCAAATTTATTCTAAATTTGGGTTTTTCAAGCATGGCAATGCATCTACATTAAACTTATAATGGTTTTCTAAGATGAGAAAGATGAGATTAAAAAATAAGCAATGCTTATAATGGTTTTGTAAGACATGAGTAAGATGAGATTAAAATTTACACAATGGTTATTTTATAGATTCTTAATTTTTAATGCAAATAAACATAATTGCAAATCCATTTTAAATCTACTTTAATAAACCATGGCTAGGAAGAGAATTTCTTAGTGTAAAATCTCATTTAAGAATATGTTTTTTTCGCTCGAAGCTCAAAATCCAAAGGGATAGAAAATGTGTATTTAAATTTAAGATGGATTTACATTAAAATAATTTCTCCAACGATATTTTTAAACTATGAATGAATTAGTAATAAAAATTGAATCAATTGACAACTTTATATGAAATTTAGGTCGTAAGGCATCCTTCCCCTAGACTGCCAATTCTTTGATTTACATTGTTTTCCTTCCTTCCGCCTAAACTGTGAATGTAGTCGTCATGATCATCAAGGTCGAGGCACTAGTGGACCACACCATCTCCATGCTCTCCAACTACATAGACCCTAGAAATTGCATCATTGACGAGGAAATGAGTGTTACGAGAACATGAAGCGACGAGAAAGGCATGTCGCAAGGAAGCGATTATTATTGCATGATTCCTGAAGTTTTCTTGTGTGTTACCGTAATGGAAATTTCAATGTTTTCTCCGAGCTTAGAACTATTAAAAGCTTGTGTACATTTTTCATTCATGAACAAGCCAAAATATTTCCCATAAATGTATTTTACGAAGTTCTATGGCATTTTGGAGTGAGTGCTTTACCCAGTACTGGGTTGCTAATCTTCTTTTTGGATGGATAGAGTGAGGCCTTCTCTATAACACCACCTATATATATTTTTAAAAAATTCTTTAGTCTTATTTTTGTATCATACAAATAGTGTGGTTATTATGTGTAATGAAATAGTGTTTCATTCAGGATTTTGGCATCTTAACCATTTGGCTTGGTTCTCACTGATACTAAAACAACATTACCAAATCAACACTATCTCTGTGGGCATAGATATGAATAGGTTGAGGGGCTCGCGCCTCTATATTGTACAATATGAATATGGACATGTTCTTTAAGCCAGCTGATAAACCAAGATAACTATTTCAGGAAAAAAAACATATAAAAAACAATGAACACACAAATGTGGTTCTCACTTAGTGAGCTCATCCCTTCTATAAATCTCAAAGAAAAATAGTAAGTACATATAACAAACCTATTACTAATATAATTATCAATCAACTCACTAATCATCAGAAACAAATCTACTGACACTACCAATCTTATAAAACCTAATTTTGAGCACTGACCACCCTAATAATCTGTTTCCCTAATTTTGGTACACAAAATTTGCTAACTAATTTTTTATCAATTACATGACAAGGTTAAGTATTATCCCTAACACTCCCCCTTAATGCTTAATTATGGCTTAAAATATTATCTCGTAGTGCTTTAAACTAAACTTTGCAACTACTTTGGTGAAGATATTCTCTAGCTGATCATGAGTATATATGTGCTTCAATTCAACTTCCTTATTCTGCACCAAATCCTGAATGAAGTGATATATTTGATTTCAAAAAAAAAATTATGTTGTGATGAACCATATTCTTTCCTAACTTGATTGCACTTACATTATTACAGTAAATCATTGTAGCCTGAATTTGCTTTTCTCCAATTTCTTCCAAAAACATTCTGATCCAAATAGCATGTGTACCTGCTGAGGTAATTACAACATATTCTGCTTCTATGGATGAGAGGGAAATAATTCTTTGTTTTTGACCTCCATGCAATAAAAATAGAACCAAAAGAGAAACAATTTCCAAATGTGGACTTACGGTCATTCATACTACCTCCCCAATCCAAATCACTAAATCCAACAAGGTTGAACTTTTCAGGAGAGTAGTAATGAATGCCAAAATTTATAATGCCTTTCGCATACCTTAAAATCCTCTTGGTTGCCTTCATATGTATTTCAGACGGATTTTTCATATGCCTTGAAACAAATGAAACTGAATATGTAATATTAGGTCTCGTGTGGGTTATAAAAATCAAGCTCCCCACAATACTTTTGTAAGTTGTCTCATCAACTAAATTAGCACCATCATCTCTACATAACACAAATCTGTGAGCACTTGGAGTAGGGGATGGATTACAATCAAGCATATCAAATTTCTTCAACATATCCAATGCATACTTTATCTAACAAATGGAAATCTCATCCTTACTTTGATAACCTCTATTCCTAGAAAGTATTTCATGAGACCTAGATATTTCATCTCAAATTCATTCATCAAAGCAACTTTGAATTCATCATTCATCTTAGAACTACTACCCATATACAATAGATCATCAACATACAAATTTATGATTAGAATATCGATACATTCTTGTTTGTAGTAGAGGGTAGGATCACTCTTACTTCTCTGGAAACCATTTTCTTGAAAGTATCCATCAATCCTCGCATACCATGTTGTTAGTGCTTGTTTGAGACTATACAAATCCTTCTTCAACTTGTAGACATTATTCTCTTTTCCTTCCACTTCAAAATCTTGTGGCTTCTCCACGTATACTTCCTCTTCTAAGTACCCATTTAAAAGGGCACTTTTCATGTCCATATCATGTATGTTCCACGTTTTCCGAGCTACTAACAAAATCAACATTCTAATGGTCTCTTATCTTGCTACTCCTAAAAATTTCTCTTCTTAGTCAATTCCATACTTCTGTGTGAATCCTTTTGCAACTAATCTTGCCTTGTTTCTTTCAACACTCCCATCAATGTTAAATTTTTTCTTGTAGACCCATTTGCTGCCAATATTTTTCTTGTCATGTGGAAGCACTATCAACTCCCAAGTGTCATTCGTGTGAATGGAATCCAACTCTTCTTGCATGGCTTGCACCCAAACCTCATTAGTACATGCATCTTCAAAACATGATGGTTCAAAATCAGCCTTGGCTAATAAAGAAAAATTCACTGCCTCACCTATTGGGTTATCTTCATGTGCTTGATTTGCACTCTTATAGATATCACTCAATCTCCTTACCTTCCTTGTAGAACTTGGAGATGAAGTTGGACTTGAAATTGATACTGGAGAAATTGATGAAGGGTTGTTTGTTGGAGTTAAACCACTAGATACAAAAGCATTAGTTGGATGATAAATATCAACAATTATATCATCATTCAAAATAGATTTTGTCTTCTAAACATGGCCTTTTTTATGACCATAAACTCCCTCTTCATAAAACATTACATCTCTTGAGACAATAATCTTGTTAGTGAGGGGATTATACAATTTATAAGTCTTACTTGTCTCACTATACCCAATAAAAATACATAACTCAATATTTTCATCTAAATTTTGTCTACTATGATTAGTTACATGCACATAAGCCAAACAACCAAAAACTTTGAAATGACTAAAATTAGGCCTTTTCCATACCAAAATTCATAAAGAGTCACCTTTTCGAGTGCATTGGTGGGGCTACGGTTGAGGATGCACATTGTTGTAGCAACTGCATCTCCCCAATAATAATTTCTCAATCCCTTAATTTGTAACATCCACTGTGCCATTTCAAACACAATATGATTCTTCCTTTTAGCTACGTGATTTTGTTGGGTTGTGTTGTGGTAGTATGTTGCCTCCTGATGCCATTCATATCACAATAACTCTAGAAAGCTTTTCAGTAGAATTCTCCTCCACAACCAATCCACAAACATTTTATCTTGCACCATTTCTTATTTTCTACGAGGGCTTTCAACTTCCTAAATGTATCCAGGGCTTCACTTTTGGCCTTCAAAAAATATACCCGACAATTTCATGAGTAATCATCAATAAAAGTGATTAAATATGATGACTTGCCCAAACTTTTAGTCTGTATAGGACCATAAATGTATGAATGAACAAGTTGAAGTGGGTGATGATTCCTCCATGTATTTCCATTTGGGAACTTTTCCCTTGAATTCTTTCCTTTAGCACATCCTTCACAAACATGCTTATGCTCCTCTACCTTAGGAAAATCAGAAACTAATGCATACGAGGTTAGAAAATTCAAAATGTGAAAATTTAAATGGCCATAATTGAGATTCCTTAACCAAATTGAATCCTTATAAGCCATATTTGCAAGGATGTAGTTATGTTCATCAAACCTCTAGGGAAACATCCTATTTCTTGTCATAGACACAACAATAATCACCCTATTTCTCGTATTCTTATCATAGATCGTACATATATTATTTTCAATGATTACTTTATAATTTTTCTTGCATAACTGCCCAACACTTAACAAATTGTGCTTCAATTATGGAGTATAATAAATAACATGAATACTCTTTATACCTTCTTTTTTTGTACCTCCATATCTCCTTTACAAGCAACCTCCAATGTTTTATCATCACGAAGCTAGATCTTGGATTTGAAACTTCCATCCTTTGTTGAAAACAACTTCTCATTCCCTATCATATGGTTAGAGCATCCAAGATCTATGTACCAAACATATTTACTAGTATTTTCACCTTTGGCATAAGATAAAAATAAGTGATAAGGAGGATACTCACTACTTTCTTGAGCATAGTTAGCATTTTTACCTTCCTTCAATTTGCATTCTCTTTTAAAGTGGCCATACCTATTACAATAGTAACATTGAACATTTCTCTTATAAGATCTACATCTACCTCTTCCTTTGGAACTACCTCTTCCTCTTGAGCCACCTCTGCCTCTACCTCTACAAAAAATATGGCTTTGACCTTTACCTCGAATTTAATTTCTTTTGGCACTATTGCTGCTTGCATATTCATTCTTTGTAATTTTTAATTTAGAGGAAAAATCTTTCTCTACACCTTCAAAAGTTTATTTCAATCTTTCTTCATGAGACATCAAATATCCAACCAATAGTCAAACTATATTTTTTCAAGTCTTTGCTTTCTTCTATGATTATGGAAACATGATTCCATCTAGGTGTTAAATATCTCAATAACATTTTTATTAAACTTCATTACTTATAGTTTCCCCAAGTGTATCCATTTTATTAACCATATATTTGACTCTCACGTAATAGTAACTTATAACTTATACTTTCAGCTTCTTGCATCTTCAAATTCTCTCTCACTTCAATGTCTGAAGGTTGACAATCTTAACTTGATCACTACCTTGGTAAGCCTTCTTATAGAGTCTTTGAGGAATATTTGGCAGTTTTTTCTCTTGATATTCTTGGAAATAAGCTCTTATCAAGAGTTATCTAAATGTGAAACAAATCTTGAGCATTCTTCTTCCTTGCTTCCTTTGTTGTTGTTCTTTCATTAGCTGTAATGGCATTCCAATCGGCTGGCTCCTCATAACTTGATTCAACAATCTCCAACAAATATTTTCCAATAAAAAAGGTCAGCACCTTAATGCACCAATAATCATAATCATTCCCATCAAATTTTGGAATGAACATATGGTTAGAATTTGACATGATTAAATTTGGCAAAATTTCAACAATAAAACTTTAACCCAAAACAATCTTACCTGCCCTGATACCACTTGTAGAATATGAAAATGACCCTTGTAAAACATATAAAAACCAATGAACACACATATATGGTTCTCACTTAGTGAACTCAACCCTCTTGTAAATCTCAAATAAAAACACTAAGTACGCATAATAGGCCTATTACTAATATGATTATCAATCAACTCACTAATCATCTGAAACAAATATACTGACACTACCAATATTCTGAAACCTAATTTTGAGCAATCACCACCCTAATAATTTTTTTCACTAATTTTCGAACAGAAAAGCTACTGACTAATTTGTCCCAAATTACATGACAAGATTAAGCATTATCCCCAACATATACTTCTAATTTGTCAGCAATTACATGACAAGATTAAGCATTATCCCCAACATATACTTCTCATGCTTTCACAAGGGCGAGTAGCAGGTGAAAATAATATATTTTTTTAACGTTGTTCAATAAAATAGATTAGCCTCCCATAATGAATTGGACAAGGGGCATTTAATGGGGTTATTCTGATTTATCAAAAAATAGAGAGAAAAAGAAAGGAGTAATAAACATTTAAAAAAAACTCGTTCTATTTACTATTATGAAAATTAAAATACTTTAAATACTGATATTTACTATTCAGACAAAATGTATGTAAAACTAACCATAACTATGAAGTTTCAGATCCTTCTACATATATAATTATTGCATGCAAAAATGTAACCCTATCACCTTTAGACAACATTTTTGTCACCTTTGTACAACATTTTTGTTGAAGCTAATGTCTTAAATTGCTTGTCAAATACATTGTTGATGTTTGTGGCTATCTAATTCACACAAGTGGGTAATAAGCAAAGGGTGGGTTTTGGCTGCTATGTGGCCTCATGCTTGTCTCACGTCCCACACGGAGCTTTTAAATTCTTTTGTATTTGTTAAAATTTTAATATTTATTAAATTTTTATTTTTAATTATTCTTGTTCAGTCTCATTCTTTTTTATTTATTAAAATTTTAATGATTTATTAAATTTTTATCTTTAATTATTTTTGTTCAGTCCCTGCGAACTGGCTTTAGAATTTGTAATACGAATTTTACAAAAGAGAAACTCCCACAACTCTAGGTGTATTTGGATCAATGAGATAATCGTATCCAAGAAAATCATTCCAATTCCTACACTATTTTAGGTGTAAAATTAATTGGCTTCGAATGGGATGATATATTGTTACTAAAGTTGGTTAAGTTACTAAAATGAGGGGGAGGGGTTATTTTTGTCTATTTATCTATAGCATATATGTAATGCCATGAGCAGATCATGTTACGCATTTGCAGAAAAATTGCTTCAAACAGAGATCAGATTAGCTGGTTATATGTGTTAAATCTTTCATAAATAATTTTTTCTTAAAGACACATCTAGATATCAAATCACATATATGCAATCCAAATGATGATCTAGATTTAGATTGGAAGGTTTCTATTACACCATACATGGATTTGATCCATAAGGAATACATCAACAATTTATGGACTTATATTAACTATTAATAATGATATTTTAAGAATAAATAGACATAAAATTAATAATTATTATTAGATTAATTAAAAATAAAGATTTTGAAATTCATCTTAGTTGAAACATGTTTTCAATGTTCCAAGCATATGTATTTCACAAGGTATGGGAAATAAGGTCATTCGAAGCCTTATTATAATTTCTAATTTTAAACCCAAACATCATATTCCAAATCAAATAAGTATTAAATTAACAAAGAATATTGGATCAGGAAAAACCACATGACCTAAAAAAAATTTGACAAAACTAGTACAGTTTATCCTCATAGATATGGTCTATGATAAACCCACAAAAATGGAGAAATGGAATCAATAAGCTATGTACATGCTATGAAATCTAAATGTATTAACAAACTCAAAAATAATCTTGTTTGTTTACGTCTTTTTTAGTATGCTTATCAGTAGAAACTTGGTAGAATCAATAAGCAATGTACATGATATGAAATCTAAATGCATTAACAAACTCAAAAATAACTTGGTTTAGTTATGTATTTTTTGGTCTTCCTATCAGTAGGAGCTTAGTAGCTTTGACATTTTAAGAAATTTTTTGAAAGGGAAAAAAAATTGTTATAGACTTCCCTGAATTTGTTTTCAAAACATATGGAAAATTGTTTTGTGTTTTGAAAGGTAAGTTAGTTATTAGAAAGGCACTTTGAACCCATTTCCTACTTTACGATTTTCTAATTATATAAAATTGTTTTCTCATTTTATTTATAAATTACGTAAGAAAAGCAATTCAAAGTCTCTTTTATCAAGTTATATCCGTAAAAATATAAATTGCATGCATGAATATGATTCAATCGTTACTGAGCATATGATTAATCCATACTATCTGCAATTCATGTCAAAATTCGGGCAATTGGGTCATCTGTGAGGTTGTATTGTTTGAATAATTTGGATTGAATGAGATATGTTATAATATTATTATTAGATTACAATCTATTTTCATCACAGACCTGCATATACCATGAATTTGTAATGAGATTTAAAATAACTAATCATGTGTCATATGAGGCCCAATTCCACAAAGGGTTTTCAAGTTCGAAAAGCAACTTCTCTTATGAGAGCCATTCTACAGGGTTTTGAGTTTCAAAAAGAAACTTCTCATTAATGATTAATAGGCCAGTGTAGCCCGCAGTGTTCAAAATTTTTGGAAATCTACATAAAATTGAAATACAAAGTGTTTATAGTTTTTGGAAAACTAAATAAATTTAAAATACGGAAACTTAAATAAATTTGAAATATAGTTTATAATTGAGATATATATTTAAAGTTGAAATATAATTCATATATGAAATACATATTTAGTTTTTATTGTGATTTTATGATAGAAATGTTGTAATGCCCTGTCTTATTTAACAAAATTATATAAACATAAAATTAAAATTAAAATTAATTAAAATAGTTAATTTAGAATTGGTCATTTTTTTACTCTAAATTTTGAATATAATATTTTAAAATATCACTTTTTTATTCTAAAATACAATATAATATTTTTATGTTTTTAATAAAATTAAAATATGTCAAGAGATGTGTAACTTAATATAAACATTTGAATTTGATGAAAATAAAATAAAAGTAAAAATATTACTATATAAAATAACCCTACAAAAATTACATAATAAAAAAAAAAAATTTGATCCACGGTATTAACAACCAATGGTATTCTTGTGGAATATAACTTATTTAAGGGAGAAATTGAACGAGGAAAGATCCATTTTAGTTTGATGTAATATTTAGATACATAATTAACTATAGTAAATGATGGTTTTGTATCTATGTAGCCTATAAAGATAAGACAATTTTATGGATATGTTCATGTTGGGAATTTGTATGGATCTATTTGGTGACCCTATGTCCTTTTGTATGTTTCATTATTATCAATGAATAGATGAATACATAATGTGTATATATGTGTTGAATCTGCAGAGATTTTTGTATATATGTGTAGAATCTCGAGAGATTCTTGTATATATGTGTAGAATCTCCAGAGATTCCTTCTTCAATGTTAGTAGTGTTAATCTTGTTGCATTTCGTTTGTTGGTCATGACCCTTTACTTGACCTTGGGACATGTCGCTTATAGTGTTGTCGTAACAACATTAATCATGCGGTAGATCTTAGAGTTTAGTGCTACAACCTTAAGGTTCTTTGTTGGATTATTTATTTTAAGTTATGTAGGGTCCTAAGCTAGATCAGGCTGAAGATCTTTGATTGTATGCATTAGAAAGAGGCCTAAGACAAGAGAATACATCGAACATCCTCACAAATTTTGTGCTTCCCTTAGCTAAGAGCAGCACAAGAGCAGTTCGAAACGAGAGTTCGAATTGTTGTATTGTCTGATTTCATTTAAGGTGATTCAATTAATACCTCTTAACCTACTATAGATCGAAGAAGGTATGGATACTTGCAGTAGTAAAATCATTGTAAAACTGATCCATACATTGTTATTGATCTAGAAACCTCTCTAATAATAGCTACCATCAACATATAATAGAAGTAACTAGCAATTAGGTGAATAAAATTAGATTAAATGTGGAAATGGCAGTCAAAACATGGAAAATGTATTAACACTATTTGCAAAAAATCTGTCAAAACGCCATCAAATCAAGGAAAGTGGATGACAAAATAAGGATTTCTATGAAATACCATTGAAGGAGTGCAATCTCCTCCTCATCTCAAAATGATTCTAGTCAACAATCTAGAGATTACTAGTTAAAAAACTAATTATCACAAATGTTACATTGAACGCACCTTCCTTTATCTACATAATTATGCGATAAATTTGGCACCATTTTTTTATGAACATAAAAATTCAATAAACTTAAACAGAAGGGAAAGGAGGTAGACAGATCCGAAAACCATCGAGGTTGAAATGTACATAAAATTATTGTTAACTTCTAAAGTCTAAATCAAACTTTATCATGTTCTGCAAACTAAATTCTTATTTCAAATAACAGAACACACACACGCATACACACATATATATACTTCTAGGTTGAAATGTCCAAGAAAGTATTATTAACTTCTAAAACCTAAAACATACTTAATCATATCGTGCAAACTAAATTCGTATTTTCCATAAGAGCACAAATGTATACTTCATAGCTAGGCATAGTCTTGGTTTTCACAACTAAACATATTGTTGATAGTTCTTTTAGAGAGAAATTTGTGAACATTTAGATCACATTAAATATCACATCTCCCTTCATCTACACTCTTCTTTTATATGTTATCTACTTACAACTTTTCCTTTGCAACATTTGGTGCAAATGCTAATTTTTAGTTAATAAAAATATAAGTATGATAAATGTTTTAAATATTTGTAAAATATATAGTCTAACTATTTTAACTTTTAGGTTTTTTTTTCTAATAAAAAATATATACAATTTTTTCAATATTTTAACTCTAATTTAAAAAATTATTAAAAACAAATATTTATAGATTTGATAGAATCCTTAATTGTAAAAAAAAAAAAAAAAAAAAAATTAATTTAAATATAGTTTATAAAAATATGAGATATTGCAAAAGTCCAAATTTGAAACCATATTTTAAAAACTTATAATAACAATTAAAATATGTATACATTAATAAATAGATAACGATAACTGACATTGTTTATGTGACAAGTGTATTATCACGATATTTGGAAAATGATTATCATTAGACATTACGTTATCATTAGAGAGTGTAGTCATCCATATCTTTTTTATCAAAAATCTTTTAGTAAATCACATTACATATTACCGCATTACATATTATCGTATTCAGTTAAACTTTTTACAGTAGATCAATACACTATCGTATTCGACATTTTCCAAGCAGATATATTCATTGTTTTTAACACAGTAGGTCAATACACTATCACATTAAACTTGTTTTCATGGCGCTCATTCACCGAAAGAGCTCTTTTCCCACAAGCAATAGTTGTTCCGAGAAGCGGCGATCTGGTATTTTGCAGAAGGTATGGGTCGCTCTCGGCAACTGATCTTCGTCACAATATTTTCGTCAATAGCTGCCAGGTACAGGTCGCTCTCCGAAATTATAATTTTGTAATTGCTGTAAGAAATTATGTTGCATATGGCGGTCATGTTTTTAATTACATTCCTCAAATTCCCGTCCACGAAATGATCATAAAACTGCACATTAAAAAATAGCCTTATCAATTAACTTAATATCCACCTTAATTACTCACAAATAAGACAAGAAAATAGAATAGAAGATTATTACAATGGTGGGAATGTAGGGGTGAGTAAGAATGTAGGCGTAGCCCTGAAGCATTTTATCAGAAGGGAAGGGCCAGAGTTTCTGGGTGGAGCCGGTGTCGTGATTTTCAATGAAGGTGATGGCTTTCTGGGGCAAGAGGCCGATCATGCCAGCGGGTTTTCCGTCGGAGGCCTTTGGGCGCGAGAGGTCATTGGAATTGATTGCGTCCTGCAGGATCCCTTTAGTAGGGAAATCGGAGGCGGAGGCTCGGTCACCCGTTGAGTGCACCCACTCCACCACTCTTTGGCGATCGGTGTCCCACATCTCCCCAACTGCGAATTTGGGGGTGGTGTTTTGAATATAGCCGCCTAGCAGATTTCCCGCATAGCCCTTCACAAAGTCGAACCTCCAGCCATCGAAACCGACATTGGACTTGACCCAATTCATCCACTCCGACAAATCTTGCTATATCTTGGGATTGGTGTGGTCCACGTCGGGGGCTGTCGCGAAGTCCTTGCCGGTGTTTGTATCCCTGGAGCCACTTGCCATTCACAGTGACAACCCAGGGGCCCTACTAGTCCAGCCTCCCATCCCCCTTCCCTCCCTCGAAGACACACCAATATCCTTTATCGTCCTGCTTCATCCCACACCTATGGTTTATCACGATGTCACCGACAGTCCCAATTCCCTTTTGGTGGAATGCATTCACAACGTCCTTTAATTTTTTCTCGCTCTCTTACTTGGATGAGTCGCTCATTGTAGATAAGTTGGATGAGTCGCTCATTGTAGATAAGAGTCCTGGTTCGAATGATTGGACATCGGATTTTTTTCTGCATTTCTTTGATGAATTCTCATCTTAATTAAGTGAGATGGCAGAAAAAGTTAAACTATTTGGAAATATGTTGGGAGCCATAAATTCAACTTTATTTGTTTTGATACTTAAAAAGAAGGGGAAGATTACTTTTGATGATTTTCGTCCTATCTCCCTCTACAACACCCTCTATAAGACCATCTCAAAAAATATTATGGAAAGAATTAAGCGTTTTCTGTCAAAGCACATCTCGATGGAATAGGCGGGATTCCTAATGTACATAAGTATCCATGAAGTCGTGGCCATCACTCAAGAATTAATTCACTATATGCAGACTAAGAAATTAACGGGGTGGTTATGAAAATAGACCTAAATAAGGATTATGATAGGGTCGATTGGTCTTTCTTAAAAATGGTTCTCTTCAAAATTGGTTTGGACATGGATATAGTGGCGTGGATCAAGGCGTGCATTACAAAGACCTCTATGGCGGTATTAATCAATGGTACAGCATCTAAGTTTTTCAATCCGGGTTGGGGACTTAGGCAGGGCCGTGCTTTGTCACCCCTTTTTTCATCTTGATAATGGATGCATTAAGCTTGAAAATCAAAACTCCTAAGATCTCTCGTAAGTTTCGAGGGGTGAATGTTTGTCGGGAGAAGATGGTGACGCACAATCTATTTTTAGATGATGTACTGATCTTCGGAGACAAGGAGAGAAGAAACTGGGAAGAGTTGAAAACTATTCTAAATGGTTTCTTTGAAGCATCTGGTATGTTGGTTAGTAGTGGTAAGTCGTGTATTTATTATGCAAATGACGAGGATAAGAATCTCAATGAGCTAGGGCATCTCTTTAACTACAAAACATCTCACCTCAACAATGGAATGACTTATTTAGGAATCAGACTTAAACCAACGAGATACACGGTGAATGACTAGAAGTGGTTAATAGAGAAATATAAGAAAAATATACTCATTTGGTCTTCAAGATGGTTATCTAGAGGAGGCAGGCTTATACTATCTCAAGCTATATTGCAACAATTCACAGTTTATTGGACATATTTTTTTATTATCCCAAAACAAATCATTGAAGAGATAAAAAGAATAATGGCGATATTCATATGGAGTGGGGGCAGAGAAAGAAAATCAATTCATTTGGCTCGGTTGGAGAGTATCACGAAGCCAAAGGAGAAGGGAGGTTGGGGTTTGTTGTAACTAGACACTTTTGGGAAATATCTTATCTTTAAATCTATATGGAGAGTTTTAACAAAGGATTGCCTATGGGTGGAGATCATCAGATTAAAATACATAGGCCCGAAGGATCAGAAGGATATATTCATCTCAAGCTGGGAGGATGTGAGATATCGGTCTGAAATTTGGAGAGGGTTCAATAGATGTTGGCCTTTATTCTGTGAAAACTTAGAATGGAAATTTGGAAATGGCAATAAGATTCTGATAGGTAGAAGTTAGATTTATGGGATGGGACAGTCTTCAGAATTGAATAGTGAAATCATGGTACAAATAAATCGAAGAGGTTTATTTTACATGGGGCAGATGATAAGGGAGTGGGATCATGAGATCCCAGGATGGAAGATCCATAGCGAGATGGGAATAACAGAGAATAATAAGGAGGAATGGGACCAATATATCATTTCCCTAAAATGTCTAGGATTGAGGAAGGATGTAGTAGGTGATCAAATGACTTGACGAGGGATGACACTGGAATACAAGATCAATTCGAAGGCGGTTTATATTGTTCTGACAGATAAAAGACTATAAAGGGAACCTGATAGCTGGTTTAAACACATGTGGAAGGTACCAGTACAAATTAAAATGATTATTCTGATGTGGCTAATATGGAAAAACAAAATTCTGACATGGGAAAATTTGTAGAAGAAATGATGGCAGGGACTAGGTAGATGCTCAATGTGTAAAATACATGAGGAAGATAATACACATATGTTCTACTGTTGTTCATTTGTTAAGGAGGTACTTCATTCTTTGTGTTCTCACCTTAAATTACCCTTTCAGGACTACAGTTCTACATCAGATTGCTTCTGAGAGCGATTCCAATATTGATGCGCTGGTTCATTTGGAATGCCAAAAATAGGAAAAAAATTTAAGACAAGTTTTGTACACCTGGGGAAATATGCATACAGGTTTATAGCTCAATGGAGAGTATGAATATTAGCCAAAAACCTCCAAGGGACTTGTCCATGAAGATCAGACCAGTGGAAAAGCTTTATCCTGCTGGATTTTTTGACGGGGCATCACAACACCAAAAGTGTGGCTATGGAGCATGGTTAATGCTATCTCCTGACTGCCACTACAAAATATTCTAGAATGGAGGAAAAGGAACTAATATCCATGCAAAAACTATTGCATTATGGGGCCTACTATGGTTTGCCCCCCAATTATACATGGAGGAGCTTTGGGTGTTTGGTGACTCGAAGGTCATCATTAACCATCTGAATAAAGGAAAAAACCTCAATCGGAGTTCTCTCTTACATTGGATGGACATGATTAAAGGCTTAAAGAGATCCTTCACAACAATCACTTCCAGCCGTGTTTTCACGGAGAAAAACACCGAAGCGGATAGGTTGTCATGGAGAGGACTGAATGGGAGATTTTGAGAGATGTTTTATGAGCTCTATAATGCAGTTGGCCTTGGAGCGGAAGGCAAAGTAATTTTTAGCTAAGATATCTTCTCTTTTTGTTTTTTGTTTGGATTGGCAAGACATTTTAAGAAAAATGGACTTGTGAAACTTTTGACTAATGTTGATATCAATTATTTTTTCTCTTAGAAAAGCCTTTTGAAGGTTGATAGAAGATAGAAATCAAAGGATGATCTTAACATTGTACTTTGGTGCATATTATTTTTATATGAACCGGATTATGTCAAAAAGGATACTGTAAGTAAAATTTCTGAACTATGCCCTAGTACACTATATAAACCAGAAGTATTTTTCCAGCTGAAAAAAAAACAAAAAAAACACCCTTTGTAGCTACTTATGTCACATATAAATCATTCTCAATAGAAAAAAATTAAAATAAAAGGGGTGTGGCCATTGTCCTTAGCAACATATTTTGTTTATTAGAGTAAGGAGGCGCATTCTACATCAGAGTATGGGGGAGATGTGTAAATTTGTCTGTCTCCATGAATTAAAAAGAAAAATCTAAATAATGTTGGCTTAAACAATAACTTACATAACCAGATAAATAAATAATTAAAAATTCATTAAAAATAAATTTAAACAATTTAAATTTAAAATATGAAGAGTTTTACGAACACTAAAAAATGAGATATGGTAAATAAATAAAAATATAAATAAACAAAAGGCCATAAATAAATAAAACCTATTTTTATACTTACTCTAAAGATAGGGTAAATAAATAAAAATATAAATAAACTAGAGGTATGGTAAATAAATAAATCATCTTTTTATATTTTCTCAATAAACCTCTTTATAATTACAAAAACTCAAAAAAAGGTTTTATTTAGGTGAAACCTATGGGACAAATACCATGGGACAAATTATTATTATTAATAACATGGCCAAATACCATGGACCAAATTATTATCAATACCATGTAAAAATAAAATTTATTAACCCTATTGTTATTATTATTATTATTGTTATTATTATTATTAAATCTAATATTTAGATTAATATATTATAATATCAATTTTTTTAAATTTAATAACTTTGGATTAATACAATATTAAAATTGTTATATATATATATATATATATATATATATATATATATAAACTCTAGATATATGTGGGACGGAAGAACAAATACATATGATAGAGGTGGAGAAATAGGGAGAGTGGCAAAGGAGAGATGGGAGAGGGGAGAGGAGGAATGAAGAGAGAGAGAAGGGTAGAAGTGAGAGAGGTAGAGAAGGATAAGAGAGGAAGAGGGAGACATAAATATGGAGGTGGGAGAGAGAGGAGAGAGGGAGGGAGAAGGATAGAGGATTGGAGGGTAGAGAGAGAGAGAGAAAGAGAGAGACATAGAATAGGGAAGAGAGAGGGAGGCATGAGAGAAAGGGAAGAGAGGAAGGATGAGAGGAGAAGGAGAGAGGGATGGATAGAGAGATGGAGTTGGAAGAGAAGAGAGGGAGGGAAGACGAAATACATAGATAGTGAGAAATGGGGAGAGAGAGAGAGTGTGTAGGTTTAGGGGTGAGACAAAGAGACATAGAAGGAGAGATGGAGACAAGGGGAGAGAGAAGGAGTAAGGGAGGGATATAGTAACATAGTTGGAGAGAGAGAGAGTGAGTGATGGGGAAAGAGAGAGGATTGGAGAGAGAGAGAGAGGATTGAATGGAAGAGAGAGAGAGGGGGGGTTATATAGGGAGGCAAGAGAGAAAGGGAGAAAGAGGAAGGAGGAGAGAGTACTTGAGAGAGAGGAAGAGAGTGATGGGGGGAGAGAGAGGATTGTAGGATATATATATATAGAGAGAGAGAGAGAGAGATGGGGGAAGAGAGAGAGAGGTAGGAGAGAAACGAAGAGAGAGGAAGGATGAGAGAAAGGACTTGAGAGAGAGGAGGAGAGAGGGAGGCAGATAGGAGAATATAGGGAGGGGTAGAGAGATGGATTTGGAGGGGGAGAAAGGGATGGAAGAAGAAATACATATAGAGTGAGAAGTGCAGAGAGAGAGGGAGAGATGGAGAGAGAGTGTGTATGTTTGGTGGTTTTATAAAGAGACAAAGAAGGATAGATGGAGAGAAGGGGGAAGATAAGGAGAAAGAGAAGCATGTAGTAACAGAGTTGGAAGGTGAAGAGAGAGAGAGAGAGAGAGGTGGGAGAGAAAGGAAGAGAGAAAGGATGTGAGAGAGTGGAGAGAGGTAGGGAAAGAGAGATGGAGATGGAAGGGGAGAGAGAAGGAGGTAAGAAGAAATACATATAGAGAGAAAGTTGGAGAGAGAGAGGAGTGATAAGGAATATGGCGAGAGGGAGAGAGGATAAAGGGAGGGAAGATAGATAGAAGTTGGGGAGATGGAGGGAAGGGGAAGAGAGAGAGAGGGAGAAGAGGAGGGAGTGATAGATAGATAGGTTGGAGAAAGAGAGTGTATGTTTTTGGGTTGATATAGAGAGACAAAGGGAGATATAGATATAGATGGAAGGTGGAGAGAATGAAGAGAGAGATGGAGACAGGGAGGGAGGGACAAAGAGTTTGATAGATATGGAGTGAGAGTATGTGTGTGTTTAGGGGCTGAGATAAAGAGACAAATTAGGAGAGATGTAAGGAGATATAGATATAGATGGAGGGGGGAGAGAAGGAATAATACTTCTTGCACCATATGCATTGATTTCAGTGTAGATGTTGATTTCGAATCCTATTTGATTGCTTGCACTAGATGCATTGATTTCAATGTAGATGATTTCTAATTCTATTTGATTGCTTGCACTAAATGCATTGATTTCAATGTAGATGGTGATTTCTAATACGATTTGATTGCTTGTACTAGATGCATTGATTTGAGTGTAGATGTTGGTTGCTAATACTATTTTCTTACTTGCACTAGATGCATTGATTTGAGTGTAGATGTTGATTCATAATGCTATTTGATTACTTGCATTAGATGCATTGATTTCAATGTAGATGTTTTTTGCTAATCTTGTTTTCATTAGATGCATTGATTTCAATGTAGATGTTTTTTTTCTAATCCTGTTTTATTTATTGCATTATATGCATTAATTTTAGCATATATGTTTAATTTTAATTTGATGTAATTGGATGTATGATGGTACATTAATTTTAAAGTCATTGGATTAATAGTGTGCATTGATTTGAGTGTAAGTACAAAAAATTATTAACAATGTACATTGATTTTTGTGTTATAGTAATTAAACCTATTAATATTGGAGAGCAAGAGAGATAAGGTAAGATGTTTACTACAACAACTCGAGCTAAATATTTAAATGGTTTATGATTTCAACTATTAGGTTTACGATTTCTACTGTTTTTTTCATATAATCGATATGAAAATATGACAATAAGAATAGTAGAATAAATTAGTTTAAGATTGATCAATTAACTACATTCTTATTATTCACATTTTCTATCATTCAACATGATTGCATTGCACTTTGCATTCAAATTTTTTATTTTTTTTCATCATTAAATTTGTTTTACAATATCTATCATCTCAACAAACTGAGGTAACTAAGCAACTCTAAAATTAAAATGACTTAGCATATTTAAAATTATTATATTAATATTAGATGTATTTACATATTCTTGATAAAATTAATCATATATTCTATAGATTTTTTTTGGCTACACACAAGTGAAACCAGCCTAGATCCATCTTAACTCCTGATCTATCAAGAGCCAAGAGGGATTAAATTGGTCGAGGTGCAATCCTTTCCTTAAGATTTTCACTCAAAAAATAGTTTTTGGTCAAGGTGCAAACCTTTCGCCAAGTTTTTCACTCAAAAAATAGGTTTTCACCTCGAGAGATTTGATCCCTCACGGCCCTTGATACATCTGGATTTAAGATGGATCTAGGCTGGTTCTACAACCCAGTATGAATGGATGTGTAAGTTTTTCTGTCGTTTTTTCCCCTTTAAAATAGAAATAAAAGTTTAAAAACATGTTCTAAATAGAAAAGTAAAATGAATATGTTGTAAAGTAATTAGAAGTAAAAAAATGTGTGAGTAAGATGTTTAATGTTTATAATTTGATTATTGATAAAATGTTTTAATACCAATTAAAATATGTTAATAATAAAGAACTATTTTAATTTATGCCCTAGAATGTCTAGATGTACATGTTATGTAAAATATTTTGTTGTGAATTGCCTATAAATTATATATCATTTTAAAAAAAATGTATATATCATGAAAAAATTAAGTTTTATGGTTAAAACATTTATTTGGTCCTATATACTCTATTTAGCATTCAAAAATATATTTTAAACAATGAAAAATAGCACAATGTATTTTACACTCTAAATAAGTTTGCACTTAAAAAAATTTGATCCCTCTTGCTTCATATTAGATCCTTATTTAAGATGGAGTTAGTTTAACCATTAATACCACAACTAAACACTATACATAAAATATATTAACATGCAATCACAAAACAAAAATATATTAGCTAGCTAACTGACTAACCCATATTGAGAAACAGAACAACTAAACAAAACAAAACAATATAGAACGGAATGGAGCAGAACCATAACCCTAATCCACTCGACTTCTAACGACTTATACAATATTATATCCATATAACTACCACGGGAAATACTTTAAATATGGTATCGTGGGAAATTAAACTATTGTTTACCAAAAATGGAATGACTCAAAATGTGGAGATTTAAAATTTGAATGTTGGGCAACTTTTTACCTAGTTTCTTCCTTTCTTCTGTTTCATTACCAACAACTCACTTTTCTGCTATATATTTTCATTGCACACTTGGCCATGTCTACATGATGTTTCAACATTTTGTTCATGTAGCCTCTTCATGTGGGTGTGCAGCCACAATTCCACCGAAAATTTCCCCCTTCTATCTATATCTATATCTCTCTCCATCTCTCCTTTTTTGTCTCTTTATCTCACGCTGCTAATCACACACGTTCTCTCATTCCATATCTATCAATCTCTTTGTCCCTTTCTCCTTGTCTCCATATATCTCTTCTTTCTCTTCACCTTCCATCTATATCTCTATCTCCCTCTGTCCCTTTTATCAATCCCAAAACATACACTCTATTTCTCCAATCTATTTATCTATCACTTCGTCCTCCTCTCCCCCCCCTCTCTCTCTCTCTTCCCCTTCCCTTACTCTCCCCCGCTTCTATATCTCTCCCCTCCTACTATCATCTCTCCCTCTCTCTCCATCTTCCTTATCACTCTCTCTCACTCTCTCTCTCTCTCTCTCCACCTTTCACTCTTTATGTCTTTATTGTTACCTCCCTATCTCTCTCCCTCCATCTCCATCTCGCTTTCCCTACCTCTCTTCACTCTCTCTTCAGTTCTCTCCCTCCCCTCTCTCTCTATCTTCACCTTCCAACTCTATTACTATACGCCTCTCTTTCCTTCTCTCCCCCCATCTCTCCATATATCCTTGTTGATCTCTTTTTCTCACCCACAAACATACACACTCTCTCTCTATCTCTCCCTTGTTACTCCCTATCTCTCTCCCCTACTCACTCTCTATGTCTTTATTCTTCCCTCCCTCTCTCCCCATCCAGCTCCATCTCTCTATCCCTCACTCTCTCCCCCTCCAAATCCATCTCTCGAACTCTCCCTCTCTCCTCCTCTCTTTTCCTTACTCTCTCTCACTTTCTCTCCTACCTCCCTATCATTTCCCCCATATCTCTCTCTCTCTCTCTCTCTCTCTCTCCCCCCCCCCATAATCCTCTCTCTTCCCCCATCACTCTCTTCATCTCTCTCATCTTTTCTCTATCTCCATTTATTCTCCACTACCCCTCACCCTGCTCTCTCTCTCTCTCTCTCTCTCTTCCATTCAATCCTCTCTCTCTCTCTCTTCCCTCCAATCCTCTCCCTTCCCCCATCACTCTATCTCTCTCTCTCTCTTTTCCATTCAATCCTCTCTCTCTCTCTCTTCCCTCCAATCCTCTCTCTTCCCCCATCACTCTATCTCTCTCTCCAACTATGTTACTATATCCCTCCCTTTCTCCTTCTCTCTCCTTCTCCTCCCCTTTGCCTCCATCACTCCTTCTATGTCTCTTTATCTCACCCCTAAACATACACACTCTCTCCATCTCTCTGTTGTTACTCCCCTCTCTCCACTTCTCACTCTCTATGCCTTTCTTCTTCCCTCCCTCTCTCCCCCAACAAGTCCATCTCTCCTCCTCCTCTCATCTTTCTTCTCTCTCCCTTTCTCTCCTACCTCCCTCTCCATCCCCCCTTCTTTGTCTCTCCCTCTCTCTCTACCCTCCAATCATATCTCCTTATCCCTCCATCTCTCATTCTCACTCTCCCACCTTCATCTTTATGTTTCCCTCTCCTTCTCTTACCCTTCTCTACCTTTCTCACTCCTCTCCCTCTCTCTCTCTCTCTCTCTCTCTCTTCATTTCTCCTCTCCCATTTCTTTCATTTTATCTCCATCTCTCCCTTCTCACTCCCCCTTCTTCTCCACCTCTATCATATGTCTTTATTATTCTCTCCCATATATATCTAGAGTTAATATATATATATATATATATATATATATATATATATATATATCATGATATATTACTATATATTATAATATAACAAGTTTAATATTGTATTAATCAAAAGTTATTAAATTTAATAATATTAATATGAATATTAGATTTAATAATAATATTAATATTAATATTTTAATATTAATGTTAGGGTTATTTTTTTTTTTTTGCGTGTTATTAATAATAATTTGGTGGATGGTATTCGACCCTAGGGTTGATATATAATTAGATGTCGATTTCTAATCCTATGAGATATATTTTTATTTTTACCTTACCTCTTTATAGCTCATTTATATTTATTTATTTACCATACCTCTTTTATAAATATGGTATTTGGCCCATGGTATTAATAATAATTTTTCCCATGTTATTTGGCCAATGGTATTTGACCCATGGTATTAATAATAATTTTTCCCATGTTATTTGGCCCATAGGATTCACCTAAATAAAACCTCTTTTTTGAGTTTTTGTAAATATAAAGAGGTTTATGGAGTAAATATAAAAAAGGGTTTTATTTATTTACCATACCTCTTGCTTATTTATATTTTTATTTATTTACCATACTTCCTGAGTAAGTATAAAAAGAAGTTTTATTTATTTACGATAACTCTCTTTTTTTAGTGTTCCTAAACTTCATTTTTTAAATTTATATTGTCAAAATTTATTTTTAATGAGTTTTTAATTGTTTACTTATATGGTTGTTTCAATTGACATTATTTAGATTTTATTTTTAAAAAAATTTATTTTTTTTATTTTATTTTGGCTTTCAACATACTTACAGATCGTGGTCATATGTTGTAGAATGGGCCTCTTCGCACAATAAACCTAATTACTTTTAGCCAAGTGTACTTTGGTAGGTTAAGAAAATTTAATGTTATTATTTTGAAATAGTATATTATGAAGAGAGATTAAATTTTATTAAATAAAATTAGTTATGAAATTGGTTCCATAAGTGAAAGACTGATGGTAAAAATATTTATTCCAACTGAGAAGTAGTTGAGGGGAAACAGTTTGGTTAGTTACTCTTCCTCTGTGGATAATGGAAAGATCATTGTGAGGAAGAGGGGTTCTGACTTATGTGCTGAAAAAATGAAGAAAGGAGAGAGAGATTGAATTTCTGAGCTGGTGGAAACCAGTGGAAAAATTCTCTTAGCTATCCTATAATCTTCTGGAAGGTGGATTGGACCAGAGTCCTGAGATCCCTTCCAAGCACTGTTTCTTTCTACCGAGAGATATTTGGAAGCAACTATTGAATTGGTGAACATGTCTTGCTCTATGGTGTTGGATATTGGGCATAGCTTTCTTGATCTTGTATACAAGACTGTAATTTTGCATGTAGCTTATATTACATTAACCATGAAATTGTCAACATTTAGAGCACACTTACCATCACATTTGTAAAGAAAAATAGAATGGAGTATCACATTTTTCTTATCATATCTAAATGTTCCTATATGCAACAACTACCTTATGCCTCATAGTTTAAATTTGTGGAGGGAGGAGGAGAGGAGTGTCAAGGTGCAATCTAGCATAAGAAGAGAAAGAAGAATCTTGTTTGGGACATGAGATAGATTCATTCTCTGCGCATTTAGACTCAAAACTTAATAAAACACAACTCACCATACTTTGAATTTTTTAAATAAATATCTTAAAAATTAGAATATCAATTTAATACATTTTACTCAATTACACATTTAGTAATATTCATTTAAAAAAATACAGATATAAATTACTATTTTAAATAAAAATATTAAAAAACATTTAACAATATTCGTTTAAAAAAATGCAAATACAAATTACTATTTTAAATAAAATTAGTACAAAGAATCACATTAATTACCATGACCCCCGTGTACCTTCCTCTTATTACTTTTTAAATACCCTTTAAAATACCTAATGTTTGTAACTTATTCTTATTCACATAGTGTCATTTTTCTAAAACTATAATCTACAAGTCTCACTTTTTATAGTTTTGGTGGAAGGATAGAGTATCTAAATTCCCTTACCCTTTAAGAAGCATCCTCAATTATTGTACCACCCACCTCGACATCCAATCTAGACATCTTAGGTTATTCTAAATTGATCAAAGAGTATAGAATTTTTAGGGTGGTGTTCTATGTTCACTAAAATTTCCATGATGTCCATCACTATGTATGGGGTTCATTGCAACCTTAGATATATTTTGTGAGTTGTTGTGATTTTTTTTCTTCCGTCTAAAACTTATTTTTGGTTGTCACCTAGTTATCATGATTCAAAACATTGTTATTGTCTCAGATCCTTAGAGCATTAGATATATTTTGTGAGCTAATGTGATGTTTTGTTTGTCACAATGATTCAAAAATTAGTTATTATACGACACTATTGACTTTCTCATTATTTGTTTTGTTATGAACCCTTTAAAAAAACCACAGGAACATTTAATTTTACACTCTAATCTCCCAGCATGGGTGGGGGTTTCAAAAATTGGAGAGTAAATTGAGCGGTTATTGTTAGAAATTGTTGTATAAGATGAGAAATTTGGATGGTTTGTAGAGAATATGGATGTCATAATAGATATCTATTTTGAATTTTTAGTGTCTCTGGCCTGCATATAATAAGATCCATTTCAACTGAGAGCAGAAGACTCTACAATATATATTGGATGAAGGGAAAGGTTATGATAAAACTTGTAAAAGAACCCCTTAGGGTTATGTCAACTTACTCTATTGTTAATCACATAGTGCCATTTTTGTAAAACTATAATCTACAATAAGGACTAAGTGGGTTTTTTCTTTAGTAAGTTTTGTTTGAATTGAAAAATAAATTATAAAATTATAAAAGCTAAAATTATGTAGTGAGAAACTTTGTTTAAAATTTCAGAATAAAAAGTTGAGTAAGTTTGACATCATATAATATGAAATTTGTTTATGATTATAAAGTAAAAAACATGTAATAGTTTTTAAGTACAATTAGGTAATTAAAGATATGTATATAGTTTTTTTTAATAGAAGAAATTTGATATTCATGAACAAAAAAAAATCGAATAGATTATGTATGTAGTTACAAACTGTTATGTAGTTACAAACTATTACAATTAAGTAATTAAAGGTAAATTTAGTGTTATTTAAAAAATGAGAATTATGAACATTCATCATTATTGATCAAGATAAATCATTTCATGTGAAATAATTTAATAAACTATATTCCACGTGAATACCATGGGTCAATACCATATATGAGTTGTTTTTATATTTTATTATTATTTTATTTTTTATTTTTTATTTATTTTTTGTTTTTATTTTATTTTTACTTAGTTAAAATGTTCATTACATTATGTCAATTTTTTATTTAATTTACTTTTATTTTTATTTTTGTAATTTGACATAGTCAAAATGTTAAACATGACATTACATAAATATTTCTATTATACACCTAAAATCAATCTTAACTTATTAAAAAGAAAAAAGAAAAAAACTAACATTATAAAAAATATATATAAAACTATTTACTTCAGTGGATCTGGTCGGCCTAAAACATTTTAATAGTCTAGCATTTGATCCAGTGGCTCACACATTGTTTTCATAAGTTCAATACCATGAGTTGTTTTTATAGTTTATTATTATTATTATTTATTTAATTTACTTTTATTTTTATTTGTGTGTAATTTGACATAGTCAAAATGTTAAACATGACATTACAACATTTCTATTATACACCTAAAATCAATTTAACTTATTAAAAAAAAAAAAAAAAGGGAACAAAAACTAACATTACAAAAAAAAGAACATAAAACTATTTACTTGTGGATCTAATGGCCTAAAACTACGGCGTAAAAATTAAATTAAAATTAAAATTAAAACTAAGTAAAATAAAAATTATAATGTAAAATAAGATTAAAGTAAAATAGCCAATTTACCATAAATAATTTTTGTACTCTACATTTTGAATATAATATTTTAAAATGTAATATTTTTATCTTAAAAAGTAATACAATATTCTTTAATATAGTAATTTTTATTTTTTTAATAAAAGTATTTATTTTCGAACTGAGTGAAAATAAATGAAATTAAAAATAGCTCCATGTGAAAACTTTTTTATTTGGTCAATGTAAAATGAAATTAATAAAAAAATAATGTTAAAATAAAAATAAGTTCATGGTATTGACCCATGGTATGACAATCCATGGTACTTATGTGGACTATAGCATATTTAAAGGGGGAATTAAAACATTTTAGATCCATCTTAATTCCGAATCTACAAGATCAAATCTCCTTTCACTCTAAAGAGGTGTGCATCTCAGGAGATTTGATCCCTCTGGAGATCAAGAGATTTGATCCCTCTAGGCCCTTAATAGCTCTGGATTTAAAATGGATATAGGTTGGTTGTAATGTAATGTAATATGTTTTTTATCCCTAAAAATAAACATCACACTATGTGAAAACATTTTTACTTGATCAAAAATAATAATAATAATAATAATAAAATAACATTAAAATAAAAATAATTTCATAGTATTCACCCATGGTATTCATGTGGGACATAACATATTTAAAGGGTAAAATTAAACCAATCTAGATCCATCTTAACTCAGGATCTACCACGAGCAGAGAGAGATATCAAATATCTTGTGATCCAAAACTCTTTTCACTCAGTGAAAAAAATTTGAGCCCTTTCAGTATTGGTGGATCCAAAGTTAAAATGGATTTAGGCTGGTCACATTTTGTAAGCCTACATGATGCTTGAGAAGTCTAATATGTTTTTTATGTTATACATTCCTAGATGAAGCTTGGTGGATCCAAAGTTAAAATAGATTTAGGTTGGTCACATTTTGTAAGCCTAAATAATGCTTCAGAAGTCCCCATGTTTTTTATGTTATACATTCCTAGATGAAGCTCTAGAAGTGGGTTTGTTTTTTATGTTATACTTTTTATTTTAAAATATTGTTAAGAATGATAAATAATTCATTTCCCCATTAAACTAAAGATTTAAAGATAATAGGGCAATTGACTATTAGATATCATTTTTGGGATTCAAGATGATGTTTATAGAAATAGTTGTTTTCTTTATTAATGAGTTACATACTACTAATTTAATAAAGTCTTGACTAGTATTTTTAACAAAACAAAAACTTCTTGTTTTCCTATAAGACGAGGTTCCTCCGCCTCATGAGTAGCAAAATTTTCTTATCGAAATTTAAACTAAAATGTGAGATTTTTTCAAAAAATCTAACTAAAAATGAAACTTTGGAAATTTATTTTTAACAATGGAAAGTTGTTTTTCACTCTAGTCTGTTCAAAGTTTAATTGTATTAACTTCAATATTTACAGATATACATTGTTTTTTTTTTTTTTTTAATTAGATAAAACTACTTTAAAAAAAATAAGATCATCACAATTAATATGGAGAGCCGTCAAATTTAAACATTCATGTGCAGACCAATTATATAACTCAACCACATACTATAACTGTGATACCAGAACTATGTGGTGAGAGTAATTCCAATGAGAAGTAAAACGTTTCAGGGGCACGGAGGGCAGAGCACATGCCGCCCCTTAGAGGTTACATAATTCAATACATTACAAAATTCAGTATATCTAAATCTGTTTGTTATCATGTGGTGAGAGTAAATCTAATGATGAAGTAAAACGTTTCAGGGAAACAGAGGGCAGAGCAGATGCCGCACCTTAGACGTTACATAATTCAATACGTTAGAAAATGGAATATATCTGAATCTATTTATTATCAATCGAAGCCATTTTTTAAATTTAGTTTTTATTAATCTTTATATTTGATTGGCCAGTGTGGGCGAGTGGTACAGTAAATAAATATGCTTTTGTAATTTTTTAATTTAAATATGGTTTAATATAATTTAAAATAGAATTTCATCTGATTAGCATGTTTCATTTTCAATCATCTTATTAAAATCTGTAATTAAGAAAAAAATAAAATATCCACTTCCAATAATAATATACCTATTAACATAATTATGTCAATAAAACTGCAAACACTCAACTTGTTACCTTACCAACTAACATCAAGTTCAAATGTAATATTTTCTGTTACTTGATTCCCAAAATATATAAATATTAAAGCGGATGGACAAATTAAATTGCAAGCATATTACTTCTCAAAATAACAAGGACGTGTTGCTATGCAACTCCTTTACTTCAAATAACACGGTATCATGGACATGTGTGAGCTATGTTTTAAGAGCTGCTAATGTGATTTTATCTTTGTGTTGTGTGAAGCTTTCTTGTAATAAAATATGTGTTTTTTTTTTTCATTTTTTTTTCCTTGCTCTCTCAGAGAGTTTCATTAAAAATAGAGAATTATTTATTTAGTTAATTATAAAATAAATGTAATTAAATATATAATAATTATTAAAATTCGAAGAATATATTTACCTAATTTATTTAATTCATATAAAATAAATATAATTAAATATATAATAATTATTAAAATTTGGAGAAGATATTCACATAATTTATCTAATTTATTATGAAATAAATATGACTAAACTAATAATGTTAGAAATTCAAAATCAAAATCTAAGTTATGTATTTAATATGGACAAAATATATAATTATTTCTATTTTAATGTTCATAAATTATGTATTTTTATTTAAAAAAAACATAATAAATTAAAATTATATTAATTAAAATTTATAAATAAATAAGTTAAAATTTTATTAATTTAGATATTTTTGAAAATAAAAAGTAAATTGGTCTAGCAAATTAAATATTAATAAAAGCAACTCACTTACATCAACACAATCTATAAAGATTGTATCATAAAAATACAAACATAAAAACAGTCACCTAGAAATGAACAGAATTCAAAACATACTCTTTCCCAAATCAAAATCAAAATCCCCTTAAATTTGTGTCTCTTGTAATTCGTTGATTTAAGAAAGCTCTTATTATTATAATGACAATAGTAATGCCCTTATTACTGTAATGACAATGACAATACACAAGCCCACTAGAGTCAAAAACTAAACATTTGATGGTAGGTTTAGCCAGATTCCGCAATGAGAAGATAAATCAGGCCGATTGATTATAATAGAAAAATGTTAAAAGTAATATTATATATATATATATAGTAATTTTAATTAAAATAAAAATCATGAAAATAAAAATTTTAATTGTAAAACCAAATAATTTATAAAATAAAAAAATTCAAAAAAATTATTAAAATTAAAATTGTTATTTAATAAATTAATTTAGATATAGTATCGTGAGCCAATGTAGTCACTTGGATAAATCTTGTTGTATCTTGTTGTATCTTGGGATTGGTGTGGTCCACGTTTGGCCCTGCCACTTGGGAAATTCAAAAACGAAGATTTTATAGAGATCCTCAACCCTATGACCCCCGATTTCACAAGCAGAAAACACTTTGAGTTTGGTTTCAAACCACCAGCCAAATTTTTTCTTTGGCGAGTTTCCACGTCCCCTCAATCACAAACCTCAGTCTCAGCAACCGAACCATTTGTTGACACTCGACACTATATTGTTTCTGAACTGGGCTATTGTTATGTACTGGCCCTTGTGGCAACCTCTGCACATATGAGGTGCTATGAGAACTAGGTTTCTACAACTTGAAAGGGAACGTGAATCTTCCCTAGCAATCATCCTACCATGTTCCAGCTCAAGGTTACATGCATAACACCCTTTGCGGCTACTACTGATATATTATATAAATCATTCTCAATAACATAAATGAATAGAAAAAGGGACAGCTGAACACTAAGCATAAAAAATATTAGTGTGCAATCACATAACACAGATATATTGAAGTTCAAATATCACTCTATTACTAAAATGGTGCCATTGGTATTACATAAACTCTTAGTCCCTTTTGCCTCACCAGCGTAATTCAACATTATATAGCTACACAGTTATCAACTAGTCATCCTATTGATTAGCTAGCTAATTGACCAACCCATAGACAGGGACAAAACAACAAAAAAAGCAATATAGAATAGTACATATTAGAGCACAACTATAAACCATAACCCTAATCCATTCCACTTCTAATAACTTATACAAGATTACATGCATGCAATTACCACATGAAATAATTCAATAAAACTAGTATTGTGGGCAGTTAAAGTGTTGTTCTAGAATGTTGTTATGCTTTGGCCATGTTTTGACAATGTTCAACCATAGTTGAATATGATTGACTATAGTTGACGACCAAACTAATCTGAGCTTAACTCTCAAAACGTTAAGGAGAATTGAACCCATTACATCCCAATGGCAAAGTGCTTTAGCAATGAGAACTCGACCAATTAAACTAACCTAGAGACTAAAATATCATTATTATATCAAAAATATATTTATATTATAACTAATATAATAAAATATTAATGAAATATTATTATAATTACTAATAATGTTATTATTAATATTTTTTTAGAAAAATATTACTAAATACGATTATTACTATTATTAATATTAATAATAATAATAGTAATAATATCACTGAGTTTTAATATTAAAATATTATTAATAATAATCAATAATAACTTTTTTAATCATTACTTTAATGAGTCATTATAAAATTTACTTGTATAACAAAATAAGCTTATAAATAGAATATAAAACTTTTATGAAATCTACCATTATAATTAATATTAATAATATGTAATGTTAAATAATATTATATTATTAATAGCATATATAATAATATTATAAAACATTATTTTAATATAAAAATTAAAACTAATATAAAACCTAAAGTAATAATTATTATAAATCTTTTAGGCATAATAAAACCCAAAAATAATAATGTAAAGTAATAAAACCGAATATTATTATAAATATATTATTATCATAAAAAATATTGAAGTAATAAAACCTAATATTATTATAAACCTAGAATTTAAAGCAATAAAATTTAAGAGCTTGTCACATTTTATATGTTAAGAGGGTTGAAGATGAAAAATTATTTTTCTTGGATTGGTTGGCTTTAACTCACTTTCATTCTCATTTCCAAAACAAATGCCACACTATCAACCTTCTTGATTTGTTAAATCCTTACAACTACTTATTTTGGAAAGTTTTTATCTATAGAAATAAAATATCAAAAAACCTTCATTAATTTCTTACTTCCTCAAAATCCTATATACCATATTAATCTTAATAAACATTAATCATTATATAATTCCTTTACATTTATAATAAACTTAATTATTATAAATCTAATTATATTATAATAAAACTTAATTATTATAAACCTCATAATATTATAATAAACCTAATTACTTTTACCGAAAGTAAATATTCAATCAAATCTCGATAATAGATATATCAAAATTAACTTATATTGAAATTATTAAGTATCCACATCAGATTCTACGAAATCTAAATATGAAATACGTTCATATCGCTAAACATGAAACCCTTCCTCAATTTTGTGTGGACCATGTGAATTTGGAGTATGAAGTGCACCAAGGTTATAGTTTGGGAGGAGGAGGAGTTGAGAAGGCGTAGGATTCATGCGAAGACCAATTATGTAACTCAACCGCATATTATAACTGCAATAACAGCACTATATTGTGGTGATAGTAATTCCAATGAGGAAGTAAAACGTTTCAGGAGCACGGAGGGCAGAGCACATGCCGCGCCTTAGACGTTACATAATTCAATATATTGAATCTATTTATTATCAATCGAAGCCATTTTTTTTAATTTAGTTTTTATTAATCTTTATATTTGATTTGCAAGTGGTGTTTTCATAACTAATTTGAGGAAGGTACTCGCTCCACCAAGGTTCTTCCATCTTCTTTCATATTAACATATATGAAGTGATATATGAAGCATAAATAAAATATTGAGATATGTGTTCTTGCTTTATATTAATTTAGATTTATTTTAATTTTGGATTTATCATGGGATTAAATTTCTCTAAGTGCAAATCTATTTTCTGGGTGCAAAACTTGAGGAAAGGTTTACACCTTTGATTCCTCTAGGCCCTTCATAGATCCAAAGTTAAGATTCATCTAGGTTGGTTTCAGTTGTGTGCGGCCAATGAAATTCTATTAATAATATGAGGAACATATGATTAATTTTATCAATAATATGTAAATACATTTAATATTAATATAACCATTTTAAACATGCTCAATATGTTTGAGATTTATACATATGATTAATTTTATCAATAATATGTAAATACATCTAATATTAATTTATAACCATTTTAAATATGCTCAATATGTTTGAGATTTATGGAGTCATTTTAATTTTGAATTTACTTAGTTGCCTAGTTTATTAAGATATTGTAAAATAAATTTAATGATGAAAATTTTAATTTTAAATTTACTTAGTTACCTCAGTTTCTTGAGACATTGTAAAATAACTTTAATAATGAAAAATGATGAAATTATTTTTTTGAATGCAAAGTGACAATGCAATAATATTGAATGAATAATAAGAATGTAGTCAATTACAAATAGCCTTCATTGTGATCAATCTCAAATTATTTTCTTCTACTATTCTTATTGTCACCCTTGTTACTTTTGTCATTTTTTCATATCGATTGTATGAAAAAGATAGTTCAAATCATAACAATTTAAATACTTAGCTCGAGCTGTTGTAGTAAGCATGATACCTTGTCTCTCTTGCTCTCCAATATTATTAGGTTTAATTACTATAACACAAAAATAAATCTACATTGTTAATAATTTTTTGTGCTGGCACTGGAATCAATGCACACTATTAATCCAATGACTTTAAAATTAATGTACCATCATACATCCAATTACATCAAATTGGAAATCAACATATACATGAAATCAATGCATCTAATGCAAGAAATAGAATAATATTAGAAAACATCATCTACACTCAAATCAATGCATCTAATGCAAGTAATCAAATAGGATTACAAATCAACATCTACACTCAAATCAATGCATCTAGTGTCAATAAGCAAATAAGATTTGAAACCAACATATACACTAAAATCAATGCATCTAGTGTAAGCAATCAAATAGGATTATAAATCACCATCTACACTGAAATCAATGCATTTAGTGCAAGAAATCAAATAGGTTTAGAAATCATTTATATTGAAATCAATGCATCTACTGTAAGCAATCAAATATAATTAGAAATCAACATCTACATTGAAATTAATGCATCTAGTACAAGAAATCAAATAGGATTATAAATCACCATCTACACTGAAATCAATGCATTTAGTGCAAGAAATCAAATAGGATTATATATCATCTACATTGAAATTAATGCATCTAGTGCAAGTAATCAAATATCATTAGAAATCAAAATATACACTAAATTCAGTGCATATAGTGCAAGAAATCAAATAGGATTAGAAATCACCATCTACACTGAAATCAATGCATCTATTGCAATAAAGATTTTTCCCTCTCTCCCCCCTCCATATATATTTATATGTCCCTTCATCTCTCCTTCTTTGTCTCTTTATATTACCCCCACAAACACACACACTCTCTCACTCCATATTTTTCAATCTCTTTGTCCCTCCCTATATCCATCTATCTCTTATTTCTCTTCACCTTCCATCTATATCTCTATCTCCCTTTGTATCTCTATATCAACCCAAAAACATACACTATCTTTCTCCAATAAATCTGTCTATCACTCCCTCTTCCTCTCCCTCCCTCTCTCTCTCTTCTCCTTCCCTCCCTCTCCCACACTTCTATATCTCTTCCCTCCTGCTATCCCCTCTCCCTCTCTCTCCATATTCCTTATCACTCCCTCTCTCTCTCCCCCTCCATCTCCATCTCTCTTTCCCCCCCCCTCTCTCTCTCTCTCTCTCTCTCTCTCTCTTCACCTTCCAACTTTGTTACTATATGTCTCTCTCTCTTTATCTCCCCCTTTTAGCCATATCTCCTTGTTTGTCTATTTATCTCACCCCCAAACATACACACTCTCACTCCATCTCTCCCTTGTCACTCCCTCTCTCTCTCCACCCGTCACTCTCTATGTATTTCTTCTTCCCTCCCTCTCTCCCCATCCAACTCCATCTCTCTATCCCTCCCTCTCTCCCACTCCAACTACATCTCTCTATCCCTCCCTCTCTCCTCCTATCTCCCTCCCTCTCTCCTCCTATCTCTCAAGTCCCCTCTCTCTACCTTTCTCTCCTACCTCCCTCTCTCTTCCACCATCACTCACTCTCTCTCTCTCTCTCTCCCCACTAAAATCCTCTCTCTCAAGTCATCTCTCTCATCCTTCCTCTCTCTCGCTTTCTCGCCTTCCTCCCTCTATCTTCACCCCCTTGCTCTCTCTCTCTCTCTCTCTCTCTCTCTCTTTCTCTCTCTTTGCCCTCAAATCCTCTCTCTTCCCCATCACTCTATCTCTCTCTCCAAATATGTTACTATATCCCTCCCTTTCTTCTTCTCTCTCATTCTCTCCCCCACACTTGTCTCCATCACTCCTTCTATGTCTCTTTATCTCACCCCTAAACATACACACTCTCTCTCCACTTCTCACTCTCTATGTCTTTCTTCTTCTCTCCCTCTCTCCCCCTTCAACTACCTCTCTATCCCTCCCTCTCTCCTCCTCTCATCCTTCCTCTCTCTCCCTTTCTATCCTACCTCCCTCTCTCTTCCCCCTTCCCTCTCTCTCTCTCTCCCCTCCAATCCTCTCTCCCACCTCCATCTTTATGTCTCCCTCTCCCCCTCTTAGACTTCTCTACCTCTCTCACTCCACTCCCTCTTTCTCTCTCTCTCTTCATTCCTCCTCTCCCCTCTCCTTTAGTTTATCTCCACCTCTCCCTTGTTACTCCCGCTATTTCTCCACCTCTATTATGTGTCTTTATTCTTCCCTCCCATATATATCAAGAGTTTATATATATAACAAATTTAATATTGTATTAGCATAAAGTTATTAAATTTAATAATTTCAATATTATAATATATTAATATGAATATTAGATTTAATAATAATAATAATAATAATAATATTTTAATATTATTGTTAGGGTTAATAATGCTTTTTTGCATGGTATTATTATTAATTTGGTCCATAGGCTTGATATATAATTAGATGTTGATTTCTACTAGGATTTGATATATTTTTATTTATTTACCTGACCCTTTTGTACCTCTTTTATAAATAGGGTATTTGGATGAGGGTATTAATAATAATTTGTCCCATGGTATTTTGCCCATAGGCTTCACCTAAATAAAACCTATTTTTTGAGTTTTTGTAAATATTAAAAGGTTTATGGAGTAAATATTTTATTTTTATTTTTATTTATTTACAATACTTCCGCAATAAGTATAAAAATAGGTTTTAGTTATTTACCATATCTTTGGTTTATTAATATTTCTATTTATTTACCATATTTCTATTTTGAGTGTTTGTAAAAATCTTCTTATTTAAATTTATATTAATTAAATTTATTTTTAATTGTTTATTTATATGGTTATGTAAGTTATTCTTTAAGGCGAGATTATTTAGATTTTATTTTTAATTTTATTTAGTTTTTTTATTTTGGCTTCCAACATACTTACACATTGGGGTCATACTGCGTTGTAGAATGCGCCTCTTGGCTCAATGACATAGCTAACATCTCTAAGCTACTCCTCCCTCTTACATATCTTCATAGATATTTACTTGACATATCTAAACTACTCCTCCCATAATTACAAGGTTTAAATACAATTTAAAATTATTATTTGAAATTTCAGCTATTAATTAGTATCTTTCATTTTCAATTATCTAATTAAAATACCAACTTCCAATAATAATAAATCTATCAACATAATTAATAAAGCTGAAAACACTTAACCTATTACGTTACCAACTAACAAAGTTCCAATGCAATATTTTATGTTGCTTGATTCTCATCAGCACCGTTCTACAAAATATATAAATATTAATGCAACTCCTTTACAATATTAATGCAACTCCTTTACTTAAAACAAGGATGGATGTTAAGCAACAAGTCCCTGCGAAGTAATGAGTGTACCTTGCCAAGTACCAGTACAGTACACACATATAATTTTCACACTCAACTATGTTGATCAAGTCAGATCTTATTCATTTAAAACTAAGTGGGTAGAATAAACAGAAGGTAGTAGCACCAGTACGTGGGTAGAATAAATAGAAGGTAGTAGCACCAGTATGTGGGTCCTCGCAATCTCCATAATCCAAGATCTACTGTATCACATTCACTGCCATGTTGATTCATGAAATTTTCACACAAATCTTCTTTTTATTGATTTTGATACTTTACTCCAACTTATATTAAAACTATTTTTTTATTGGTAAGATTGGCATTTCAAAAAGTTTCCAGCATGTATAAGAGAGCAATCAACTTGTGCCTTTTCTTTGATATTGATTTTGATACTTTACTCCAACTTATATTAAAACTATTTTTTTATTGGTAAGATTGGCATTTCAAAAAGTTTCGAGCAAGTATAAGAGAGCAATCAACTTGTGCCTTTTCTTCGACATACGTCAACTAGGTCTTCAACTTTTCGACAATTGGAGACCGACTTACCTCGCTATTTATAAATAGATCAACATCACTGAGTATAGCTTAATGCATGTAACTAGAGATTCCATGTGACTATAAGTTAATGTTGCACCAACTTAGAATAGGGCTTCGCTCCTCACTCAATTTCATCTCATGCCCTATATATGATATTATGCCCTAGTGGAACTTCTTCATGTTATTTATACTATATTGGGAAGTATGCAACTTATCATGAATTACATTATCACTTCTAAAGTTCTAGATTTGACTAATAAAATAGTGCCATAATGAAAATGTACTAAATTAAGTAACATGTGCCTTTCCAGGTTGCAACGTGGCCTATTTGATTTAACTTTACATCTAACAGATTAGTTATTTACGACATTTATTTACGACATCAATCATCTATATGTTGTAATAGTCCAGGCTTAGATTAATGTATCATTGTTACTAGGTTAGTATATGATATTAAGCCTTACTCAACCATACAAGCGAAAGTGGGATACGAGAGGAGGAAAACACCCAATCAAGGCCAAACCATGCTCTCTTTTTCCTAAAGGTGCCTTCTCGGATAAGGTGGTATCAAGCCTTCTCAAATGATCAAAAGAAACCGGGCCGTGGGAGAGATGTATCAATGGGTGGGAGAGACACGAAGCACCCCATTAGCCTTCCTATCATGATTCATCGTATTTACACTTTCGATGTCGGAGAGGAAAGGAAGATATGCAATCTTCTTTTATTACGGGATTATGCGTTAGACCATATTTCGCAGACATCTACTATTTTATTTATTAGAACCAAGCTATTTATTTGACCCTTACGAGATTATTTGACCCAGATTCCGCATGCATCTACTATTTTATTTATTGGAGCCACGCTATTTATTTGAACCTTCTGGGATTATGCGTCAGACCATATTCCGTAGACAACTAATATTTTATTTATTGGAACCAAGTTATTTATTTGAACCGGAAAATGCGAGCTCCTCCTTTTCTGTCGCCCCTACTTGTAGATTTAAATAAAGCCATTTCTTTACGGATTAAATGTCAAATGATATTTATGAAAAATAAGAAATATTAATTATAACCTTTCCAACTAAAATGTTTTGTTTTTTTGTTTTTTTCCTGGGTTCGAGGAGACATTGAGATTTTGCATTGCCAATTGTGAACGCACTTCCATAAAGTGCAAAAGAGGACAACCATGTGGTGGTGAGGGAAAATGAAACTTTCTTTCATAAGCTTATGATAAAAACAAGTGGTGAGAGGAAATGAAACTTCGTAGATGTTAAATCCACTGATGTTATAAGTGAAGAGGAACCATCTTATAGCATTCATTCAGATGGCCAACCAAATGTAAATGCTGAATAAATTTGATATTTTCCTCATTTTTTCATTTATTGTTAGTTGTACATTGTATTTTATAATTTTTTATGGAAAAAATATGATTTCATCTAATGACGTTGGAGAAATGGAATCCAAAATATCAAATTGTCAACCTAATGTAATTTTCAGTGTATTTCATTTGTTTTACAATTTTTAATCTTTATTGGTTAGACATTTAGTTTTATAATGAATTTTATTTTTTTTGAAATAGGAGACAACTTTTTTTGAAATAGGAGACAACTCATTTGAATAGAGACGTAGAATCTAACTACTCAAATGTTCTATTCACGGATGTTAGAAGTGAAGATCAACCATCTCATAGCCTTCATCCACATCGCCAAACAAATGAAAATATTGAATGAATTTGATTTTTTTTTCATTTTTTCATTTCTAATTAGTTGGACATTAAATTTTAAAAAAAAAAATTATGCTAAAAACACCTTATCATCCTCTCAGGTTCCATAAATGCAGACCATAAATTTGGAAAGGCCATGTCATAACTCTGTTCCACATGTTTCAAATTTGGGAAGGGAATCTCATGGTGCTGAAAATCAAGTACATTTTAGAAGAAATTATACTTTTCCACATCGTTCTCCACATGGTCCAACCAACACAAATCATATTCATTTTGATGAAAACATGATTGCAGTGCATAAAATATTTCGAGAAAAGATAGATAGCTTGTCAGTTGTCCAAATGTGCCACATCTGCCAAGAATCATATCACAAAATCCAGGTTTTGAGAGATTCTGAAGGACCTGTTTGCAGACGATGTAAGAATGAAAGAGGTTCACATCGTTTTTCTGGATATAATAATATGGATCCTGGTGAACAACCTCATATTTTAAGAATTCTTAATCAAGTTGAAGAAATGTTAATAGCACGTGTAAATCCTATTTTGCAAGTGACACATGCTCGAGGTGGGCAATATAAGTATAGCGGACGCACAATTAGCTTTCTCCAAGATATTTCTACAATTGCACAAAGTCTTCCCCGACATGTTGAAGATCTTAACTTTTTAATTGTGAGGAGACATGCTGCTCAGTCTAAATATTATGAATTTTATGTCAAAAGATCTCGAGTTATGGCTGCCTTGCTTTTCAAAATTGAACGTGATCAATATTATCGAGATTTTGTAATTGACTATGATTTATTGAATGCTCTGCCTGAAAGATCAACAGATGTCTCCTCCAGGCTTAAATTTGTTGATTGTGATATTAAAGGATCTGTGATCAATGCAGCTAATAATGAAGGTTTGCCTCTTGAGCATTTTCCCTCTCATCCTTCTTCTTTTGTTGCTTGCCTACGCAATGAACGGAGAGAAGTGGAAGAAATTAGCGCATTTCTTGATAATGTTGATTCTTCACATGTTCAAGAAATGGATTGGCCCAGTATTGGAACATCTCCGGTGAATGAATATAATATTGAGGGGTTATTAGATATGGCATTCCCCACATTTTTCCCCACTGATGATGTTGATTGGTTGCAACCACACATTTGTATTTTTGGACTTCATGAGTATGCATTGCATCTTCTTAGATACTATGATCAGAGGTTGGAAGCCATCCTCGCTTTCGATATTAACTATTGAACATGATAATGTGGCATCGGAGCCAAGCAACTGCTTCAGTTTTTGTGGAGAAATTTACATGATAACTCACGGACAACAATTGAAAACTTGCATCACCAACTTTCTGATTTACCAGATAATAAGTTGGTTGAGAATCTTATGTATAAAATTACCATGAATAGATAAATTTATTCATACAAATGCCCTCTTAGTTGTGTAATTTCATTGCACTTTGCAAAACAAAAAGAAATGAAGACTACATAGATACATATCACAAAATATTACCAGTCTCTTTTTGACCATTTCCCAATACGTAGAGTTTCTGAAAAAAGTTTCCTCCACTAGGTAAATACATATGCATCATCCACAAAAAGACATAACAAAGCCTGACACTAATTTGACACAACATAGGGTGGGACTAATTTGACCAAGCTTGATCTAGAATCAGGGTGGGACTAATTGGGCATAACAAAGCCTGAGACTAATTCAGCTGAGCTTGATCTATAATCTTTGTTGATCGAGAATCCAATGTAACTAGACGTGCAAAACACAAAATCCATTCAAATATGAGTAATTTGGAAAGAAAAATAAATCCTCCAAATTTTAAAATGAAGATGAGTAATCTTGGGTGACCGAAACCTGAGAATGATTACATTTATAATGTGAACATAAAAATCAAACATCTAATTTCAAAATGAAGTTGAGTAATCAATCTTGGGCAATTAAAGTTGAAAATGAAAAAGTTTGTGTTCAGAATGTGAACCCACAACCTTTTCACATTGCGCATGAAGCTATGATAGAAAACATCACAGTATAAACTCAATTATAAACATCCATGGACATGTGGCTAGACAATTTTATTAATCTTCGTAAGTGGTGAATAATTCTCAATTATAAACATCCATGGACATGTGGCCAGAGAATTTTATTAATCTTCATAAGTGGTGAATAATTAATGGAACAGTAATATTTAATCATAATTTTGTAAAAAAATAATTTAAGAAATGTTTAATCATTTGATTTAGATATGCAAGGAATTTATCATTATGCATTTCATCCATTGATATAGTGGTCACGAGGAAAATATTCGATCATCTTTTTCCTAAGAGGCACAATTGACAGCCCAGTATGACCCCAATCTGCAAGTATGTCACGTCCTCAAACAATAATTAATTTTTTTTGGTTAATGTCGGCTTAAATCCTAAATTTAAAAATTAAGTATATCACGTCCTTAAAAATTAATAAAAATAATTTTGACTGATGTCGACCAAAAAATTAGCTTGAATTATAAAAATAATTTTCACTGATGTCGGCAAAAACATTAATTTGAATCTTAAATCATATATACCTTGATTCTTTATATTATATATAAATTTTTTATATAATTTCTCTCCTATTGAAAAATAAACCTAATTATTATTATGTATAAACATAATATAAATTTAAAATGTAAAGAGGTTTAGGTATGGTAAATAAATAAAAACCTCTTTTTATACTTACTCCAAAGGTATGGTAAATAAATAAAACCCATTCTTATATTTACTCCATAAACCTCTTTATATTTACAAAAGCTCAAAAAAAGAGGTTTTATTTAGGTGAAGCCTATAGTGAAGCCTATAGGCCAAATACCACGGGACAAATTATTATTAATACCATGGGCCGAATACCATATTTATAAAAGAGGTATGGTAAATAAATAAATAAATACAAAAGAGGTATAAAGAGACATGATAAATATATAAAAACATATCCAATATCATTATAAATCAACATCTAATTATATACCAAGCCTATGGGCCAAATACCATGGTAAATAAAAGAGGTATGGTAAATAAATAAAAAGCCTATGGGCCAAATTTTCTAATACCATGCAAAAAAAAACATTATTAGCCCTAATATTAATATTATTATTATTATTAAATATAATATTCATATTAATATTGTTAAATTTAATAACTTTGGATTAATACAATATTGCATTTGCTATATTATAATATACATTAATATATCATTATATATATATATATATATATATATATATATATATATATATATATATGGGAGGGAAGAACAAAGACATAGAGTGATAGAGGTGGAGAGATAGGGGGTGTGACAAGGGAGATATGAGGATAAGCTCAAGGAGAGGGGAGAGGAGGAATGAAGAGAGAGAGAGAGAGGGAGATGAATGAGAGAGGTAGAGAAGGGTAAGAGAGGGATAGGGAGAAATAAAGATAGAGGGGGGAAAGAGGAGGAGAGAGGGAGGGAGATAGTGAGAGGATTGGAGGGCAGAGAGAGAGAGAGAGAGAGAGAGAAGAAGGATGAGAGAGAGGACTTGAGAGGGAGGAGGAGAGAGGAAGGGATAGAGAGATGGGTTTGGAGGGGGATAGAGGGAGGGATTAAGAAAAACATAAAGAGTGAGAAGTGGGAAGAGAGAGGGAGTGAAAAGGGAGATATGGAGAGAGAGTTTCTATATTTAGGGGTGAGATAAAGAGACAAAGAATGAGAGATGGAGAGAAGGGGGGAAAGAATGAGAGAGAAGGGGAAAGGGAGGGATATAGTAACATAGTTTGAGAGAGAGAGAGAGAGAGTGATGGGTGAAGATAGAGGATTAGAGAGAGAGAGAGAGAGATGATTGAATGAAAAAGAGAGAGAGATAGGAAGGACAAGATAGAGGACTTGAGAGAGAGGAAGAGAGTGATGGGGGAAGAGAGAGTATTGGAGGGGAAAGAGAGAGGGAGATGACAGAGATGGGGGAAGAGAGAGGTAGGTAGGAGAGGAATGGAGAGAGAGGAGGAGAGAGGGAGGGAAGAATAAATGCATAGAGAGTGAGAAGTGGAGATAGAGAGGGAGTGACAAGGGAGAAATAGAGAGTGTGTGTGTATGTTTGGGGGAGAGATAAAGGGAAAAATAAGGAGAGATGAAGGGAATGGGGGGATAAGGATAGAGGGAGGGATATAGTAAGAGAGTTGGAGGGTGAGTAGAGAGAGAGAGAGAGAGAGAGAGGAGAAGGAAGAGAGAGAGGATGTGAGAGAGAGGAGAGAGGGACGGAAAGAGATGAAGTTGGAAGGGGGGGGGCAGAGGGAAGACAATTTCTTGAACTAGATGCATTGATTTCAGTGTGGATGGTGATATGTAATCCTATTTGATTTCTTGCACTATATGCATTGATTTTAGTGTTGATGTTGAAAGAGAGAGAGAGAGTGATGGGGGAAGAAAGAGGATTGGAGAGAGAGTGAGAGAGAGAGAGATGGGGGAAGAATGAGGATTGAAGGGAAGAGAGAGAGGAAAATATAGAGGAAGGTAGGAGAGAAAGGGAGAGAGAGGAAGGGCAAGAGAGAGGAATTTAGAGAATGGAATAGAGTGATGGGGGAAGAGAGAAAAGTGGAGGGAAAAGAGAGAGAGAGAGAGGGAGATAAAAGGAGGTAGGGAGGGATAGAGAGATGGATTTGGAGGGGGGGAGAGGGCGAGAAGAAGAAATACATAGTGAGTGAAAAGTGGAGACAGAGATGGAGTGACAAGGGAGAGATGGAGATAGTTTTTTGGGTGAGATAAAAAGATAAAGAAGGAGAGAAGGGAGGAGAGAAGGAGAGAGGGAGGGATATAGTAATAGAGTTGGAGGGTGAAGAGAGAGAGATATAGAGGTGGGAGAGAAATGGAGATAGAGGAAGGAAGAAGGAGGATGTGAGAGAGTGGAGAGAGGGAGGGAAAGAGAGATGTAGTTGGAGGGGGGAGAGAGGGAAGAAGCTTTCTTGCACTAGATGCATTTATTTCAGTTTAAATGGTTACTTCTAATCATATTTGATTACTTGCACTAGATGTTTTGATTTTAGTGTAGATATTGATTTCTAATTATATTTAATTGCTTGCACTAGAAGCATTGATTTCAATGTAGATGATTTATAATCCTATATGATTGCTCACACTTAATGCATTGATTTCAGTGTAGATGGTGATTTCTTATCCTATTTGATTGTTTGCACTAGATGCATTAATTTAAGTGTAGATGTTGGTTTCTAATTATATTAGACTGCTTGCACTAGATGCATTTATTTCAATGTAGATGATTTCTAATCCTATTTGATTGCTTGCACTAAATGCATTGATTTTAGTGTAGATGTTGATTTCTAATCATGTTTGATTGTTTGCACTATATGCATTGATTTCAGTGTAGATGTTGGTTTCTATTCTTATTTGCTTACTTGCACTAAATGCATTGATTTCAGTGTAGATGTTGATTTCTAATTATATTAGACTGCTTGCACTAGATGCATTTATTTCAATGTAGATGATTTCTAATCCTATTTGATTGCTTGCACTAAATGCATTGATTTCAGTGTAGATGTTGATTTCTAATCATGTTTGATCGCTTGCACTAGATGCATTGATTTCAGTGTAGATGTTGGTTTCTATTCTTATTTTCTTACTTGCACTAGATGCATTGATTTCAGTGTAGATTTTGATTTCTAATCCTATTTGATTACCTGCATTAAATGCATTGATTTCTTTCAGTGTAGATGTTGTTTTCGAATCTTATTTGATTTTTTGCATTAGATGCATTGATTTGAGTGTAGACGTTGATTTATGATTTGATGTAATTGGATGTATGATGGTATATTAACTAAATATTTAAATGGTTTATGATTTCAACTATCCTTTTCATATAATCGATATGAAAAGATGAAAAAACTAACAAGGGTGATGATAAGAATAGTAGAAGGAAATAATTTGAGATTGATCACAATGAATACTATTTGTAATTGATTCCATTTTTATTATTCACATTTTCTATCATTTAACACTATTACATTGTCACTTTATTTATATTAGATGTATTTACATATTATTGATAAAATTAATCATATGTTCGATAGATTTTACTTAGCCGCACATGACTCAAACTAGCCTAGATCCATCTTAACTCCGAATCTATCAAGTGCCAAGAGGGATCAAATCTCTCGAGGTGCAAACCTTTCCTCACGTTTTGCACTCAAAAAAGAGGTTTGCACATGTAGAGATTTGATCCCTTTAGACGCTTGATAGATCCGGAGTTAAGATTGATCTAGGCTGGTTTATTTTCAATCATCATATTAAAATATGTGATTAACCAAATAATTAAAATAGCCAATTCCAACAAATAGAAGCATATAAACTTAATAAATATTATTAAATATATAATAATTATTAAAATTTAGAAAAAATATTCACATAATTTATTTAATTCATTATGAAATGAACACAACTAAACTAATAATGTTAAAAATTCAAAATCAAAATTTGTTAAAATTTTATTAATCTAAATTTATTAAAAAGAAAACATAAATTAGTCGAGCAAATTAAACACTAATAAAAACAACATACTTACAGCAACACAATCTATCCATAATTCATTGATTTAAGAATACGCTTATTATTATAATGACAATGGTATTACACGAGTAGAATAAAAAACAAAACATCTGTTCCACAATGGAAAGGGAAAATGTGTTAAAAGAAATATTGTATTGGCATAGTAATTTGTTTTTAAATTTCTTTTTTGAATTTATGAATTTTTTAAGGAAGTATATATTTTTAATAATTAGATTCATTTAAATTGTTTTATTTATTTTTGTTTCATCAATTTATAATAATAATAATAATAATATTTTAATCCTTAAATGTACTCAAATCTACTTTTTTATTTAGTAAAGATATGTATTTTTCTCACCAACTAAAAATAAAGTGAAACCAAAATTTTAATTAACTTCTTGGCAATTTGACTAACAGATGTTGCAATGATAAACTAAGTTCAACTTCACTGTCAGTGAACACATACATAGAAATTGCAGCAAAGACTTGTAGATGATTAAGATTTGAGCATAGTGCTTTGGCATACCTAAAGCGTGTATGCAGGGAGCATTGACGTGTTAGCAAAAGTATTCCCTCAATCCAGCTATTTCTGCCCTACTACTATCCGCCTTCGTCTCCGTGCTCATACTCTTCTCTGTCTGCTGTCATGCATCTCTGCCTCCACCTCCTTAGTTGCCCGCTTCTCAAAACTTCAACCCTACAAAATGACATGAGATTTATAATAAGTCTACGAAATGCGCTGATATTTCGGTTACTTCTTGAGGCATGAGGCATGTGAAAATTTATTGTTTTGTTGAGTGGATAGCAGGGATATTTTGAAATTTGAATGCACATGTGCAAAGTCAAATGAGATTAACTTTGCTTGTAAACTTTTAATTTCTGAAATCTATAAAGATGATCTAAAACATAAAAGTGGATGGAAGGAGTTTGTTCAAAAATGTTGTATGTTTAGAGAAGCCCAATAAGTGGTGCATGTACTCTCATAATTAAATCTATTTTGGAATTGAAAGAGTGATTTCAAATTAAACTGTAATTTGTAATGATACATTCAATTGACATCTTCTATTTTAATTTTTACTAGTGAACATTAAATTCACGCCATGATTCCTTTTAATTTTCATCATTAAACATTAAATTTACACTGCAATTAGCCACCTTGACCGTGGAAGCCTTGGTTTCATTATGAAGTTCGTATCTTTAAATTTGAGGGGTTTGGGGGTCGAGCGAAGTTATTATTGGTCAAGAATTTCTCTTTTTTATGTGATCGTACTTTCATTTTTATTCAAGAGACAATGCAGTCTGCTAAATGTGCTATTTTGTATTTTCGTGCTATCTATCCAGATTGGCACATGGTTGCTACTGACACTGAGGGTCACTCTGGAGGGCTGGCGGCTCTGTGGGATCCCAGATGGGCGACCATGAGAGCTTTTAGCTACTTTGGAGGCATCCTTCTTTCGGGTCACTGTAGGGGTTTTCCTTACAGAATTAATCTCATTAATGTTTATGCTCCATATCAGGACAGGTTTAGATTCTGGTGGAGAATGGAGGAAAGTGGAATCTTAATTATACAAAACCTCTTGATAGCAAGTGACTTAAATTGTGTTCTCATTGATGATGAAATCTGGGGTGACAGAGGTAGATGGGACCAATTGGGGGGCGTCATCAAGAAAATATTCAGGGATGTAGGGGTCAGTGACATCTCTTTTGCATAAAATTTTCCAACATGGTTAAATGGCAGGAAAGGTGGTGACTTCATTGGGAAAATGTTAGACAGATTTGTAATTAGCAGGGTTTGAGATCACATATGGACAACCTGAGAGCGCAGCTTGAGGATCTAATGGTGTCTGATCACAGACTGATTACACTTCAATGGGATTTTGAAAAAAGGAAAGGTGGTATACCTTTCAAGTTTAACAGAACTTGGCTAGGTATCGAATCTTTTAATGTGATGATTAAGGATTATCTGAATTCTCATAAAAGGGCAGAGGAGACATCAGTGATGTCTTATCTATCAATTACATTGAGGAACCTAAAGAAATTGGTAAAGTCTTGGGAGTTGGGGCACAAAAAAAAAATGAAAGACAGAATTATCGAAATAAGGAGGGAAAGGACAAATATATTAAAGGAAATTGGGGAGGGAAGACGATCAATGGACTACTGGGAAAAGCTGAAGTTTTTGGAAGAAGAATACAGGACACATCTAATGGTGGAGGAACAGGAATGGAGACTTAAGAGTCGAGCAACGTGGCCCCAATGTGGAGACAAAAACACAAAAAAATTTCACAGAGTGGAAAATGGGAGAAGGAGTCCGAATGCAATTTGGGAGATTGAAGCAAATGGGGAAACAATGTATACGACTGAAGAGATTAAGAAGGCCGCGGTAGAGTTCTATGGAAAGCTATATGAGAAGCAGGAAACTAGAGACATTACAATACAGATGGAGTATATCGAGGAATTTCCTATTATGTTTGAGGAGGAGGAACTAAATAATCTAAAAAAAAGGGTAAGCACTGATGAAATTAAATCCATATTAAAATCTTTTGCCGTAGACAAGAGTCCGGGTCCAGATGGTTGGACTCTGAATTTTTTTCTACATTTTTTTGACGAATTATCCTCCGAATTAACAGAGATGGTGGAAGAAGTTAAACGATCAAGGAAAATGCTTGGGGCCATAAATTCAAATTTCCTTGCTTTGATCCCAAAAAGAAGGGGAAGATTACCTTTGATGATTTCTGCCCTATTTCTCTTTGCAACACCCTTTACAAGATCAACTCAAAAATTATTGCAAAGAGAATTAATGGTTTTCTGTCAAAGCATATTTCGTTGGAATACGCAGGTTTCCTGAAGGACAGGAGCATCCATGAAGCTGTGGCCATCACACAAGAAGTAATTCATTCAATGCAGACTAAGAAATTAAATGGGGTGGTTATGAAAATTGACCTAAATAAGGCTTATGATAGGGTCGATTGGTCTTTCTTAAGAATGATTCTCTTTAAAATTGGCATGGATAGGGAGATGGTGGCCTGGATAATGGCATGTATAACTAAGACCTCAATGGCGGTATTAGTTAATGGCACAACATTTGATTTCTTCAATCCAGGTCATGGACTAAGGCAGGGTTGTGCTTTGTCACCCCTTTTATTTATATTGATCATGGATGCGCTAAGTTTGAAAATAAAAAATGCAATGATCACTGGAAAGTTTAGAGGGGTGGAAGTATGTCGAGAGAAGATAGTGACGCATAATCTTTTTGTTGATGATGTACTAATTTTCGGGGTCAAGGAGAGAAGAAATTGGGAAGAGTTGAGGAATATTTTGCATGGGTTTTTGTGAAGCATCTGGTATGCTGGTCAGCAGTGGAAAGTCTTGTATTTTTTATGCAAATGGGGAGGAAGAGGATCTCAATGAGTTGGGGAATCTCTTTAACTTCAAAACTGCTCGACTCAGAAATGGAATGACTTATTTGGGATTCAGACTAAAACCGACGAGGTACACGGTGAATGATTGGAAATGGTTAACAAAGAAATATAAGAAAAAGATACTTATATGGTCATCTAGATGGTTATCTAGAGGAGGCAGGCTTATTCTATCTCAAGCGGTACTGCAACAGTACACAGTCTATTGGGCACATATATTTTTTATTCCAAAACAAACTATAGAAAAGATAAATAGAATAATGGCGAGATTCATATGGAGCGGGGGAAGAGAATGTAAACCAATTCATTTGGCTCGGTTAGAGAGTATCACGAAGCCGAAGGAGAAAGGAGGCTAGGGGTTACTGGAACTAGACACATTTGGGAAATCATTGATCTTTAAATCCTTATGGAGAGTTTTAACAAAGGATAGCCTCTGGGATGAGATCATCAGATTAAAATACATTGGCTTGAAGGATCAGGAGGATATACTCATCTTGGGTTGGGCGGATGCAAGATGCCGATCAGAAATCTAGAGAGGTTTTAGCAGATGGTGGCCTTTATTCAGAAAATACTTAGAATGGAAATTCGGAAATGGCAATAAGATTCAGATTAGGAGTTGCCAGATTCATAGTCATGGACAGTCAATAGAATTGAATAGTGGGCCAAATAAATCGAAGTGGATTATTTTTTATGGGGCAGATGATAAGGGAGTCGGAAAATGAGATCCTGCGATGGAAGAGCTACAGGGAGATGGGATTAGAAGAAAATAAAAAAGAGGAATGAGATCAATATATCATTTCCCTTAAATGTCTGGGTTTGAAAAAGGATGCAGCAGGTGATAAAATGACTTGGGGAGGAACTACATCGGAATACCAGATTAATTCAAAGGTTGTTTATATAGCTCTGACTGATAAAAGACTGGGTCAAGAACTAGATAGCTGGTTTAAACATATGTGGAAGGTACAGGTACAAATTAAAATGATTATTCTTATGTGGCTTATATGGAAAAATAGAAATCTAACTTGAGAAACTTTGCAGAAGAAGGGTTGGCAGGGTTCAGGAAGATGCTCGATGTGTGAAGAACATGAGGAAGATAACACACACCTTTTCTATAGTTGCTCATTTGCTAAAGAGGTCCTTCATTCTCTGTGCCTTCACCTCAAATTGCCATTCCTGGAGTACAGAACTATAACAGAATGCTTCAGGTGGTGGTTTAGTCGGGGAAATCATCTGAGAGCGATTCCTATACTGATGCATTGGTATATATGGTGTGGCAAGAATAGGAAAATTTTTGAAGGCAAGTCCTGTACACCTGGGGAAATATGCATAAAGGTTTATAGTTCCTTGGAGAAAATGAAGATTTGTCAAAAACCTCTTAGGGATTTGTCCATGAAGATGAGACCATTTGAAAAGCATTGTCCTACCAGTTTCTTTGATGGGGCATCATAATACCAAAACTGTGGCTGTGGGGCATGGTTAATGTTATCACCTGATTGCCACTATAAAATATACTGGAATGGAGGCAGAGGAACTAATATGTGTGCAGAAATTATAGCGCTGTGGGGTTTGCTGTGGTTTGCCACCCAATTATATATGGAGGAGCTTTGGGTTTTTGGAGATTCGAAGGTCATCATAGACTATTTGAACAAAGGAACAAATCTCAATCTGGGTTCTCTCTTACACTGGTTGGAAAGGATTAAAGCCTTAAAGAGAACTTTCTCAACAATCACATTCAGCCATGTTTTCAGGGAAAAAAATAATGAAGCGGATAGACTGTCAAAGAGAGGACTGAATGGGAAATTCATCGAGATGTTCTATGAGCTCTACAATGCAAATGGTCTTGGAGCTGAAGGCAAAGTAAACTTCAGTTAAGGTATGGACTCCATTTTTGGTCTTGTCACGGAAGGGAAGACTTTAAAAGAAAAGCGGAAAATGTGAAAATTTTGATTAATGCTGAAAGTAGAAGAAAAAGTACATAGAATAGACTGTTGAAGGTTGAAAGAAGATAGAGAATCAAAGGAAGATCAATGAAATTGGATTTTTTGTTTTTGATAACATGTATGAAGAGGAATATGTGGAAAAGGATAATTTATGTTAAAATATAGACATGTGCCCTAGTACACTATATAAACAAGAAGTATTTTTCCTGTTGAAAAAAAAAATAGCCACCTCATCGCAAATCCACCACTTTAGCGCAAGTGTTTCTAATTTCAATTCATTGTATTCAGAATCAGTCTATTCCTCTCTCTGCGGATATAGACCGACAAAATTAATGGTTTTTTTAGACCGACAAGATTAATTGTTTTTTTTTTCAAATAGACCGAACAACTTTTTCATTGATTAAACCAAATAAAGTCACATATGCTAGATTCTGTATGCATGAATTACTCCCGGATTAATGATTTTATGGCATTTAATAGCTGCATCTTTAATTGTCGGGTTTCTTTCTGAAAAAAAATAAATCTTTAGTTGTTGGGTTAATAATTAATTTGTACTTATGAAAATATAAATACGATATCTTTAGTAATTGGTCTAATAATTAATTTTTATTTGATGAGTATAATAAATATTTTAAATATTTATAAAATATATAGTCTCTCTCTCTATATATATATATATCAATTATAACTTTAATTTAAAAGAAATTATGAAAAACAAATCTTTATAGATTTGATAGAATCCTTAATTGTAAAATAAAATAATATATAAAATAATAAATTCAAAAACTTAATTAAAATAAAATATTAAAAATTAAAATTATTATTTTATAAATTAATTTAAATGTAGTTTATGAAAATATAAGATATTGCAAAGGTCGAAATAGGAAAACAGCATTCTAAAAACTTTTAAAATATTTCTACGTCAATAAATAGTCGACTATAATTAACTATTGTTTATGCGACACGTATTATCACGATATTGGGAGAATGATGATCACAGCAGGACATTACATTATTGTATTCAGTTAAACTTTTACAGCAGGACATCATCGACATTGTCGTATTCAGTTCATGAACTTGTTACAGTAGGTCACTACACTATTGTATTCAGCATTTTCCAAGCATATATATTGGCCCTATTCAGTTACAGTGCTTTTAGATACTTATTAAATCTATACTTAAGATAAATATATTAAAATAAGATTCGATAGATTCGTTTTTCGCAAACACATCATCGTATGTATAAACAACATCGAACAATTAAATTATTAAATAAATACAGAAATCTCATATATTAATTTAAAAATTACATAATACTAATAATAATAATAATAATAATGGAGGTAATTATTATTACTATTTTAATATATATTTTAAAATAGCGTAAAATGAAAATCCACAATGGTTCAAGCATTTATTCTCATAAAACAAATTGTTGATCAATGTTGGAAATAAAAACTGTTATCGGTGAAATAGGTAATCTGACCTCAAAACAGTAACTCTAGCCCAAAAAGACTGAAAAAAAACATGAAAAAACACCCCAAAAACAAAAAAGTGTATTCCAGAAAGCACTTGGTTTTTTTTTAAAGTCAAATTTCAACATTTTATAAAATCATGCTAAAAACAAAATTGTTTCTTGAAAAAAAGATTGAAAAAACACCTTGAAAACAAAACCAGTTGATGTTGGAATAACAAAAAAAAAAAATTGTCATATTTTTGACATTTTTAAAAATAGAAATAACATTTTTTAATTTTTAAAATTCAAACATTAAAAAAAAAACCTAAAATTTAAGAAAAAATAAAAACTTAAAAAATAAAAACATTTTAAAGCTTAAAATTTAAAAGTATATAGGAATAAAAAAATAAAAATTTTAATTCAACCACTAAAAAAACCAAAAATTTAAGAAAAAAAATAAAATAAAAAAATAAAAATAAAAATTTAAAGATTAAAATTTCAAAATATATAGAAATAAAAAAAAAGAAAAAAAAGAAAAGAGAGTTTAAAAAAGAAAGAAACTATAAAAAATAAAATATAGAAATTAAATTTAAAAAAGAAAAAAAAATGTTTATTAAATTAAAAAAATAAAATAAAATAAAATAAAAAATTAAATTTAAAGAAATATATTAAATTTTAATAAATTTAAAACCTTAAAATAAAAATTAAAAAAAAAATACATTATTTAAATTAAAATTTAAAAAATGAAAAATTAATTAAAAATAAAAAATGAAAAATAAAATACAATACAAATCTTAAATTTAAAAAAAATATATATTAAAAAAAGAAATAAATTTTAAAAAATAAATTGAATTTAAATTATAAAAAATAAAATATATATATACATATTAACTCAAATTAGAAATATATATATTAGATTTTATTAAATTTAAAAAAAAAAATGTTAATATTAAAATAACAAATTAAATTTAAAAAAGAAAAATATTAAATTTTAATAAATAAATTAATAAACAAATAAATTTTGAAATAAAAAATAAATTTTAAATATAAAGAAAGAAAGAAAAAAAAAACATTGTTAAAATAAAAAGTTGAAAAACTTTAAAAATCAACTAAAAATGAAAAATTGAAAAAAATAAATTAAAAAATATATATTAAATAAAAAATAAAATAAAAAACAAATTAATTTGAAAATATTAAGTTTAATTAAAAAAAAAAATCCAATTTTAAATACACAATTTTAATTGAAAAAAAAAAAAAAAATTATGTAATTAAAAAAATAATAACAAAAAAAAATGATGTAATTAAAAAAATAATAACAAAAAAAAATTAAAAAAAAATATTAAATTCAAATAAATTAAAAAAAATACAAAATTTATTAATTTTAAAAAATTAAATGAAAAAAACTAAACATAAAATTTAATAATAATAAAAAAATATGAAAAAATTTATAAAAAAAAATCAATTAAATAAAAAAAAATACAAAATTTAATAAAAATTATTAACAAAATTTAGAAAAAAAAAAAAAAAAATTATTAAAAAAAAAAAAAAAATTAAAACAAATTAAATTTCAAATATAAAAATTAAATTAAAAAAAATAATTTTACATTTTTTGAATTAAAAAAAAAATATATAAATAAATAAAGAATTTTTTTATCGTGGTGGCGCCGCCAATCAGCCACCCGCCCAGGTGACGGTGGAGGCCGGCCACTGGGCGGGCGGGGAGGCTAGCCTTTGCCGCCACCTGGGCTGGAGGCCAATTTCGGGAATCGGCCTCCCGCCGCAGGAGGGCAATTCCCAGAATCGGCCTCCAGCCACGGGAGGGTGATTCTCGGAATCGGCCTCCTGTCGCGGGAGTGCGATTCCAAGAATCGGCCTGCAGCCGTGGAAGGGCGATTCCCGGAATCGGCCTCCTGCTGCGGGTGGGCGATTCTCGAAATTGGCATAGGCATCGGCCTCCTGCTGCGAGAGGGCGATTCTCGGAATTGACATAGGCATCGGCCTCCAGTGGCAGGAGGGCGATTCCCAGAATCGGCCTCCCACCCAGGAGGGTGATTCCCGGAATCGGCCCCCCACCGCGGGTGGGCGATTCTCGGAATCAGGAGGCGGGAGGGCGATTCTCGGAATCAACCTCTCGCCTAGGTGGTGGCGGAGGCTGGCCGCTGGGCAGGCGAGGGGCTGCATGCAGTCTCCCCGCCCGCCAAGCGGCCGACCTCCGCTGCCACCTGGGCGGGAGGCCGATTGGCGGCGCCACCACGATAAAAAAATTCTTTTATTTATTTATTTAATATATATTTCTTTTTAATTCAAAAAATTTAAAATTATTTTTTTTTAATTCAAATTTTTTATTTTAAATTTAATTTGTTTTAAATTTTTTTTAGATTAATTATTTTTTAAAATTTAAAATTTATTTATTAAATATATTAAATTTTAATTTAATTTTTTTTTTTAAATCTTTTAGTTTATTTAGTTTTTCATTTTTTAAATTTATAAATTGTTTCATTTAAAAAAAAAACAGTGAATTTATATATATTTGTTTTTTAATTACTTGCACGTGGTTTTTTTCATTTTTTTTGTTTTTTAATGATAGTTTTTTTTAATTTTAATTCTTTTATTTTAATTTTCTTTTTCAATTTTAAATTTTGTTTCTTTTTTTATTTTTTTATTTTTTTGTTAATTTTAAAATTTTTATATATTTTTCTTATTATTATTATTATTTTTAATTTAAATTTTTAAATTTAATTTTTTCTTTTTTGTATTTTATTTTTTTTTATCTAAATTTTAATTTTGTAATTTAAATTATTTTTAAATTTTCTATTTTAAATATTTTTTTTTAATTATATGGTTTTTTTAATAACTTAAAAAAAAATGTTTTTGATGTTTTTTTTTTTTTTGGGTCAATTCTTGTTTTTTTTTCTTTAAATGATGTGTTTTTTTTCTTCAAATTTTGTCATTTCTTTTGATATAATTTTTGAATATTTTTGGTTTTTTTGGTTTTTTTTAATTTATTTTTGTTTAAATTTTTTATTTTTACGAGTTAATTTGTTTATTTTTACATTAAGTTGATGCTGCATCAATACGTTTCAAAATTAGCATGAAAATCACTAACATTTAAAAAAAAATATTAATACTTCATAAATAAAAATATTAGAGTGTCAAAAATGTGCACAAAAAAAAAAAGAGGTGATTCTGCATCACCACTTTTCAAAATCAGGTGCTTTTTATGCTACCAAAAAAAAGTAGGTAACAGTGTGGTTACCTATTTCATTGTTAACAGTGTTAATACTCTCAACAACTGCCATGAATAAAGTGGCAGTGGTCTACATTCGAATTGAATTTTTTTTTGTTGCAGAGAAAGACACAACTCAGTTTTTAGATCAGGTGTTTTTACTCAATCCACTCAATATTTGAAACAAAATACCCGCAATTATACTCTGTGTTTAATTTCTTTACAGCGGTTGATTTTTTTTTATTTAAAAAAATAATATTTAATAAAAATAAGTTTCATTTATTTACCATAGCTCTAGTTTATTTATTATTATGTTTATTTACCATATTATTTATTTACCTTATTTTTATTTATTTACCATATCTCTTTTTTGAGTGTTCTTAAATATAATTTTGAATTAAGAAATAAAAATAATTATTACAAATATATTAATTATTAAAAATATATTAATTACAATTAAAAAAACATTACAAAAGGTTTACAAACGTTTTTACGGGGCAATAATATATTGCATATTATTTTTTATAAATCTATATATATATGTGAAAGGGAATAAAGAATATTAAGCCGTATACGGCATCTTTCCATGAGTTAAAAAAATTATTTTCGATATTCAAAATGAGTCAGCAAAGCAAAAGATGATAACTGGTTATGGACGCGTGTTAAGAAAAGTTACGAGGGAAATATGATATTTTATTATGAATTTGTCAAACATTGCACAATTGGACTTTACAATATTATTCTATTCAGCATTATTCAAACAGATATTTATGCTGCTTGCTCATCGATGGGGCTCAATCAGCGGAGGAGCTGGTCTTTTCCCACACGCAATAGTTGTACCCATTAGTGCGACTTTGACAATATTCTATTCAGCATTATTCAAATAGATATTTTTGCTGCTTGCCCATCGATGGAGCTCAATCAGCGGAGGAGCTGGTCTTTTCCCACACACAATAGTCGTACCCATTAGTGGCGATGCGGTACTCTGGAGAAGGCGGGTCAAATTTTCCTACATCATACCTCGGCCCGATCTTCATCACAATCTTTTCGTCAATGGCTGCCATGTACAGGTCGCTCTCCGCAGTTATTATTCTGCAATTGCTGTTACCATTTATGTTATTTCTCTTGCGTATGCCAGTCAGGTTTTTAATTCCATTCTTCAAATTCCCGTCCACGAAATGATCATAAAACTGCACGTTAAAAAACAATGTTATCAATTAACTAAATATCCACCTTAATTAGTCACAAATAACGCAAGAAAAAAGTATAGAAGATTACGATGGTGGGAATGCCGGGGTGAGTGAGAATGTAGACATAGCCCTGCATCACTTTGTCATAGGGGAAGGGCCAAATGTTCTGGGTAGAGCCGGTGTCGTGATTTTCAATGAAGGTGACGGCCTTCTCGGGCAAAATGCCGATCAAACCAGCGGGTTTTCCGTCGGAATCCTTTAGGCGCGAGAGGTCACTGGAATTGAGTGCGTCCTGCAGGATCCCTTTGGTAGGGAAATCGAAGGCGAAGGCTCGGTCACCCGTTGAGTGCACCCACTCCACCACTTTTTGGCGATCGGTGTCCCACATCTCCCCAACTGCGAATTTGGGGGTGGTGTTTTGTATATAGCCGCCCACCACATTTCCGGCGTAGCCCTTCACAAAGTCGAACCTCCACCCATCAAAGCCGACATTGGACTTGAGCCAATTCATCCATTCCGACAAATCTTGCTGTATCTTGGTATTGGTGTGGTCCACGTCGGGGGCTCCCTTGAAGTCCTCGCCGGTGTCCGTCTGGCCGGAGCCGCAAGGGTATGGTTGGTCGTTGACGACGACTGCCGAGGGACCCCAGTCCAGACTCCCGTCCCCCTTCCCGCCTTCGAAGACGCACCAATATCCTTTATCGTCTTTCTTCGTCCCGCACCGATGGTTTATCACGATGTCGCCGACGATCCCAATTCCCTTTTGGTGGAACGCATTCACGGCATCTTTTAGTTGTTGCTCGCTCCCGTAGGATGAGTCTAAATCATACAGCTTCGCTGGCAAATAACCTAATTTCACAACAAAAAACACACACATAAACAGACTCCGACTGGAATTTGGAACTCTAATCATCATTCCATCAAAACTCCGATTTGTGTATAGTTAGTTCCTGTATGCTTGATGAGCTTTTGGTCTCTCCGAATCAACCCAAAAGTTGCCTCGAAAAAACATGAAACCCACCAAATCCGTACACATACCTTCCCGAGCGACGGATTGTGAGGACGGCGGAAACCAGACGTCCGTTATACCGGCGTCCGCTACATCGTCAACAATTCCCTTCAATACGTTATACCAGGGAGAAGAACCCTTGGCCGATTCCCAATTGAAGCCCTGGAAAGGTTAAATTATGCAGCCCATCATTTCCAGTCCAACAAAAACCATATGACATGCAATTCTAAATTTAACATCAGTCCTACTTAACAATCCATGAATGAAGCTGTAATTACTGACCTGAAGTAACAGGGTTTTCGAAACATTTGATGTCTGCGTTGTAGGTTGTGCTTGTGCAGGAGAGGCTGCATTGATTATGAAGCAGGACCATAAGAATAAAGGCAGAAACCCAAACTTTGCCATTCCAATCTGCTATGGTGGTCTCACTTGAAGCTGTACTCTACAAAGACATGAAAGCGTTTCCAGCCTTTTGCAATCAGCTTTGCTTTACAGAGAGGAGCGAGGGGATTCATTTAATAGGTAACGTTTTTGATATTCGAGTGTGAACGTTATCCGATAGAGTGGATATGTCAAATCACCTTTGCGTGGATTTGGGTTTCTTAGACGACTTTTCCAACACGACATATCAATATCAAGTCACTTTTGTGTCGATCAGTTTGGTCAAACGACTTTTTCACATACGATATATGACAAGTTTCCTTTTCTGATTTCACGTTCATTCATATCCATGTATCAGTACACACCCCATTTCACTATTTTTTAAAATCTTTTGTGTTTTGAAGTCTTTTCCGCTCTAATTTTTACTATATAGTTGATGATATATTTTTTTATTTAAATTGTATTTTTGAAAATAGTGTTTTTTTAAATTAAAAGTATTTAAACTAATATTACTATATATATTAATAAAATTGTTCATATATATTATAAAATTGTTCATATATGTTTATTACACATTAACAATGAACCCATGACGAGTATTTAATCTAATTGACATGCAAACACTCTCACACATAACTGGACTTAATCAACTCGCTTAACTCACTGTCTAACTCGCTCACCAAATATAACTGTAACTCAACTCAACTAACTCCACTTAACTATTTGTCTAACTTCTGCATGAGGAAGTAATTATATATTTTAACACTCCCCCTTAATTACGACCTCTAAACTAAAACATAACTCATGACAACTCAAACATGCTTGCTGGTCTATGTCTCAGCTAGGCTTACAACACCCAAGTTTCTTTTGTGAAACTGAAACAAATCTACTGCTAATGGCTTTGTAAATATATCAGCCATTTGATCACTCGTTCTACAAGGCTTCAAGTGAACTTCTCCATTGTTCACTAATTCTCGAATAAAATGATATCGAGTATCAATATGCTTGCTCTTTTGATGAAACACACTATTCTTGGATAGTGCAATTGCTGATGTGTTGTCATAGTATATCGCTGTTGATCCTTGCTGTTTCTACTTGAGTCCATCCAATACTCTTCTTAACCATACTGCTTGACATGCTGCTGAAGTTGCTGCTACATATTCTGCTTCTGCTGATGATAATGTCACAATAGGCTGCTTCTTAGATGCCTATGCTATCACACCTGAACCGAGATGGAAAACATAACCGGATGTGCTCTTCCGATCATCCAAACTTCCTGCAAAATCACTATCTGTATATCCAATCAATTCTTTCTTTTCTGTACTTGCATACATTATGCCATAATCTCTGGTTCCTGCTATGTATCTCATAATTCTTTTTCCAACACTCCAATGTGTGTCTTTTGGAGTCTCCATGAATCTGGAAATCAGACTCACTCCCTGCATAATATCTGGTCTTGTAGCTGTGAGATACATGAGGCTGCCAACCAATCTTTTGAATAGAGTTGGATTGACATCTGCCCCTTCATCATCCTTACTCAACTTTGTACCTGTTGCAACTGGTGTAGGTACAGGTTTGGAATTATCCATCCTGAATCTTTTCAACAAATCTGTTGCATACTTATTTTGACAAATAAAAATGTCTTTTTCAGATTGCTCAACTTCAATGCCAAGAAAATATTTCATGAGACCTAGATTTGTCATCTCAAATTCTTTCATCATGGTTGTTTTAAATTCATCTATTTCAAGATCACCCGTAAAAATCATATCATCAACATATAAGCAAACTATCAAAATATGTCCATTCTCATTTACCTTTGTGTATAAGGTAGGCTCAATGCTGCTTCTGCAAAATCCATTCTTGATTATATAACTGTCAATTCTGCTATACCATGCTCTAGGTGCTTGCTTCAGTCCATAGAGCGCTTTCTTCAATCTGTAAACTTTATCCTCTTTTCCTTCAACTTCATAACCTGGAGGCTGCTGCACATAAATTTCTTCTTCTAAAATTCCATTCAAGAAGGCTGATTTGACATCCATCTGATACACTTTCCACTTGTTCTGAGCTGCTGTCGCTAGAACTGCTCTTACAGTATCCAATCTGGCTACCGGAGAAAATGTTTCTCCAAAGTCTATTCCCGGTTGCTGCGAGAATCCTTTAGCTACAAGTCTTGCTTTAAATCTGTCAATCTCACCTTTCTCATTCACTTTAGTCTTGTACACCCACTTCACACCAATGAGATTTTTATCGTTTGGTAAATCAACCAAATCCCATGTATCATTCTTTTCAATGGAATTCATCTCTTCATCCATGGCTTGCACCCAATTTTCATCTCTGATTGCTTCTTCAAACGAAGAAGGTTGGAATGCCAACAATGCAAAATTTGAACTAACATCCAAATCATCATAAATATCTTTCAGACTTCTCATCTTTTTCTTACCTGATTCGCTGCTTGGAGAATTCTGATCTGTGGATCTGCTTGAAGATCCATGCTGCTCTGAAAATCTGGGAGTCCTTGCTGGTGTGACTCTGTTTGGTGTCTGTTCTTTTGGTTCTTGCTGTTCCTCTTCTTCTACAAGATCATCCTCCATCAATGGTGTTTGAGCATCTGTTAGTGTGTCTACAGTCCCATTCCATGACTCTTGTTCTTTGAACACAACATCTCTGCTAATGATTGTCTTCTTTGTGACAGGGTTATACAGTTTGTAAGCTTTTGACTGCTCACTATAACCAGTAAATATACATTTTTCACTTTGATCATCCAATTTGCCTCTTATTTGCTTAGGCACATGTGCATAGGCTACACATCCAAAAACTCTGAAATGAGATACACTGCAAGACATACCTGACCATGCTGCTTCTGGAACTCTGTTCATCACGCTCTTTGTAGGAGATCTGTTTATCACATAAACAGCACATGCAACTGCTTCTTCCCAATACTCGTTAGACAGGTGTCTCTCTTTCAACATGCTCCTTGTCATTTTCATGATTGTTCGATTCTTCCTCTCTACTACACCATTCTGCTGTGGTGTGTATCTGATTGTAAACTGTCTTCTGATTCCATGTTGTTTGCAGTACTCATGGAATGCCTTCGAATCGTATTCTCCACCACGATCTGATCTCAAGACCTTGATCTGTTGATCACTTTGGTTCTCCACCAAAACTTTGAACTCTTTGAACTTTGCAAAAGTTTCAAACTTCTGCTTCAAAAAGTAAACCCAAGTCTTCCTACTATAATCATCAATAAAGGTGAGGAAGTAACAACTTCCACCAATCGACTGTGTCCTCATAGGTCCACACAAGTCGGTATGCACCAATTCAAGTGGTTTCTTTGCTCTGTAAGAAACTCCTTTCGGGAAACTTGCACGGTGTTGCTTGCCTAAGATACAACACTCACACGTGCTAGCAGGTTCTTTGATGGGAGGTAAACCTCTGACCATCTGTTTCTGCTGCAAAAATCTTAAACTGGAAAAATGCAAGTGTCCAAACCGAAAGTGCCATAACCAGTATGCATCAGAACATGCAGTGGTAAAAGAACTAACCTGATCATTGTAGTTCATAATGAGAGGAAAGAGTCTGTTCCTCGTCATCTCCACCTTTGCAATCAGCTGCTTGCTTGGGGATTTGTCGTAAATAACACATTGTTGCCCCTGAAAGATAACTTTGTATCCTTTCTGCATCAGTTGGCCAACACTAATCAAATTGTGTTTGAGCCCAGGGACATAGTATACCTCTGATATGGTCTTTGGCTCCCCCTGCTTGGTCACAATGTTGACCATTCCTTTGCCATCTACAGCCACAGTCTTGTCAGTTCCCAACTTGACCTCTGTCTGCACTGTGACATCCAAATTAGCAACCAAATCCTTGTTGCCTGTCATGTGGTTACTGCAACCACTGTCTAATAGCCAGACCTTATCAGATGGTGCATGCATGGTGTTGCATGCGAGAAACATAGAGTCAGTATTTTCTGTACTGACATTGGCTCTCTGATTGCCTTGATCTGCAATCTTCTTCCTACAATCACGAGCATAATGACCAAATCTACTGCAGTAATAGCACTTTACCTTTGATTTGTCAGACCTTTGATTGTTATGAAAGCTTCTGCTGCTGCTGCTTCCATGTTGATGCTCATGATCAGCTCGGCCATCTCTGTGACCGCCATAGTTGTTGCCACGTCCTCTGCCTCTTGATCGACTTTTGCCTCGACCTCTTGAAATATAGACTTGACTTTGGAAGGCTGTTTCCAAAGTGGAATCCTTATTTCTGTCTATCCTTGCCTCATGTGATAGAAGAGATCCCATCAACTCATCAATTGTGAGTTTTTCCAAGTCCTTTGCTTCTTCTATGGCTGCTACCACAACATCAAATTTGGTAGACAGGGATCGAAGAACCTTCTCAATCACTGTTCGATCTTGAACATCTTCGCCATATATTTTTAACTGATTGACGATAGACATGACTCTATTCATGAAGGAATCAATGTCCTCGGACTCCTTCATCTACAGACTTTCAAAGTCTCTCCTGGTGTTCTGCAGTTTAACAATGTTAACTTTTGCCATACCTTGATAGCTGGTCGCCAAGGTGTCCCATGCCTCTTTTGCTGACGAGGTTATCATGATCTTCTGGAACACGGCTCGATCTACTCCCTGCTGGATCAGAAGCAATGCTTGCGCATTCTTCCGCTTATCTTTCTTCCACTGTTCCCTCTCTACATTACTGAGGGCTCGTTCTTCTGCATCATCTTTAGGTTCTGCAAACCCATACTTAACATGATCCCAGACATCATGCGCTTTGAGCATAGTCTCCATTTTAATAGCCCACATATCGTAGTCTTTCCCATTGAAAGATGGAATTTGTGGCTGAAAATTTGATGTGGCCATCTTGCCTCAAAAAAAAATTGTCTCTGACAAAAAACCCTAAATTTCTCTCTTTTATGAAAGCTTTGCAAAGCTTTGTCTCCTTTTTTTTTTTTTAAATCTCTCAATAAAACCCAAACCCTAGGTTTTATATAAAAAATATTCCTTTGTATTTTTATAAAAGTATATAAAACACTTTATAAAAACCCTTTGATTTTCTTTCTTATATAAATATAAGAATCTTTATAAAAAGGATTATATAAAAATTCTTAAAAACAACTTATAAATACCCAATTTGCATGCACGTACTATGAGTGCCAAACAAACACTTTGTAATAACGCTCATCCACGTATTTTCGTGCTATGCTTTTTAGAAAGACGTTTTAATAAATCAAAAACGCATGCACGTATTGTCACAGGTATGTACTTTTAAAAACAAACTTACGCCTGTTATATTTTCTTTCGCGCTGCCGCCGCTCGTTTATTTTTGAGTGAACCGAGTTCCGCACCCCCGATAAACGTTTGGCTGCGGTCTGGTTCCGCACCCCCGATGAAGGGAAGGCTGCGGTTCAAACCGGAAATTTTGGAATTCGGCAAGTTTGGCGAATGTCCGCAGCTTGTTTTGGAAGAGGATGCGGTCCTTCCTTGCGGATCTCCGCAGGTCCGGCACTAAAAACGTGCGGACCGCGTAAATTTTTTTTTTTTTTTTTTTGTGTAAAAAAAAAATTCCGGCCTTTTGCTTTTGGCTTGCTTACGGGCTCTGCTCGCCCACGGATCTTTGATCCTTCCTCAGCTCCGATACCAATTTGTTGGAGAGACAGAGGATTCACACACACAAATAACGCCAATATTTCACACACGAACAATGAGCTGCTGCTCTTCTATTAATCATAAACCTCTGAATCATAAAACTCTCTTACTCTCTTGAAAACAATGAACCCATGACGGGTATTTAATCTAATTGACATGCAAACACTCTCACACATAACTGGACATTCTTATTTCCGCTCTAATTGTTTTGAAGTGTTTTTATTACGTTAATCAATCTCAATCATATTGTTATTCTTTATAAAAAGCTTCGTATATTTAGTTTTCCATTACACTATATCACATGAATTTAATTTTTTCAAATATATTTTCTATTTTATGATTATTTTTCACTAGTTAAAATTAATGGTGTTAATTCACATGTGAAAGGTGGAAAAGGTGGAAAATGATATCGATCAATATATATTAACCACTTTATTGTACCTGCCACTGGCTTTGACAATGACATTAATTCAAACTGATGTGAAATTAATTTTTGTTTGAGTTACAAATTTCTAATGTTCAACATTATAAATTGAAATTTATATTTTTTTAATAATATTTTAATTTATTTATCTAAAATTTTATTGGTCCAAAACTTTGAGATGTTATTGCAAAAATCTATAATTTTTGTTTGAGTTACAAATTTCTAATGTTCAACATTATAAATTGAAATTTATATATTTTTTATAATATTTTAATTTATTTATCTAAAATTTTATTGGTCCAAAACTTTGAGATGTTATTGCAAAATTCATAGTTATTCGTGCAATATTATGGCCCTTCAATCGATACAGACGATCATATTTGTACATGCTTACAAATTTCCGTAAAACATAATCCAATTTTCACTCGGGCTTATCGTCCTTCAATAGGTACGCCAATGACACACATCATCCATAAGATTGTCGTGAGTTTATATTGGGATTTGCATTGTTTAAATGTGAGCTTTAGTCCACAAGCATTCGGATTCAGGTGTATTATGTCATCCAAAATTTAATTTGATGCGATCTTGGGTTGCTTCTCTTGGTTTTATCGCATCTGAGATTCAGAATTGAAGTTCGTTGTCAGCTTTGTCTCCCTGGCCATGTTGCAGACCCATTCATTTTTTGTATTATTCACTACAGTACTGTACACAATCATATCATATCTATCTGTACACAATCAAATAATTTTCGTATTCCCAGATCTAATTCGATGTCCCGCCAATCGGCCTCTATAGATTTGGCTACAACACTCTCTGATTATTTAACGCGTCCAGTGGTCCAAACAAATTAAGTCGTCGTTGTTTTTATTACGTTAATCAATATCAATCATATTGTTATTCTTTATAAAATGCTTCATATATTTCTAGTTTTCCATTACACTATATCACATGAATTTAATTTTTTCAAATATATTTTCTATTTTATAATTATTTTTCATATAAATAATTTTAAATTATTATTTTTAATAAATGATAATTTATGTTTTGATTTTTCACTAGGAAAACTATATTAATTACATTACAATGATTTTTTAGTCCACTAAAATAAAAATAAAAATTAATAAGATATTGTCTACTTAACTTATTTAGTCTTAAATTATCAGTTATAGATATATTTCTATATTTTTCCAATTTCGAAAACTTGCAAAACATAGCAACATAATTTTTCAAATATGCAATTATTCCCTAGAGGAATCCATCTCAATTATAACATGTGTATTTCTATCTTCTTCTAAGTTGGAGAATTCTAAGTCTAATTTTCTTAGCCATCTTCATCACTTTGAGGTCCAATTTCCTGAATTGCTTATGGGTTTCATCCAAGCAATAAAGAGTTTCTTGTTGCTCTTCAGATCACTCAAATAAAACATTCCCCATAATTGTTTTTAGTTCCTAGTACATATCCACAATTTACATTTACTTAGTATTTAATTTAACTATATTTTATTACAAAGCAAATCTTCATAAATATGCTCAAACTCAAATTGCAACATCTCTATAATTACATTAAGCAGCATGTAATAGCTACCCATAGACATTTTCAATATCACATTGCAACACTACTATATTTAAACTAAGCGGCAAGTAGTCGCTACCTTGTAGCCTTGTTAATATGGTTATGTTAAGTGTAGGGAGGATTAGTAGACCATAATTGACTATGGTTATATATGGTCAAGTTATGGTTGATGTTGGTTGTCCATGGTTGATGAGGGCTAACCATGGTTGATTTTGGTTAACTATCATTGCATATGGTTGATGAAGGTCAACCATGATTAACTATCGTTGATTATGCTTGACTATGGTTAAAGAGGGTCAACAATGTTTGACAATCGTTAGCCATGATTGATGAAGATTGACCATGTTTGACGGAGGGAAGATGAGGATTGAACATTGTTGACATGGTTAACCATGGGTGACTATGGTTAAATATGGTTGACCATATATGACCATGGCAGGGTTCTAGTTGATCATGGTTCTAGTGCAAGCCCTTCCTCACCATATTCGCACCAAATGATAAAAAAAAAGCTTAGGAGGAAAAGTGATGAGTAGTGAAGTGGTAAAGTTGTTGGCCACAATCCCTTGTTGACATGTAAGGCCTCACAATGTTAATTGATTTTGGATAAATAATGGGATTGGCATCTATGAGCCATCACCCGTTGCCCTGGTAGAATAAATGTGCATTAGAGGTGAACACCATCCAACGACATAATGACGAGTGGTTAGGCATCAAATAGTGTTTATTTTATTAAGTGTAGCAGCATCTTGTGATAGTTCCATTTATCGAATCGCCACTATAGGGCATACAAGACTCAAAGTTCGGGCAATGAGCGATGAGAGAAAAGGCAGTAGTCACAACCCGTAGTTGTAGGAGCTAGCACATGAGCACTCAAGGGCTTATCAACATATCAACCATTGGAAGTCAAGGAAACAATAGTTGTAGGCAAGTGATCACAAAGCAGTGTGTGATAGGCAGTGAGCAGTGTTTAAGTCTATGGTCACACCCCAGGTTACAAGGGGCTTATAGTTTGAATTCCTAAAGACAAAGTTCATCAGTCATTGGGCCATCAAGCTACAATAGTGTGTGGAGAGAAGAGATGATCCCAACACTCGAGATCTGACATAAAGGTTAAGGCTGTGGTCCCCGTCAGTAATCTTGAGGAGCCAATGTTAAGCACTCAGGGAATCCAAAACGATTGGTCTAGGCGCCATTGAATTAGTGAAGAGTTATGAACAAGGAGGTAGCCAAGATTAAGGTTGGATAGGGTGTTCCCAGTAGGTGGGTTCCTTGTAAAAATTACACCAATGGATTCAATCCGATCATTCTATGTACTAAAAAAAGACATTGAATCCTTCTACAATATTTGCATAATATAAAACACGATTGCTCAATCACATGCAAGTAAGAGAAAGAAGTAAATCAATCACACAACACAAGATTTTCCTGGGGAAATTAGCAATTGGTCAAAACCCCTCTATCTCTATTGTATAATAAGCCAAGGAATCATGAAAAAATACAATGCACTCTTGCTCACAAGAATCTCATGCTCTCTACCAATCGTCTCACACTGATCTAGGAAAAATTGGACAAACACATCACCAATTTTCTTCCCACCTTCAGCCTTGCCTTGCTCATGCAATTCCTAAGAAAATAAATCCCTATTAAATAGGAATTCCAACCTTCCTTGATTTCACAATCCATCATGGCCTTCCTGTGACTTTATAATTGCACCCCGGCAATTTTCTAATAATACAATTGATAGTTATCTTCCCTTTAACCTTTGTCTCAACTGGGTCTTCATAAAAACTGAGATGCATGCAGCTATTAATAGTGAATCATCAGTTATCTGATTGATCACTACTTGTGACTTAAACATAATTTAATTCACTAGATCTCTCACTAGCTCATCACTCAGTTAGAACTAGTTAAACTAATTTTAACACAATTAATTTGAGTTAACTTATTACACTCGCACCATACTAATGCTACAACTGCAACTAGACACCAAAATATTAGAATCACTCTACATCCTTCATCTTAGACCCTCAACTCGAAATTTTATAGCTAACTCAGTCTTCATGACTTAGTTAACTAATACAAGTTGTTATGAGATGAAATTACAATTTATTGTCCAATTTATTTAAGGGAAAAATAAATTAGACGCCCACATTTAGCACTAATGTGTAACTGAATTCCTCAACCATGCGTGACTAGAATCCCATACTAGTATGTGGTGCATTTTCCTGTTGAATTTCAACACTCCCTCTCAACAAGAAAGGTATTATTAGCTACCCCCGATCCTACCTTTGTGGTATTTGCATTTTCTCTTTGCTAGCGCCTTCGTCAAGATGTCTACATCCTAAACATTCGTGGGAATGTATTGCAACAACATAATGCACCTCTGAATATAATCTCTCAGATGGTGGTACTGGATATCAATATGCTTGGACCTATCATGGAATACCAAATTAATCGAGAGTTTTATGCAACGCTGGTTACCACAGTGTATCATCGTCGGATCCATATGATGACCAAACAAACCAACAAGTATCTTCCTCATCCATATGGCCTCACATGCAGCTTGAATGGTTGTCATGTACTCTGCCTCTGCTGAACTAAGTGCAACTGATCTTTGTTTCCTTTTGTACCAAGAAACTGTTGTTGATCATATGTTGAAGATGCCTCTTGATGTGCTATTCCTGTCTGATGGACTGCCTACCCAATCTGCATCGATGAAGCCTTGAAGCTTCACTCCCTCTGTTCGTTTGTACCATAATACATACTATGTAGTGCCCTTGAGATATCTCAAAACGTGCTTCCATGCTTTCCAAAAGAGCTTGGTAGGCTTAACCATAGCTTGACTAAGTTGGCTAACTACGTAGCATATGTTTGGTCTTGTGTTCACCAAATACACAAGTGAACCCACAAGCTTCCTGTAAAAAGTAGCATCCACTACCTCACATGAAGTAGCATCCTCCTTCCTCCAGTTTCCTGCAAGAGGAGTCTCCATGGGTTTGTTTCCCTCCATGTGGAACTTCCTCAGAATCTCCTTGGCATACTTGCCCTGAAATAAAAATAGCTCCCCATCTCTTTTCCATATTTCCAAGCCAAGGAAATAATGCAAGAGCCCCATGTCCTTCATCTCAAATTCTATTGCAAGATCCTCTTTGCAAGAAGTTATGAGCTTCTCATCACTTGTCAGTATCAGATCATCAACATAAAGTACAATAATCAAAAGCTTACCATCAACCAAAATATGATATAGGTTCACATACGGTTCACTCTTTGTGAAGCCCATCCTGGTGAAATAGTTGTCGATCCTGGTGTACCAAGCACACAGTGCTTGCTTCAACCCATACAATGCTCTCTTGGGTTTGCACACCTGTGACTCCCTGTCTAAGGTCTCAAAACCTTTTGGATGCTCAATTTACACTTCTTCCTCAATAAATCCATTGAGAAAGGTTGTCTTTACATCCATCTAATTTATCTTCCATCCCATTTGCATTAAGAGTGCAAGGATGGATCTAATCGATGAGTACCTTACAACCGGTGCAAAAGTCTCGTCATAGTCAATAAAATCTACCTGTGAGAATCCTTTGGCCACAAATCTAGCCATGTTTTTCTCCACACTCCCATCTGCTGCTTGCTTCACCTTGTAGATCCACCTAGATCCAACCACTGACTTCCCAACTGGTCTTGGGACCACTTCCCATGCACTGTTTCTGATAATGGAGTCATACTCCTCAACCATGGCATCAACCCATGCCGGTTGCTGCACTACTTCCTAAAAAGAGGATGGTTTTGTCACAATACACTAGCTTATAAGAGCCATGTATCCAATATACCTGTCGAGGGACCTTCTCTGCCTGCACTGTGATATTGTAGGTGCACCTACATTCTCTGTCGCATCTAGCATCAATCTGTCAGCCTTTGTAGTGCGCTTCCTACCATTTCTAGTGGATGGCTCTGCATGAGTAGTTTTTGCCTCTTTTTTCCTCTGCATGTGGCTACTCCACATCCTAAGGTTCATCCTTTGGAGCTAATAGTTACTCTTCTGCATGCAATTCAAGCTCCCTCTCAAGGGACAATCACATGGCTTTCTCCTCATCAAATTTAACATCTCTTCTGATGACTGTCATCCTATTTGCCGAAAATACACCCGATAGTTTTGGGGAGTATCAGTGTACCCCACAAATATCCTAACCATGTTGGTTCTAGCTTCTTCCTGGCATCTTTGGTCACATGGAAATAGACAGATGAGAAAAAAAAAATTAAAATATGAAACTTCTGGTTTCTTACCTGAAAAAGTCTCCTCTGGTGTACTCATGTCAAGTATCTGATGAGGACTACGAAACTACACAAATACCACTCTGTTTCATTCCTCTGCCCATAGATGCAACAGTAGGCCCTGATCATGTAACATAGATCGTGCTACTCCCACAATTGTTCTATTCTTTCTTTCTGTAGCCCCATTCTGTTGTGGTTTATGAGGTGCAATCAATTCTCTCTGAATTCCTTCTTTAGCATAGAAGTTCTTGAATTCATAATAGATATAATCACCACCATTGTCTCTCCTTAGAGCCTTCACCTTCTTCCCTGTATCTTTCTCTACCAGTGATTTGAACTCGCAAAACTTGGAGAATGTATGATATTTCTTTTGCATGAAGAAGATCCAACACTTTCTAGAAAAATCATCAACAAAAATCACATAATACTTGTGCTTTGTTGTGGAAGCTGTTGAGAATGGTCCACACACATCTTAGTGAACTCTCTCAAGGATTGTCGTTGTTCGGTTCTCCTTATCATGAAATGTGGCATTTGTACACTTCCACATAGTACAACCTTTGCATGTGTCTCTCTACGCAACTATACCCTTTGGAATACCTGTAGAAATATAGTGCATGATCCTCAAAGCACTATGGTGTAGATGACCCATCCTCCTGTGCCATAACTCACCAGTATCTTGGCTCACCACCTCATCTACTTTAGTTCACAATGATGCAACCATCTACATCAAGTTTTTAGCGGTTCTTCAAACGAACCCTAATATTATTTACCTGTCCTGTGGCTTTGTGACAAAGGAACACCTTTCCTTCATTGAAAACCACATCATATCCAAGATCCTCCAACATAGCAACTAAAACTAAATTATTTTTCAAACCTGGTACATGCATGACATCTTTTAATATGAAAGGTTTACCTGACTCTCTCTGGAAAGTAACTATACCAATCCCAATAGTTCTATACCTCCCGTCATCACCCATCTCGATGTGCATCTGAAGATCCTTCTCCTCCAAGCTACTAAAGATTTTTGTGTTGCTAGTCATGTGGAAAGATGCTCCACTATCCAAGCACCACATAGATCCCATCATAGTTGACACCATGCATGCGATGAGAGAGAAATCCAACTCAAATTTTGAAGCCAAATCTTCACTCGTTGCAGATCCTAAAGCCTTCATGTTGTTCTTCTTCTTTTGTGGAGAATTTTGGGCATAGTGTCCATGATCATGACAGCTAAAACATTTCACCTTTGACATGTCTCATTTCTTGCCTTCTTTGCCGATCTCGAATTTGGAATGGGAATTCTTCCCTTTCCCCTTCTTTGCCTTGCTAGCTAAGGAAAAATGTTCCTCATCATTAGTCTTGGATGAGGATCCATTCCTGGTATTTCGTTGAAACTCTTCTTGTACCAAATCCGACCATAGTCGCTCCCACTTTTGTAACTGCTCCCTCCCATTCATAAAGTACTGATAACTATGCCATCTCTTAGGAAGGCCTAGAAGTTCTAGGCTCACCAATTCATCATCATCCATAGTAATCCCAACACTTCCAAGCTCATCTCGACATTGAGTGAACTTGGTCAATTATTTTTGGATTGTGTCGCCCTTCTCCATTTTGATTTTCCTGAGCTTGTCCTTGAGTGCAGATTTCCTGTGGTCGCTGCTGCTTTGAAACAGATCTATCAAGGGCTTCCACATAGCATATGGAGTTTCCTTTCCATGGAGACTCGAGACAATATGATCTCAAACTCCCTCTAATAAGATCCACCTCACATTTGCAACATTATTCATCCATTCTTCATGTTGCACAGCATATTCCTAAGGGGGTTCAAGAATATCAATGCCAGTGAACTCCTTTAGTTCATTATCCTCCAATACTTCCTCAATCATTTCCTTCCATGCAATATAGTTCCAATTTCCCTCGATTGTGTATTCGAGTCTCAAGCCAGTGAAAGACATCCTGGTCAGCTGTCAGGTACCAAAGAATGAATCTGCAAATTTGAATCATGTTCAACACAAACTCAATTTCTTCTCTTCTATTGTGATTCTTGGCGCTATGATACCATGTAGAAATTACACCAATGGATTTAATCCGATAATGCAATGTACTAAAACAAGATACTGAATCCCTCTACAATATTTGCGGAATATAAAAAAAAATCGCTTAATCACATGCAAGTAAGAGAAAGAAGTAAATCAATTGCACAACACAATATTTTCATGGGGAAAGAAACTGCTCAAAACTCCTCTATCTCTATTGTATAATAAGCCAAGGAATCATGAAACAATACATTGCATTCTTGCTCACAAGAATCTCATCCACTCTACCAATTGTCTCACACTGATCTAGGAAAAATTGGACAAAAACATAGCCAATTTCCTGCCCACCTTCAGCTTGCCTTGCTCACGCAATTCATAGGCAAATAAATCTATATTAAATGGGAATTCCAACCTTCCTTGACTGCACAATCCATCATGGAATTCCTATGAATCTATAATTGCGCCCGAGCAATTTTCTAATAATACAACTGATAATTATCTTCCCTTTAACCTATGTCTCAACTCTCTATATTCAACAATTAGTATCGAAGCAAGGTTCCTTCAGTAACTACCTAATTGCTATAAGGATGATCTTATACAAATGGTTATTCAAGATGATTTATTTTCAAGCATACGTCCACTATTTAACGGGAAATTTTTTACCTCTTGGGAGATTATAATGAAAACCTATCTGATGTCACCTGACATGGACATTTGGCAAGTTGTAGGGAGTGGGTATCAGAACCAAGAAAATCCTCAAATAGATGAGGCTAGTAAGAATATGTATGAAATAAATTCTAAGGCTATCAATGCAATTTTGGGTGGACTTGCACCATCACAATTTATTAATGTAATGCAGTTTGAGATAGACAAGGAAATGTGGGATAAACTTCTAAATAGTTATGAAGGGGACACTAAGGTCAAAACTGTGAAACTACAAACATACAAGATATAATATGAAAATATGAAGATGAATGAAGATGATAGCATAAGAAGTTTATTTCTTAGAGTGGAAGAGATAGTAAACACCATGAAAGGACTAGGTGATAAAATAGAATATTCTTGTAATATTCCCATATTGGAAAAGATAGGAATATAGAACAAAATACTAGAAATAGCAGTGAATAAATCAATACACCATTACATGAGACAAATGTATAGCCATATTATTAAACATATCAGCAATAATGGGCATAAAATCTTGAGGATCAAGTCACTCAAGCAATACAATACAAGTATCCACTAAGAAAATATGCCAATACATGAACTATAGCTAGTATACAAATGCCATGAGCGAAGACAACATAGTTTTAGAGCATAAAATGTTACAGGAAAGATATAAAAATATGGATCTTCTATTTTATAGCTCAAATAATGTCAGGAGTGGAGATCTAGGCTCCCAAACACTTTTCGTAGACAACCCAGAAAGGGTTTCCAGAAATGCCCAAAAATGAAAAATGTCAGAATGCAGCCCTAGAGCTGAATTGTAGCTACAACTAAATAACTGGATGGAGGTGGATGAAACTAATATAAAAATGAATATATATCCTCCAATTGATCCTTCCGATGAAAGTCTGACCCTTTCATTGAAAAGCAAACACCCCAAATGAGGCATTGAAACCTCCCCTGCTAATATTCAATAAAATAATGCAATCCTTGAGGGAAACTATGTTGTAGGAGGTGGAAATAGGCTGGCCTGGTGCAAAAATATGCAATACAGCTCTTGAACCTTTCTTTCTAGCCTCCCAATGGAATCCTCCACTGAAAACTAGCTCAGAAATTGGCCCTATCAATCCTCTACTGCAACACCCTGCAACACAACACAACTCTGAACAGAAACTGCGCTGTAGATGAAGACTGAAGCTTGGCATGATGTCTGGATGTGGACTATACAGCTCAATAATCTCTCCTGAGTAGGCACTCAAATTCCCTAGAGGATGAGTGTGGGATTCCCTTTTGGGAACACCGTTGTACTAAATAGTACAAAAGACCCTGCTAAACAACAAAAGCATGCATAGAAATGTCACCTAACAAATCCAGATCCAAAAAGATCAAAATCAATAATCATATAATGTCCCCTCTATGGTTGCCTTTCCCTTCCTTACATGCATTGTAAGACTTCTCACCTTGGGTCCCACTCATTAAAGCCACTACTCTCATGGAGACTATCTCCCATTAACACTACGTTGTCTCCCATTAATGACCCACTCTCTCCATACCAATGTTGTTGATTTGGTAAACATTGACCTTGTCCACATGCTTTAGCCCCTGTTCACACATGGAAGTGCTTTATCCAGCTATCAAGATGATCCCTTTTCACATTAAGAGGGATTTTATTCCTACTAAAGAGATTTATGGGTCTCCCTACCCACTTATTCATCTATCTAAGTGACAAAAGAAAAAATTAATATTACAATTAGCTGCATCCTAATTTTGGAATATTACAGTCCTCCCCTCCCAAATGTTGCTTGTCCTAAAGCAACTGCAAGGATAGAACTGAAGAGCTTCCTCTCCTCCTCCTGTAGCATCCTCATATGATAAGCTTCTCAAATGAACAAGATGATTTCTCATCAATATGTCTCCAAGTTGCTCCTCCCAAGTGTACAAGTTATCCTTTGGTGACAAATACAAATGGCTATCATCATGAAGTAGTGGGATATCCATGGAGGAAACTATATGCTATCTAGAGGCCTTATTGAGGCATGGAATCTGAAAAATATTGGGAACCTTCATTCCCATGTGAAGCTCCCATCCCCAAGCTATCATCCACACAAAATGAGTCACCCTCCAAAATGGTAACTCATGGAAAAACTCCTCCACCTTCGGCTCTTGCAATGTAGGTGGGCTGCATAGCTAAATTTTATAGACCAAATTGTCCATCCCTCGATGTCTCTCTCTCCACTTATGATAAGTGTAGAGTGGCTGCTGATTTTGGGCTACAATAATGTTGCCTTCAAGAGGCAAGAAGAAAAATGGATCCTTAAAGATCCTCTCTCTAGTGTCATGAATCATGCTTGCCCAAACCATCCCATAAAAAATGAATAGGAAATCATCACAATATGGCATCCAAATGAGAAAGATACTGAAGGTCTTATGTAGTTTTTGAAGGTACCAATAGTTTCCCAAGTGGTTACAGCACAGTTTTACTAACTGTTGTTTCATAACATTATATGGCAAGTTGTCTCCCAAAAATTTGCTAATTGTGCATGTCATTTCATCTACTAGTAAATAGTAAATGGCATTGTGTATCAAATTAGCATACAAACAATAACACAACACTTTCCCAAATCCATACAAGAAATGGCTATCTCCAACTCTGATGTTGGTCTTAGAGAGATCATGAAGCCAAAATATAAACTTGCCCTCTTGTGGAGAAATGCACTGTATATAGATGGAAAGAGAATGATAATATTTTGTTAGATAATCAATAAGTGAAAAAACACAACTCTTACTATGTACTGAGAGTAGGCTGATAATGAGATCCATGGATGATCTCTCCATAGTGGTATGATATGTCTCCATGAGACCTTGGTGAATGGAAAGGAATGAACCATGTGTTTCATGCAAATCCTTCTTCTTATGCTTGGAGATCCAAGTCAAGAAGGTCATATCATGGTAATAGATGTCTCCATCCACTACTCCATCACTCTCATCTCTTACTTGCCCATCAAGTGCATCATATGTGAAGTGTTCTTGGGAACACTCCATCAAAAAATACATACTCCCAAGTGACAATGTTGTTGGCCTTTTTGATAAGGCTCTTGTCATCTCATAACACCTCTCTTTGACATAACCAATGCCAAAGTCACATACCATAATGCTGCTACATATGGGAGGCTCCTTCCAAAGTGGAAGTACCTCCTGATCCTCCAAAGCTAAGGAGTATCCCCTTTGTACCATGATTGTGCCACCATCTACTCCTGCAACATCATTTCAAGTATGGGAGAAAATCAGCCCATACTCTCCCAAGAGTATCCAAAGCAACAACAACTCTTGTTGTGTCCTCATCTCATCATCATATAAGTCATGGAGTAACATCATGATGATTGACTTGTAGAATTCCCCATACAACCAAATCTTCTACTACCATAACATATGGGTGCCATGCAAAGATCCAAACCAAAGCATATCCTTTGAGATAGGATATGTCACATGGTGGCCAAACTCTTTCAAGAGTAATGAGGGCAACCATGCCTCCTACTGCCCCGTTTCATAGATATGCAAGTGGCTCACCAACCTCTTGCTCAACATCCACACCCATTCATCCAAATGTGGGTGTCTCCTACCATGCTCCAAAGTTGTATCCCTCCAATGGATAATACCATCCTCCCAAATCAGATCACTATCTTTGCACTTCATGGGATGTTGAATTGCAACCTCTTGGGGATATCCAAATGAATACCACTCATCAATGACAAAGTTGAACCCATAAGGATCCAAATATGTTGTAGGAAAAAGCTTCTCATTGAGCTGCGAAGTGCTCATCACGAAGGATCCATCATAATAATGGGAGATGTCATCCATCATAAGATGTCCTCCTTCAACCATCCGCCTCTCCAATGCTACACAAGTGTATTGGTCATCAGAATGTCCCAATAATAGTTGGGACCCCAACTCATCACTTCTGCTCAATGACAACGCTGTTGATCTCCATAATGGTGCATTTGTTGTCTCATGATCATGAACAATGCTGAACACACAGTTCTACATTGGATTGATTAGGATTATGCTCATCCTATCCTCCAAAACTCTACATTCCAACCCAAAGTGTCATGTGTATCTCATCAATGAGTAACTAGGATGACTATACATCTTCTCCTTGAACCAGTCAAGGGTCCTCTATGCACTGATAGTCTACTGATCTAAATCAGTAGTGTTCTTTGACCCTAGGTCATGAAATTTCCCTAATGGCATGTCCCCACAACTCTCCATATGATGTTCTAAAATTATAGGAAGCGGATTTTTTTGCATACCTTAGTTAAGCTGATCATTGGGAACATCTTGTACTGCTACAAGGGTTCCTCCCATCGGTGTAATGACTCTTCCAACTGCTGGTGATGACGATGGATGCTCTTCTATTTCTACACCAGCACTGGTATAAGTCTCCTCTTCCTCATGCATCTCCTGAATAATGCATGGGAATCTAAGTGTCAAGAGATCAATACCATCTTGCAATGATGCAATTGTTCCTTCTTCTGATGCAAGTACTCCTGCAGAAAGTGGTGGTGGAAGTTGTTCTTCCTCTGGGATAATAATATGGACATCTTCCCTTAGCTTCTCTAGTTTCTTCTTATCAAAATGCTTCATCAACCTTTGAGTAAAATTTGCATACGTAGTTAGTCTTGCATGACTCAAATGGCTGAACCACCAAATGTTTGCTTCACCCTCAAGGTGCAGCACTGCAATCTCAATAGCTTCTCTTTCTACTACTATATGGAGCAAGAATAATGCATCTAACTTTCTTCTCCAAGCCCTTGCTGTGCATGTAGATGACCCATCAAACGTAGACAATAGAAATCTATTGTGTTTTCTTCTTGTATTGCTTCAAGGTCTCCTTTCTTCTTTGAGATGAATGAATTGTGGGAGAGTTAGATTCTCCTTGAAATCCCTTGATTGTGACTTGTACTCTGCAAGATAATCACTTAGAATCTCATGATCTAAGTTCCCTCCATCTCCATGTCTCTCACCTTCCTCTTCAAAGAAAGTATGCATATTAGATCTATTTGGAGTTCTATGCAATACCAGTTTCTTTGGTTGCTGATAGGAAGTGCATGGACCTTCCTCATCTTGAAACCCTCTTGAGGTCTCATTGCATCTCTCCTCTATCATCTTCTTGATCTCCTTGGAGAGGTTATTCATAGATATGAAAATATATGAGGCAAAGCTCATTCCTTCCATCATTTTATATCTCTTCTTTTCTGCTTCTTCTTCTTATAGCATATTGGCTGAAACTCATAGGTTGAGCCAAGATCATGCTCGGATACCACTGGAATATTCCCAAATTGGAAAAGACAGGAATATAGAACAAAATACTGGAAATAACAGTGAATAAATCAATACACCATTATATGAGACAAATGTACAACCATATTATTAAACATATCATCCATAATGGGCATAAAATGTTGAGGATAAAGTCACTCAAGCAATACAATACAAACATCCACTAAGAAAATATGCCAATACATGAACTATAGGTGCTATACAAATGGCATGAGCCAAGACAACGCAGTTTTAGGGCATAAAATAGTACAAGAAAGATATAAAAATATGGATCTATTGTTATATAGCTCAAATAATGTAGGAATTGAAGTTATAGGCTCCCAAACACTTTTCCTAGACAACCCAGAAAGGGTTTCCAGAAATGCCCAAAAATGCAAAATGCCAGAATGCAGCCCTAGGGCTGAATTCCATATGCACCTAAATAACGGGATGGAGGTGGCTGAAATTGATATAAAAATGAATATATCTCCACCAATAGATCCTTGCAATGAAAGGTTGATCCCTTCACTGAAAAGAAAACACCCCAAATAAGGCACTGAAACCTCCCCTGCAAATACTCAATAAAATAACGTAGTCCTTGAGGGAAACTGCATTGTAGGAGGTGGAAATAGGTTGGCCTAGTGCCAAAATATGAAATATAGTTCCTGGACCTTCCTTGTTAGCCTCCCAATGGAAGGAATGCTTCCTCCACTGAAAAATAGCTCAGAAATTGGCCCTTTCAATCCTCCACTACAACACCCTGCAACACAACACAACTCTGAACATAAAATGCATTGTAGTTGAAGAATGAAGCTTGGCCTAATGCCTGGATGTGGCCTATACAGCTCAATAATCTCTCTTGAGTAGGCACTCGAAGTCCCCCAAGGATGAGTGTGGGATTCCTGCACGGGAACACCCTTGTAGTAAACAGTACAACAGACCCTACTAAACAACAAAAGCAAGCAAAGAAAAAACTGACAAATCTAGATCTAAAAAGGTCAAAATCAATAATAATCTAACATCCCCTCTATGGCTGCCTTTCCCTTCCTTATATGCATTGTGAGCCTTCTCACCTTGGCTCCTACTCATTCAAGCCACTACTCTCATGGAGACTGTCTCCTATTAACACTGCGTTGTCTCCCATTAATGATCCACTCTCTCCATACCAGCACTGTTGATTTGGTCAACATTGACCTTTTCCACATGATTTATCCCCTATTCACACATGGAGGTGCTTTATCCAGCTATAAAGATGATCCCTTTTCACATTAAGAGGGATTTTATTCCTACTAAAGATATTGATGGGTCTCCCTACCCACTTATTCATCTATCTAAGTGACAAAAGAAAAAATTAATATTCCAATTAGCTGCATGCTAATTTTGGAATATTACAATTATACAATACTCCAAAAGGTGTTATGATTTCTTACTCATATGTTTGATTCCAAAGTCTCAAAATTTGAAGAAATGCATGACTTAAACCAGTCGACCTTGGAGAATCTTCATGGAATACTTACAACATCTGAAATGAGAACGAAAATGGATCAACCAGAACACATATAAGCTGATTTTAAAGTATCAAGCAAGCCAAAGAAATATCAAGGCCAAGACAACTCCAACCAAATTTTGGATGAAGAGGAAGCAAACTTTGTTAGAGGACTACAAAAGGGCATTAGAAAATGCAAAGGTAGGTTACCATTCAAATGTTTTCAATTTGGTAGAATAGGGAACTTTTCTTCCGAATGTCCTTATATAGAAACTAACAATGCCGGAAAAGAAGAGAAAGGAAAGGAAACATCTAAGAAAACTCCCAAGAATAATTTTTCTAAAAGGAAAAGTTTATATTCACAAGAAGATATTTGCAACTCATTAGAAGATGAAATAGATTATGAATCTAACTGAAACCTTGATGAGAAGCTTCTTATGGCACATGAAAGTCAAATGTCTAGTCTAGAGAAAATTGAATCAGAAGAATGTGAAGCAGTTGTTGACATGAAAAGTGAACTTCCAAATGCATTATTTGAAATAGATAGGCTCAAAATAATAAACAAAAACCAGAAAGAAGAGATTTGAGATTATAAAGAGGAAGAGAATAACCCATGTGAAAAAATGGTGCTTTTAAGAGTTCAATTATAATAAGCCAAATGAGTGGAGGAAGTCTTACCAAAATAACTACAAGAGAAAGAGAGATATCGTGATAAATTGGAATAAGGAGTTTTGTTGTTGAGAAAGGCCCTTGAGAAGTATAAGACACAGTTGGATCTGAACTTAAAATTTGTAAAATGGATCATAAAATTTAGATAAGATTAGCAACAATCATTGATGTCCATAAATTAAATCAGGTCTTAGGTATAAGGAAACATTAGAACAAGTCAAAGGATATTCAAACCCAAAAACATCAAAATTTGAGGGTCCAAAAAACTATGTTAATCCTCTTGAGGGAATAAATAGCCAGCCTAGAAAATTCAACAGAGGAAGCTATGATCATAAAAAATAGAATAAGTCAAGTCACATAGCTAAAAAAAGAGTAAGAAAGAAACAAAGAATAGAGGTTCATCCAATCAACAACCAAGGATTGATCCTATCAAGAGGATTTTTCACTCCCAAGTAACCATATATTTTCTATGGTCATTGTTTTATTAGTCACAATTTTGATCACAAATTGTACATTGCATTGCATGTAAAGCTATCAAAACTAGAAATGCAACAATCATGTCAATTTTAAATAAAATGACAAGTAGAAAATCCTTCAATAATGCATTTTCACCACTTATGGATGAAATTGAGTACTCTATTTGCAACAACTTTGGGCATAAGGCCAATGAATGTATAAGAAATTTGATTCCTTCCTATCAGCAAGATAGAAATGAAGAAATGATGAAAATATTAAAAAAAAAAGAATATTTTGTATTTAGAAGAGTGTCAACTAGCCTTATATGCCAAGAATCAAGGAAATTAATGGCACATTAACAATGGTTATTCAAAAAAAATGACAGGTGAAAAAAGTATATTTATATCCTTCGATGAAGTTAGAAGTGGAAATTTTACCCTTGGTAATAATGCACCAACAATAATAAAGGGTAAAGGGATATTCATCTTGAAGAAGGGAAAACCTAAGGCTCAAATTGTGTTGTATGTAGATGGTCTTAAGCATAATCTATTAAGTGTTAGTCAGATGTGTAATCAAGGACTTGAGGCAACTATCATATCTCATGATTTTGTGGCCAAATATTTGGAGACAGAAGAGACCATAATTAATGTTGAATTTCCACGACCTTGGGTCTAGGTTAGAGTCTTAAAATCAGAGACGCTACCAAAGCAAGAACCTCAACTAGAACTACTTTTCACAGTGGAAGATATAAAGAAGTAAATCAAACATGCACAAATATCCACATTTTTCAACAAATTGTACAATAATGTACAACCCCAATCTTCGTTATATCAAAAAAAAAATTAATAATACAACAGTCTATGGTATACAAGATACAATAAAAAACTCAATGTCATATCTTTTCATGTCGGTCCTTCTCTTTCGTACTACTCACTAGTTGTCCCTTAGTCATTTAAAGGACAACACATCGAGACTCCAGGAGAGCTCCCACCTAACACTTCTACAAGTTGCTTTTGTAGCATGTACACAGGTTGATCCAATCTGCTCTTTTGGTAGGCCTAATGCCTGAGCGCCAAACTGCCAGGCTAGTAGTCACATTTATCCTCAAGGTGATGCACTTCGACACCAAACCTCAACCAGTCGTCAGCTCCTCTTTGTCACTTTAAGATAACTCGGATAGGGATACTTTGGGCTATCAACATGCTGCTCTACACTAGACCAATGATGCCAAATAATTCACTATGAAATCCACTCCTAATTGAACTCTTCTTGCCAACCAATTGAACTCCAATACATGGCTTCCACAAGCTGCAATATTCTGATCCAAACTAGTCAACAAATTGTGACCCAACACACACCAATAATGTTGTTCTAAACTTGATACAACTCTAGGATTGGTTAGTGGACTAACCACAATCGCTAACAACCCATCAAACTGGCCCATAATTTCTCCTACTTGTTGTAGTTGTCCTCTAATGGAATGTTTCCCTCCATGCTGCTCCTTTAGGGAAGTTTCAAGCCCAAGTCATAGGCCTTCCTCCCTAAAACAATTGTGGCATCCTACAAGACCTTAACTAGGCCTATGAGAACCACTTAGGAGGACTTTCCACCCTCCAACAACCCTTAAACACCCCTCCCTACACTCATCCTTCATGAACAGGGTTGTGACCCTCCAACTAGTACTTCGGTCCTCCTGAAATTACCCAAAACAATATTTCAATTGACCTTGTTGTCCTTCTTCTTGGCTGCGGCCCAAAAAAGGGATATCTCTCTCCTCCACAAGCTCTTCTCTTATGTATCTGTGTTGCACAATGGATGTTTCTAAGTCCTCCACTCCACCTTGTATATATACCATACACACGGGCTTTTAAAACGTCATCAAAAGGGGTTGCCAACTTGTCACACACCTAAAAAAACCTTAAGCTGACCTTAACACTTATGGTGTCAACCCCTTAATAACTTCAAAAATTCATATCTCTACTTCTACAGCTCGGAATTTGATGATTCTCAAAGCGTTGGATTCTCCTTTCCGCCCTCTATCATCTCATGCCATTAGATGTAGAAATTTTCTCATGGAAATGCCTGAAACATAATATGGTACAAAACCTCATGCTTGGATTCCAAGCCCACAAGTGACCATTGTGGCACTTTTCCCTCCAAACCCCAAACCCTAGGGCTTGGAGTACCTCCCAAGCTACTCAAAATCAGCACTCCCTCTTAGTGAGTGAGGTACTTCCAAGACTAGGAATTAACTCATCATCATCGTCCCTATTCGCAACACTCGCCCAACTCTTGGTGCTCACCATCGCATCAATCCTTGTTCTATGAAATACACCTCTCTCAAAAGTGTCACTATCAATTTTGGAAGCATCCTGCTTATTGTTCTTCTCCTGTATCACTTTCCAATCTCTCGATGATTCCTTCTTGGTAGATGTGTTAGCACCCTTGCTCCCCAATGAACACGTGCTCTTTTTGGGCTGCAAAGTCTCCCTTTGAACCTGCAAGCTCCTACTAGAACTTGACTTCCTTTGAGCCTCTAAAACCTATAACTTATTTGTTGAAACCTGTACCTACCCCTCTAAAGCCTGCACCTACACATGTAGCTTCAGAACCTGCATGTGCTCCACATTCTTCTCATGAGCCATAGGCTTGCTCGTCATTCTATATAGACCGTGCTCTCTAAATGCAAGCACGATACTAGCAAAGCTAGAGCCTTTAGGAATGAGTCTTGCCTTCCCATCCTAGAAAAATACCTAAAACCCCTTGTTCTCGACCATCGAGACAAAAATCACACTATATCTGAGTCTTGGTACAAACAATACATCCTGGACCCACATCACTCATCCTGTCTCCATCCTAAATGGAATAACACCCAATCCTCAGATCTCCATTTGACTCTTATAGCCCAACACCATGTTAAAATTTGATTCCCATTTAGTTAGAGTCTCAAAAATATCCCGTGATCCTGTCATATGCTTCGTCGCACCATTATCCACGTACAATCCATCCTCTTTGATAATACCCTGCGAGAAGTGAGAAATCATAGAAAATTCCTCCTCTTCCAATCTCCTGGTGAGATCATGCATGGATATATGCGTATTGTGTGTGAACATGTAAGTGCGGGAGATTGACAGCAGATTGAAGGCGATCTGCGTTAGGGGAAAAGAGTGCGACTATAGGTGTAGTCGGAGCCACGGTGATGCGGTCAATTTGTTGCGGCTTCATATGAAAGCAGAAGAGCTAATTACACAAATGAAAACGTTGGCGGGTGTTGATGGCTTAATTGATCCAAATGCGAAATCTGATTTACTTAAGAGTGCTGAAAAGTTGTTTTACAAAACCGTGATGGTGAATGGGTTAGCAGAATCAATTTTCATTAAAATAAAACTGACTTCTAGTATGGAGGCTCTGCTGTTGATACAACATTGAATATTGAACCCACAGTGGCCGTGCGTGGAGACTACATGAGGTTTGGTTGATACATACATGCATTTTATTGTATATGGTCGAAGGCGCAAGTTCCAAACATTGATAAGCGCTCTTGAAGAGATTACACCTCACGAAATTGTGTGGATTCTTGAGCGTAAATCCATAGCCCGGTTTTCATTGTGAAATAGTGCATGCAAAAGAAGACTCTGCGTTGAGTTTGGAGTTGAAGCTGCGTTTATTGTGAAGGCCGGTGATTGGTAAGTTTGAGTCAGCCGTTCGTGGTGAGATGAATGGCATTAAGCAAGTGCAGAATCCACGTTAAAGCAGTGGTATAATCTGCCTGAAGCTGCAATTGACGAATTAAGTTGACATTTGTCAACTCTTAAAGCTGAATAAGATCTGGAGTGCACGCAGAGAGAAAACGTTTGCGTCGAATTGATGTAAGAATTGAATTACACGTGCAGTGTTTTGTTTATGAAAGCACGTGACTGTGAAAATTGATTTAGCAATTAGTATGTTAAGTATTGAACAACATTCAGAAATTGCCATAATCAGCGTTGAAACAGTGATACAATTTGCCAGAGGCAGCATAACCTCTTTTGTTGTGTAAGTTGTGTTTGAAGGTAATAAGTTTGTGGTCGATTTGCTAGATGGTTCGATCGAAATATACATAATGGAAAAATCAATTCAAAAAAAGGTTGATCCAAATTTTTCATAGCCTTGGGTTGTTTACCATATGTATATGTTGTGCAACGTGTTATGTTAACACAAATTTATGTTGACAGCTATTGACCCTTAGTCTCCATCGAATTAATACATAGCATTGAATGGTGTTGAGAACGTCTAGCAATTGTATATTCAACATTAATCAGTAACATCACTTGTCAAAGGCAACATGCTTGAAGGTTATATTATGGCGAAATTATAATATGCAGAACGATGGGCACATTTGATCAGAGATGGGAAGGTAAGTTTTGGACCTGAATTATCGACTTCTGAATGGAACATATATTCTTATATGGGTTGGATATATGGTGAATGGAAGCCATGGCGCATTTAAATGAAGTTTTTTAAACTTCGATTGTTGGTTTAAGCTCCTTTGAGGTGAGGACAAGTTCTAACCTTTCATTTATGGAAATGTTTGAATGTTCATGAGTATGGAATTCCAATGGTTTTATAATCATTGTTTTATTTTGTAAAAGTAAAGCTTGAGGCAAGAGATATTGAGTCTAATTATTATGAAAATAAGCTTCCGCAAGGAGATGGTTTGGTTTGTAATAACCATGGGACAAAAATTTTCTTCCATGTAGTTTAAGATCTCCCAAATTGTTGGGATTGTTGACGTTGCAAATTTATAATTATTTGGGAAAAAATGTGGAGTGCATGTTTATATGCATGGAAGATAGTGTATTTTTGGGTAAGCGGGGTTTGCTTGCTATCAAGTAACACATGCGTTTCTAAAGTGTGTTTGCAGCAAATTGTAGCAAGAAGGTTGTCAGAGATTGGTTCCAGGACAAAGAGAAGCTAAGCGCAGGAGGAGAAGTTGCATTTTGATGAATGAAAAGTGTGAAGGATTGCGGGAAAGTGGCTTAAATGAAGTCCACACATGAACAGAGGCAGTTCACAAAGGAGGGGAGGATGACTGTTGATAGTCATTTCCAGAGATCTGATGAAGAGTATGAGCGGAAGAAGGCTGAGATAACAATTCACCTTGAATTGTTAAAAGAGTTGTTGCACGAAAATGTGAGGAACCAGACACATGGTTGGACCATGAGAAAGAAGGTGAAGTGGTAGAAGCTACACGCAAAGAGGGAAAATCAGGTAAACATACAGTTGATGGAGGAGATGAGGAAGCTCGAGCAGATGCTGAATTGTGAAGAACTCAGAGAGGCTGAGTTAAAAATGGATGTTTCCATTTGTGGCCCGGAACATGGTGAACTTCTGGGTGACGAGATCATTGAGGAATATCTCATGAACTATTGGAATAGTTCAGAAGCATCTGAAGATGTGTTCGTAAAATAAGCAGGTGAGGTTATGAATCCTTACAATTTTTCTCACAGTTTATGTATGTTTGCAGGATGTACGAAAGGCAGTAAACAGTCTGATGGAACTGTCACAAAGGAGAATGAAATTATTGAGGTAAAGTCTAGTAGAGAATTCCTTTCAGAGAAGGAATGTGATGATTGGTCAACAACAAGTGAAGGTATGGAAAATTGTGTAAAATTTCCGAGTTCTACTCCAGTTGAGATTGTTAAGTTATACAAAAAGTTAGATCTTCAAAGAAGAGAGTTGGAAAAGTAGAGGACCTATTTTCAAGGAAAGTTTCTGGAAGATACAGAACAGGGAAATTTTTTTCAAACAGATGATGTGGAGGAGGGACTAACTGATAGTATCACAGAGGAATTAAATCAGCATACTAATGTGCTGATGAAAGAAGAAATTTCAGAGCAGCATACTAAAATGTTGCTAGCAGCGAAAGGGGCATTGAAGCCTTATGTTTTTTATTCTAACAATTGTTTTGTGAGTACAGGTTTTGTTGCGGATGTTGGGGGAAATCTATTAGACAAAGAAATTTAATTGATGAGGTGAATGATGATGAAAGTATACTGGAAGAAGCCAGCAACAATAAAATAAAGAAGAAGAAGCAATAGAAAGACAAAAAACGATTGTGAAAGCATAGCCAGTGGGGCAATGCAACATAAAGTGTGGAGACTGGAGAACAACAACAGGCAGAAGCAGCGAAAAGTGGGAAGTTGCAACACAAGATATGGGATCTAGGAAGACGAAGATCTGAATACATGATCAGGCGATCATGATTAAATTCAACCTTGGGAGTCTGATGCAGGAGCATCAAGGCCAATTTTCATTTTTAATTATGTAATAAAGGGGGGTGTGACATTTTAATTGTTTTATTAATTAATTTGTTATTTTTAAATAAAATAGGAGATAAATTATGAAGGTGAGGATTTTGTATATATTCTTTTAATAATTAAAAGGATATGAGAGAAAATAGAGTTAGGTAGCAAATTTAGGGAGTAGGAATTCTATGTACGGGACTTTGTTGAGTCCACACCTAAAATGAATTTAAATTAGATTTAGTTGAGGATTAGGTGGAGAGATTTTTGGAATGAATTAAATTCATTATTTGTGTATAAATGTGAGTGTTTTTGTGAGGGAAAAAACATAGTTGAAGAGGTAGGAATGGCGAAATTGGAGTGAGTGAGGATTGGTTTAAAGCCAAGAACGAGGCCACAATGTAATATTTGGCTAGAAGAATTTTGATATGGTTATATGTAGTTGATTTGAATAGCTCTTTTTTGCCTTCATATGAATTTAAGTTAAATGTTTTCATGATTTTATTATAGAAAATTCATCTTGGTGGACTTCAAAGTATCCTCCAATACCAGTACCCGATTTTCGTTCTTATTTTGGAGAAAATTTTGAGGAGCCATCTACATCTCATGTGCAGTGTTATTCCCAGACAAATGGGGTATTAGGGAATCCTTCACACCATCTAGGATGATTAATCTTGCCTTCATATCCAAATATTCCCATATATCCAGCTCCTTAGGGTCAGTTGGCTTCTAGATGGTTTCCTTAGAAAAATTCGAGATCTTGTTGACCTCCAAGCACTATAGTTAGAAAACCTCTCCAAACTATCCTCATACCGAAGACCTTCCAGCAACTTTCACATTGTCACTTACAATGTGACCAACTTCCTCTCACATTGTACTTCGTTGCACACAACTCTGATTCACTAAATTCCAAAGTAGCTCAGACACACTTTGATACCATGTTGAATTTCCACAACCTTGGGTCTAGGTTAGAGTCTTAAAATCACTAACCCTACCAAACCAAGAATCTCAACAAGATCTACTTTGCACAGTGGAAAATATAAAGTAGTAAATCACACCTGCGCAAATATACACAGTTTTAAAAAACATTATACAATAATGTACAACCCCAATCTTCATTATATTAAACCAAATATGAATAATACAACAATCTATGGTATACAAGATACAATGAAAAACTTGATGTCATGTCGTGTCATGTCAGTCCTTCGCTTCCATACTGCTCACTAGTTTCCCTTTAGTCCTTCAAAGGAAAAAACATGGAGACTCCAAGAGGGCTACCACCTAACACCACTACAAGTTACTTCTATAGCATGTACATGGGAAGATCCAATCTTCTCTCTGGGTAGAAATAATTCCCAAGGTAGTAGGGACAGTGGTGCATTCGACAGAAGAAGAGATTGCAGAAGTGTATGGGTTACCAAAGATGAGAGAAAAGTGGTTTGCACCGTGAAACCCCCAACCTGATGGTGTGAGGCATTTCCTTGAGGCAGGTGAACAACTGATCAGGAGTGGCTCAGGATATGAGAGGAAGTCATTACCACAACCCTGGTCAGATGTTGTGTTCCTTGTCCAGAGATTAGTCACGTCTGAAGGAAGGTATGTCATTATTTATTATGAGCACCTCCGCTTGTTAGACCACCTGTGTCATGGCAGGTTGCTTAAAATGCCTTTATTTCTTGCAAAAACCCTAGGCCAAATGGCTCGAGGTGTGCAGAAATCAAAGCGGCCACTTGAAATCCTGTCCCACCAATGCCTTGTTAAAATTTTGGTGGTTGTTTTGCTGCAAAAGGAAGGGATAACTTGGGATGAACTAGTTGGATGTCCATTTCATGTTGAAGCTGCCACCCCGCCAGAGGATGCCCTGGCAGCTGTAACTCCATCCCATGACCACCCAGCTACAACTCCACCCCATGACCTCCCAGCTGCAACTTAGCCCCATGACCCCCCAGCTGTAACTCCACCGCATGACCTCCCAGCTGCAACTCTACCCCATGACCCCCCAGCTGCAACTTTGCCCCATGATGCCCCAGATGCAATTCCACCCCATGACCTCCCAGTTGCAACTCCACCCCATGACCTCCCAGCTACAACTCCGCCCCATGACCTCCCAGCTGCAACTCCACCCCATGACCTCCCAGCTGCAACTCTTCCCCATGACTGCCCAACTGCAACTCCACCCCATGACCTCGCACCTGCAGCTCTGCACCATGAGCTCCCACCTACAGAAATTCCCACAAAACATTTCCATATGGCAACTGAGCCACCTAGTGTTCAAAATACGAGGGTTTCTAGGTTTTCTGCTTCTAAATTTTCACATAAAGGAGATGGAAAATATGATGATGATGAATTAGAAATATTGGGGAGTAAACCTGTGACCACATGATTGAGAGGATATAGGAAACAATCGGCAGTAGTGCCACAATCCAAGCAGAACGGGAGAAAGAGAGGTTGTTATGCTCCAGTTCCTGAAACCCTCCCTATTTTTACAGAAGAACTCCCAGAAGAGACAACAATAGAATAAGAGCAAGAGCAAGAGAAAGAGTATCCATAGGATGTATTGATTGAAGGAGTCATGTACCAAGGATGCATGCAACAAGGATTCATGGAACAAGGATTAGGGCACCTTACAGACACAAAAGAACAAGTTGATACGATTCCCTCTCCTGATTCTGACTATGATTACATACAGGGAATAGCCGAATGGTACGACTGAGATGGCCTTGCCTCAATTCAAATTTTGTATGGGGATGATGAGGAGTACCATCAAACTGTATCACCAGAATTGTATAGGTAAAATGAGCAGGGCCAACCAACTGCACAACTAGAATTGTATGGGGATGATCAATAGGACCAACCAACTGCACAACCAGAATTGTGTGGGGATGACCAGGAGGACCAACCAACTGAACCACCAGAATTGAAAAATAAGTACATTGTAAAAGTAAGTACTTGTAAAAATCTTCCTCTGTATATTTCATTGATAAGGAAGAATAGGATTCTCCAGATGAAAAACAAACAACTACAAATCAAAGTTAAAACTGATTCGGCTTTATGCAAGAACGCAACATAATACAGAAATAACCATAAACATAGAAATACAATGGAAATAAGGCTTTGTTTCATTAATATCAAATCACAGAAATATGCTTACAAAAATGATGAAAATAAAATAGCTAGGGTGCTGGTAGCGAATCTCTGAGAAGAGATGTGGCGGCTACAGACCTCTGAACTGTGTTACAATGAGGCTCGAGGGCCTATTTATTATGGAGAAACAATGGAGAACTCTAAACTTCCAAAAACCTAACCCTAGGAGATGAAGCACCAAAAATATGGGCCCCGTTTGGGTAAATTGATGTTTCAACTTCCCGGGGACGTAAATTCGGTGTACTATCTCCATTTGGGGCTTCAAAATGGCTCCGAAAGTTCAGGACCCGAAAAAATGCTAAAAATAGTAAGTTGTGAAAAAAATGAAAGAGACAATGGTAGGGCCCCAAGTGGAATAGGCGGGTGGCCACCAATATCCACCTGGATCATTCCTCCCCCCTTAGGAAGAAATGGTCCCCATTGCGTTGAGTTCCTCCATGAGATGAGGAAAATTCTGTTGAACTTGGTCCCTGGTGAACCACTTGCGTTGGTGCAGGAGTTGGGCAGCTTTGACAACCCGATACAGTTGGATCTTCTGTCGGCGAGTGTTATTGATTTGCATGTCCATGATACAGTCTGTGGTGGCCTATTCCATGTAGTCTGGGTTTAACTGTTTTGGTGTGAGTTCTTCTGCAATGTTAGAGGTGTCCAATAGAGGTGGGAAGTAGGGACAAAGGCAGTCTACATTGAATATTGGGTGCAGACCAAGCAATGGTGGAATACTGAGCTCGAAGGCATTGTTCCCTACATCCTTGGTGATGGTGTACAACCCATATCGGAGCAGGTGAATCTTGCGGTGGGGTCCAGTGAGGCGCTCCTTCTGCAAATTTAGCCACACTTTTTTGCCCACCTGAAAGTTGTGTGGCACCCGATGTTGATCATTTCATTGCTTTTACTTAGCATTGGCTCTATCCAATATGTCATGAACCTGTTGGCAGATGTGCTGAATGCACTCGATGAAGTTGTTTTCTTTGTCAGCTTCAGACTGGACATGAGCTGAATCGGCATGAGTAGCTGCAAATGGCATGGCTACGTCAATGGGACATAGTGGCTGGAATTCCAAGCCCACCTGAAAGGGGTTGTGTCCAGTTGATTTGTGGAGAGGCCGGTTATGACTATGTTGTACATAGGGAAGGCTCTCATCCCATATGCGTGGATGCTTTGAATTGTACATGCGCAGAATGTGTATAATCATCTTGTTGACAACCTTTGTCTGGCCATTAGTTTGGGGATGGAAAGCTATGGACTTGGTGAGCTTGGTGTCCAACATTGACCAGAGGCTGGACCAAAATGTGCTGAGGAACCTACTGTCGCAATCTGATATGATATACTGTGGGATCCCAAAGTGCACCCACACTCATTCAAAGAAGATTTTAGTAGTCGCTTCTACTGTGATATTCTTCTTGCAGGCCGCCATAATGGCCATCTTTGGGAATCTGTCGATGACCACAAAAAAATAGTCATTTCCATGCTTAGTAGAAGGAAGGCCTAACATGTAATCCATGGAGATGGATTCCCAAGGTCGAATAGGGGTAGGTAGCAGAGTATAGAGCCCTTGCTTCTTGATGGTCGGTTTGGAAATGGCGCAAGCAGTGCAGGATTTGATGTACTTCCTAACATCCCGTTGAAGGTTCGGCCAATAGAAATACTTCTGCAGTACTGCCACTATTTTCTCGACCCCAAAATGCCTAGCGAATGGACTGTAGTGTGCTTCCCATATCATCTTGGCATGCTCGCTTGAAGGAACGCAAAGTTGTCCCAGGTGACATAATAATGCATCTTGGAGGTGAAAATTTGGAACTTGCATACCCCTCAAGAGTGCCTTGCATGTGTAGCTGAATTCTGGATTGCTCTTGTAGAGAATCGGCCAATCAGAAGTCTCATGCCCACAAGAGTTGAGAAAAGTGGTTATGGCCGCGATCGGTGGTCGGTTGAGGCAGTCTGCAACATTATTGGTGCTACCCTTCTTGTACTTGATGTTCAAATGAAATTGTTGCAGATATGTGGACCACTTCTGATGGCGATCATTCTACAACTTCCCTTGTGTCTGTATGAACTGCAGGGGTCGGTGGTCTATGTGGATGATGGTCTCCTTCCCCAAAATGTAATTCTTCCATTGTCGACAAGCCTGCACAATGGAATACATTTCTTTGTCATAAGTGGGATACTTTTGAACTTTGTCGGACAATGTCTCTCTATGATATGCCACTAGATGCTCCTGTTGAGTAAGAACTGCCCCAACAGCATAGTTAGAGGCATCTGTCTCGATCTCAAAAGGTTGTTGCAAGTCTGGTAATGTGAGCACTGGGGCAGAACAGAGGTGATGTTTCAATTCTATGAACACCTTCTGTTGAGATTCCGACCAATATAATTTTGCTTTCGCTCCTCCCTTGGTGACTTGACTCAAGGGCCAAGTGATATGAGAGAATCCCAACACGAACCTGTGGTAGAAATTAGCAAGACCCAGAAAGCTGCGAAGCTCTGTTAGGGTGGTTGGGGTTGGCCAATCTCGAATGACTTGGATCTTGGCTGGATCCACATGCACCCCGCTTTCATCAATAATGTATCCTAGATATTGAACCTGGGTCATGCCAAAAGTGCACTTCTCCAAATTGGCACACAACTTGTGTTGTCGCAGTGTTTGGAGGACTTCTCGGATGTGGTGGAGGGGCTCTTCCCAAGTCTAGCTGAAGATCAGAATGTCATCTAATTATACCACTACAAATGAGTTGGTGAATGGACGCAAGATGTCATCCATCAACCTCATGAAGGTTGCGGGAGCATTTGTCAATCCAAAAGGCATGATGAGCCATTCGAAAAGGCCCTCCTTGGCTTTGAAGGCAGTCTTCCACACATCAGAGGGTTTGATTGGTACCTGGTGATACCCAGACTTCAAGTCGATCTTGTTGAAATATTTTGCCCCTTTGAGTTGGTCCAAAAGGCCATTAATCCGTGGGAATTAGTGATCTTGTTCAGCGCTCAATAATCAATATAGAGTCTCCAAGTCCCATCCTTCTTCTGTACCAACACAATCGAGCTCCCATAGGGTGATGAACTTGGCCAGATGTGACCTTTCTGCAACAGCTCCTGAATCTGCCTCTTGATGTCATCATTCTCCATAACAGAGTGCCTATAGATTGGTCCATTGAGTAGCGACGCACCTAGGGTCAATTCAATGGGGTGCTTGACCTGACAGTGTAGAGGCACCCTTGTGGGTGAGGTGAAGATGTCCCCATACTCGTCCACAACCTTGTCCATTTGTTGTCGTCGTGTAGAGGAGCCATGTCTGGAGGTCGTGGCCACAATGTTCTTATTTCCCTGGGGGCGGATCATCAGGAAAAAAAATTCCTTGGTTTGGGAAATGAGCTTACTGCATTGTTTTGCAATACCCAAAGAGATAGTGGAAGGCAGTGGTACCTCTGGTATCCTGTACAATTTATTTCCCAAAGTAACAATAATAGTGCGAGGCTGGGACTCATACAAAACATGTTGCTTCCATAAGTATGGTTGGCCTAATAATACATCAGAAACATCAATAGGATCAATGTCACACAATACCTCATCTGTGAAGGGCTTGATGCTATAGGGAAGGCAACACTTCTCGCTGACACGGAGATCCTGTCCTTGGTGAAGCCACCCGATGGTGTATGGTTGTGGGTGCGCTATGGTCAGAAAGCCCAAATTCTTCATGACATCTGCTGAAATGAGGTTCTTTTGGCTCCCATTGTCGATAATGAACCATAGCGGGGAACCCTTTACCCCCATCTAGGAGTGGAAGAGATACTCTACCTCCTCTAGATCTTCTAGTTCCTCCTTCTGGATCTTCATAGTGGCAACAGTGGCATTGGGCTCCGCATCAATAATCTGCTTCCCTTTGTCATTCACCTTGTCAGGTTCTGATTCAGAGTCGGAGCATGCATCTGATTCAGAAGCCCTCATCTCCGCCACTAGTGACTGCTTTGCCCGACACTCACTTGTGTTGTGAGTGGAGCTCTTATGGAACTCACACCACTTTCCCGTGTCCTTCTTTGGCTTCGCGGTGTTGTTATTTGCTTGTGTCTTTGGTAGGTTGTCTTGGGCTACCATGCCTTGGCTTTATCCTTTGTTCTGCGGTTTGGGGGCACCTTTCCCTTGCTTTTGATTCGCAGATCCAAAGTCTCTCTTCTTCTGTTTGAGTTTCTGCTCAATCTTGACAGCATACCGGTATGCCGTACCAAGCAAGGAGATGTCGAGGAACTCCATTTCCTCCTGAATGTATCTGTGTAGACAACTGCGATACTCTAGCACCAAATGTTTCTCTGAATCTTTGATACCCAACTTTGTGCACAGGGTATGGGATAGATTCGTTAGCTCGTGCACATATTGATCCCTTTGTTGCCGCTTCAAGGTCCATTGTATGTAATTGTCCTCACAGCTCCCCACGGGATAGTATTGTTCCTTGATGGCATCTCGGAAAGAATTCCAAGTAGGTACGGCTGAGAACATAGAGGGTTATGTCTTGTCCTTTTTCTCACAGTAGGTTTCCCACCAGTCCTTGACATGGGGGGTAGCTTTGAGGAGTGAAAAAATAATCTTCTCCCAGTCGGAAAAGTCATGAACCGAGAAATATCCTTCTAATATATTCAACCATCTATCTACAGCATCTGCATCTATTTGACCCTCAAATATGGGAATGTCAAATTTTACTTGTACCTTAAAGGGAGTCGCGCCTCTAGAGTGGCTGCTGGATGCAGATGCACTGTCGGTGGGCAGTCATTGAAGGATCTAGGAAAATTTATCCATCATTGCGTTCCTTTGTTTTTCAAGGGCCTCCTTGAGAAATATTTTGATAGGATCTCCTGCTCCCTCATATTTCTTCTCGTCCCACATGGGCGTCTGTCGAGGTTTGTGAGGATGACCTTGTAAAGGTTCCACCAGATCCAACCCTAATTCCTTATACCTCGACCTCATTGAGGACATGCAAAGAAGGATTGAGAAAAAGCATACCACTCTGATACCAATGATTTGGATTTATGCAGGAATGCAACATAATACAAAAATAACCATAAACATAGAAATACGACAGAAATAAGGCTTCATTTCATTAATATCAAATCACAAAAATATGCTTACAAACATGATGGAAATAAAATAGCTAGGGTGCTAGTAGTGAATCTCTGAGAAGAGATGTGGCAGCTACAGACCTCTGAACTATGTTACAATGAGGCTCGAGGGCCTATTTATTATGGAGAAACAATGGAGAACTCTAAACGTCCAAAAACCTAACCTTAGGAGATGAAGTGCCAAAAATATGGGCCCCATTGGCTAAATTGGTGTTTCAACTTCCCGGGGACATAACTTCGGCATACTATCTCCGTTTAGGGCTTCAAAACAGCTCCAGAAGTTTAGGACCCGAAAACTGCTAAAAATAGTAAGTTGTGAAAAAACTAAAAGAGACAATGGTGGGGCCCCAAGTGGAATAGGCGGGTGGCCACCAATATCCACCTGGATCAAAAACCCTAACAGATGAGATCAGAAAATATGAAATTTTTTATAGATTAGATTGCTTGGCCCAAGTTGCAGAGTCCATAACCATTGATGTCATAGGTATTCCTTCTCCAGGGGTCAAACAAGATATACCCCTTGGAAAAAAACAGACTGATGACATTGTTGTGAAAATAGAGGACCATACCAAAATCACAGTTGTCTGTATGGAGGAATAGGAACTACATATCAAACTAACAAAATAAATGGGTGTAGAAACAGAGGAACAACAACCAGATATGAAATTAAAAGAGGATGAGGAACCAGAGATCAAACTGACCAAAGACATTGGTGTGTAAAAATATGACGAGGAACGAAAGGATAAATCACAGTTGTGTAAATTCCCATATTAGTGACACCTAATACCTTATAATGTGCACAAAAAATCACTTCGTGACCTTTGCAAGATATGCAAAGAATAGAAAAACAAATTTTTACGAAGACATAAAAAACAATGGATGAGATGGAAAGGAGGGTGACCAAGTTGGAGAAGGATAAGAAAGAACTCAGATAGATAATGGATGGTGTGCTCAGTTACAGGGCTTCTTAAACCAATTACAACATGTACTTGATTGAAAAATTCTTGATATTTAAAAATAATTCTATTATCGAAAATATCCCTCTCCAGGTTGAAAGCAGTGATGGTTTCAAGGAGGCATATATGACAATTTTTGATCCAGATAGAGACTTGCTCTGTGAACTGTACCAAAATAATTTTTTGGTACCTCATAATACAAAATGGAATCCCAACCATGTTACAGGGGATGTCCAATTTAGAGCCCTTGTATCGTATTTGAGAAGTCAGGCCAGTTGGTTGGATGATCTGAAAATTTATTTGCATAATTCAGGGAGCCTTCTATGGGTTAGAGGAGAACATCCCAAACCTGTGGAGGTGATAGAAGAACATCAAAATTCCATCAACTCTCCAGAAGTAGCAGAGGTTATATCCAATAACAGGGAGATGACCATTGAATATTGTGCACGCTAGATTCAATCATTGGAAACTAAGACACATGCAGGGTGTAAAGCAAGGTGGGACACCTCATGAAAAAGGCCCTGAAATAAAGATCCATTTAACTACCTAAACTTAAATATAGCCTTGACAAGGGCTTCTCAGTATATTATTGCCATGGTACAGTGTGGGAATTAATGGATAGGTCTTATATTTCACTATCCAATGATCCGACTTCCAACAAGGATATATAAAAAGAAATATACGTTGAAAAAACAAGAAGAGTTTGATTGCTGGAATGTAATTATGGAGACAGGAGGGTATCTTTGTCCTGATGAATCAGGATAGAGTGATTATTGTATGAGAAATATTCATGAAATTCCCCCTTCATCCATAGATTTAGATTGACAGATTGGCCCACCTTTGCGGACACACTGCCTCACCGTTGCTGACACACTGGCTCACTGTTGCTAACACACTAGCTCACCATTGTTGACACACTAGCTCACCGTTGCTGACACATTGGCTCAACATTGCTGACACATTGGCTCACCATTGCAGCAACTCATAGAAAACAAACACATATTATTTGATGTTGTAATATATATTACTCTCCAATAATATATCACCAGTTGCATTGAGAAGTTATAAAAAACTAGTAAAATTGTGTTTGACATGTTTAGTTACAATTTCATTGCAGTACCTCTAATAGTTTTGTTACATTTCTATTGTTTTTATTCACATTTATATATCATATTATTGTTTAGACACCAATATATTCAAGTATACAAGTATGAAAAAGCACTTGAAAGCTATCTTCCATGACTTACAAAACAATCAATGTATTAAAACACTGAGTGTAAATGGATGGAGTTATTTAATCACCTTAAATGACAATTCCATCAAATTAGAGAAATCTCCAAACATATCCTCACCACCTATCAAACATACATGGACATAGTCAACAAAACAATAATACATCAAATACAACTAACACAAGAATAAATATTAAAATCAAATTGAAAACAAAATTGTGCACAAGAAATCTGGAAAAGCATTCATTGTTGGAGCGAGGGTGACCTCGCTTGTTGGGTTGTTCGAATTGAATTGGTTCATATTCATCTGCTGGGATATTCAAGTCAATTTCCAATCTTGCATTTTGTTGCCTTCTTTTTCTTCTCTTTTTGGGGCTGTTGTAGTGGCCCTGCCAAATCTGTTGATGGGAAAAAAGGTGTCCGGCCAATAGTAGGGGATATCCCCGGTATAAAGTCCCAACTAGATTCTAGATCATTTTTGATAGGGATCCCGTCCGTGGTGTGGGTTCGGCTACTGCTGAATACACCTTTTCTCAGACAAAAGATGAGCCTTGCAGACTTGATGATACATGGCTATTTGAATGATATGAAACAAATGGTCGATGAGTTCTCTTGTAAATGAAACATTATAAATAGCAAAGCAAGTTTTGAAGCATGCAGCCAAAGGAAATGTTGTTAGCAACACATCATTAGGGTCATGCTCATATAAGCTTCTTGACCACAAAAGAAAAACTTCTCTATGGTTGAACCACCCTTCAATTCCTTAAGCATTTTTTGAAAGATGGAGCGACATTAATAATGAAGTCATTAAACATCTCTTGATGAAATATTCACATACCACTAACACATCCAGAAAGCTTAAATGTACAAATGACATATGAACAAAAAACAGAGACTAGTTAGTTATAAAAGATAGTAAATACATGAGACACAATATTCATAATGCTAACACACATAAGTTCTCATCCGATCCAATAGTGGAATCAAAACATTCATTTGTATTCATTCTCGTAAATATGCATTTAATGAAATACAATTATCTCTCCTCCTTTTGGAGTCTCGAAAAAAGGTCCTTTACATTGTCCCCGGAGGGAGTACTTATAGAAAAAATGGTGACCTTTGGGCAACCCCATCCTTTCAACTTCCTGACTGTTGGCATGGTCTGCGACCCAAGTGATGTTGCGACCTACGACTGAATCTCATTTCCGACCTGCAACTGGTCATTGTCTGCGACCTACGACTGGTCGTTGCCTGCGGCCTGTGACCTATGTAACTGTTCCTTTTTAAGGTAGCAGCCTTTTGATGGAATGTTCTAGAACTTCTACCTGTTGTTGTTCCCTAAGATAAGTCTGCCAGGCCCTGTAGTCTGCGTCCACTGGAGTGACTTGAGGTGTGTCCTCCCCTAATCTGTGAAAACATTCGAGAGTGTCTGGAACCAGAGTGTGCTTCTTCACGGAGATTTTATTGGAAAGGGAATCTAGCTTGGTGTAGATTCGGACTGGTGCGATGATGAACTCATCAATATTCTCCTTTGGGGTCAGAAGATCTTTGGAAGAAGCTGCTTGCCTGATGGGCTCCAGGAATGCTTGGATGTCTTGGGCTACTTATTCCCTTGTCTTATATGTGTCCAATCCCCCCAAGGAAGGGATGTGATGTACTCTCGCCATTGAATTGATGCCACTGATGAGATTTTCATAGTTGGACATCACTTTCTCCACATCCTTTACGAGCTTGTCCTTGGATTGTACCTTCATTCGTATCTGTACTTTTTCGTTTTGTGTGCATATCCAATATTCCTTGGTAAGGTGTCGAGAGCTTGTGGGTACCTTTCGGACCATTCAAGCATACTGTCTAGTGCCGCAGCGGCTTCCTTTAGTTGTGCGGTCTTCTTCTTAGTTTCTTCCTGAGCCTTCAGTAGCGGTGACACTGTCTATTTAATGGCGAACATTTCTTCATAAAATTGTTTCATGGCAGTTTCCAGAGTGACCAACTCCCCTTGGATAGCGGTTGGTAACCCATTGGCTTGAGTAGTTGTGAATCGAAGCCTCTGATTTTCTTCCTCGAGTGCCTCCCTTTCCTAAGCTACCTTCTACTCGGTGGCCCGGAGTCTGTTTTGCAGGGACAAGATCTCCCTGCTCATTCTGCTGACATTTTCCTCCGTAGTTGCTACAAAAGTAGTCCCTGATGATGCTATCATGATTAGATTAGTCCTAGTATCTAGGACTATGTCTTTTTTAGTTGTCACTGCGAGGGGCTCGATTGGATTCTGAACGAGGAACTTTCTTATCTCTTGCCTGATCTTATGTGTGAATTGGTCATATGATAGCCTCATCATGTCCAATACATCATCGTCTTGTTCTTCTGGGACATGCAGTTCTGAGAGTGGGAGATGCACGTCCGTCATGGGAGTTGTCGGGGGTACCTCAATATGAGGCATCTCTATCTATTCCCTGGACTTTGGGGGCAGTGTCTTGCTTCCCTCTACTCCCTTGGAATAGCCTTCCTGTGATTTATGAATTTCTTCTTCCTTTCTCCTCCTTTCGACCTCTTCTTTATCCTGTTCTTCCTTTAACCTATACTCGGCCTCCTTCTCATGTCGTTCCTTTTCTTCTTCCTTCCTTTTTGCGTTCTTCTTCCTCTTTCCCTTTGTGCTCTTCTTCCTCATTCCTTTTGCATTTTTCTTCCTCCTTCTGTTTTCATTATTCTTCCTGCTTTATCTTTCGTTCCTCTTTCTGTTGTTTCTTTTGTGGTCAAGCAAATTTTATGAGCATGACCCTAATGATGTGTTGCTAACAACATTTCCTTTGGCTACATGCTTCGTAACTCACTTTTATATTTATAATGTTTCATTTACAGGAGAACTCATTGACCATTTGTTTCGTATCATTCGAATAGTTGTGTATCATCAAGTCTGAAAGGTGCATATTCCCTTCGAGAAAAGGCATATTCAACGGTAGTCGGACCAACACCCCGGACAGGATCCCTATCACAAAAAATCTAGAGTCTAGTTGGGACTTTATACTAGGGAGATCCCTTACTGTTGGCTGAGCACTTTTTTTCTCGTCAACAGGGGCTTAGGAAAATCTTATTCCTCTTCAAAGATAACTCAAAATCACCCAATCCACACATGAATTCATAATCCATAATATGAATATTGTTGGCGTCATCCAAAATTTTTTTAAACAAAGCAGTCAATTGTTCAATATTAGTCAAAGTAGCAGGAGGAATGTTTCGAACCAAGTCTAAGTAGCCAATTAACTCCTCCTTGGCCATCTCAATTTGTTCAGCATTTACATCAACATTGTGACTATCCATGGCATATGTGTTTTCATCTTCATGAAGATCGGATATGGCCTCTATATTTATGTCAGGCGGGTCATTGCATGAATCAGTTATGCTTTGATGATTTTGTAATTGGTTTGAAGCCATTGAACTGGAACAAAACCAACCTAGCTTTATGGCATGGTTTCATATGTTGCCACGAAGAGACCATGGGTAATCACAAGTTATGAAATTTGTACGATGACAAGTGACAAGATATTTCTTATTAACTTTAGATTGACTCCTCCCCCAAAAAGCATGAGACATTTGCTCATGAGGGCTGCAATCACTATCTGGAATTATTTTTTCTTTTTCCATTGATGATTCCAACAGTTTCTTTTTCCTGTAATTATTCAAAAATCCTTCCCTTTTTAGAAATTCCTGAAACTGATAACAGGTTTTAACATTTTTTAGAAGAACATATATCAACCAATCCATCCCACGAGAACATTTATTTCTTCTATCAGATAGAAAGTTTGTCTCTAGGTAATAATGATATGACTCCACAACATTGTTTGTCTCCTAATTTTCACAGGGAAAATCCTAACAACCTTTGACCCACATCCCTAATTGCATAAAAGTTGGGTTAATGAAGATATTTCATCCATATTTCAAACCAAAAAGAGAAATGTAACTTAAGAGTTTTTCAACTTACAAATATTGTCACCAACAACCCAATTCTTGTGGAAATAGTCTAGGAATTTCTCCTCATTAGCAAATTTTTTGAGGAAAGAATTAATTTCATTTCTCACTTCAACACTGGAATGAAAATTTATAATTAAACCCAAATCACTAAACATTTATTTTGCTTTTTTTGGATTACTGGCCAATCAATTCACATTTTTTAGCCATGCTCGACGTACGTGCCAAACACAAAAGATAACATTGCACCTTGTGATTCTCCTGCCACAATCAATTCATTTCAAGCATGTTATTTTTGTATTTTTTTTTTTCACGATAAAAATCGTAGCTTATATTAATAAAATAAAGGTTACATTTTGTATATGTTAAGTGCATATTCAGATTAGTAGTAAAGTTGGCTATAGATAAGAGTAAAGTAGAAAAATATAAATACATCTAATAAGTGTCCTCATAAATACATGATGTGTAACAACCATCAAAAATATGTATACGAAAATGCTATAAGTAACGTGAACAAAAATACTAAACAGTAGCAGCCCCTGATGGGGATTCACCCCATCCTGTGATTAGGTACAAAAGGACGATGAAAGTATTGGTAAAAGGCATGTTCATTCTACTCTTTTATCTCCATGTGGACATTCAGTAAGTGCATCTCCTCCTTGGATAGGAGATCGAAAATCACATTTCTCTCCCTGTAAATATGTTGACAAGCAATGTGATCAAAATGTGTTTTGTACCGAATAACTTCATCCAAAATGTTATGTAGTGTGTGCACGTGACAGGTTGTTTTTTGATTGAACCAGTCAATGATAATTTTGGAGTCGCAAAATATTTGTAGATCATGACAGTTCTTGGTGATAGAAAATTTTAGGAGATATAAAAGAAAGGAAAGTTCAAAAAAGTTATTGGTGCCACATCCAAGACCTATATTTAATTTGTAAAAATGGTGAGGTGTGAGATGAAGAATAAAACCACCTCCACAAGAATGTACTTGTGTAGATCCATCAAATTATGCCCAAGGAAGGGATATATCAATATGTTCAAGGGAGATAACCTGGGGATGTGGAGGTGGAGGATCATCAGGAATCATATGGTAAATGGAAATGATGTGGTCAGCAGATGAGGGCCAATGATATGGAGTATCATGGAAGATGATCCGATTGCAGGCCATCCAGATGCTCCAACAAATTAAGATAGGTAGATTACGCAACTTGTGGGAATACGCAGATAGCCACCATGTCTCCCATGAAACAGATACATACAGCCCCTTTGAACGAAGGCTATGGTTGATGGATGAATTGATAAGGTGCTAGAGTTCCTAAATGATTGTGCAGTTGAGGAAGAGGTGTAAAGTGTCTTCAGCAGCTGCGTTACATAGTGGGCATCTGTTGGGACCAATATGTGATCGTTTCTGGAGGTTGGCCCCCGTGGGTATTTTATCAGTGAGGATGCACCACATGAAGAGCCTAGCTTTTGAGATAGTCCATATGAGTTCATCTTCCCAGTCAATAATTATGACATGTGAATCTCTTAATGCATCCAGATAAGAGGTCCAAGTCACCACCCATTTTTTTTGTAGATTTAAATCCAAATGGTCTAACCATCCTTGTGAAAATATAGTGGAACGATTTTTGTCAACAATATGATTTAGAGTGTGAAATCTAGCACGATTGAAGGAGTCAATAAGTGCAGGGGGAAGAAGATGTGCATTTCTGTATCCCGACCAAGGATCCCAGCCAATATGCACCATAGAGCCATTACCTATTTTCCAGGCCAAACCAGAGCTGATGTGCCAAATAGATCCCTGTACAGCCTGCCAAATCGTAGAGCAGCTCAGGTAGTCTATAGGTAATTGGCAGAGCCATTCAAGTGTACTGAGGGGATGTATGTACTTTTTTATGACCACCCTAGTCCATAAGTTATTTCCGGTGAGAATCTGCTACCCGAGCTTAGTAGCAAGTGTCTGAGAAAAGGTTGGAAGATATTTGATACCCCACCCACCCCAATGCTTAGGTAGAGCAATACACATCCATTTAGTCCAGGAAAAGGTCGAAAGGGTTAGTTCTGTATATTTCTTTGTGTCCTTCTTTAGTGCCAAGATAGAGAGATATTCGACATATAATATGTATCCTTTGTAGAATGCCTTTAGGTATCCAAGCCAAAGACATCCAGTAGACCGGTATGGCCTCTAAGACATATTTGGTAAGTACCAGCTGTCCAGCCCTAGATAGCCAGCAATGGCACCAATTGTAAAATATTTTTTCAATCTTAGTGATAAGCCAGTTCTAGTCTACAGTTTTATAGCTAATAGGCTTAAGGAAAAATCCCAAGAATTTCAATCCATCTTCAAACCTGGTAAGGGTGAATGGAAATCTCTGTTGCGCATAATGGATCTCATGTGGAGAGAAACCATGACATGTCAATGTAGTTTTGATGTTATTACATTGCATTCCAGTGGCAGTGTAAAAAAGTAGCAATATAGAAGTCACCACTATAGAGTCACCTAAAGTTACATTGAGAAATAGTATAATGTCATCTACAAATAGTAGGTGAGTGAGCACACAGTTCTCTGAAATACAAATGCCTTTCAATCTGCCTTTATCCCTTTCATCAATAATACACCTGCTAAGACCCTCCATGATTAGGAGGAAGAGAAGAGGGGATAGAGGATGGCCCTGTCAAAGACCCTGTTGAGCATGAAAGAAATTTGTTGCAGCCCCATTAATGAGTATGCTATAGGAAACTGAGGTGATGCAACACATGATCCAATTAATAACCTGTATAGGAAATCCAAGATGTGTGAGAAGCATACGAATGTAAAGCCAGCTAGCTTGATCAAATTCTTTCATAACATCAATCTTGAGGATCATCCCTTTGATCTTATTAGTGTACATAGAATGGATTCCTTCTTGTGCAATGCTAATGGCATCGTGGATCTGTCGATTTTCAAAGAATTCAAATTCTTCAGGTGAAATAAAATTAGATAAGATATGCTTGAGCTAATTGGCAAGAATCTTAGCCATAATATTGTAGATATAGTTGCATAATGAAATTGGGTGAAATTCCTTGAATGTAGAGGGATGGTATGAATTGGCGATAAGGGCAATAAAATTTGAATTAAAATCCTCATAGATGCGCCCAGGTTTTCGGGTCTCTTCCACGACCTCCAGTAAATCCTGTCCCAACATCTCAAAGAATGCCATATAAAATTCCACAGACCATCCATCAGGTCCAGGAACCTTATCATTTTTGAACCATTTAAGGACATATTCTAGTTCCCCCATCGTTATAGGTGCTAGTAGTTCCTCAACAAATGGGGGATCCACATATCTGGGAAATAAGGAGGCCACCTTGATAATCCCAGCCAATGAGGGTTGCAGGGGTGCCTTATAGATATCTCTGAAGTGAGCAATACCTTTCTGTGCAAGTTGTGTGAAATTAGAAGAGGAGGTGCCATCCTCATTTGTGAGTTCCCATATGGTATTGATGGCTTTCTGGCCCCTTGCGAATTGATGAAATAATTTAGAGATTTCATCCCCTTCTTTGATCCAAGTAGCACGACTTTTCAGCCTCAAGACTTCATCCCGGTTTTGGAGGATCTTTTGACAATCAGATTCGATATTGATAAGTTGTGATTTCACAGCTTCTCTCACAAAACCTCCCCCAATAGAGCTCTCCATTCTATGAATTTCATGTTCAATTGTAGAGAGATATAAATCCTCCATTCTTTTCTTATTCTTTTCCTAGGATATAGACTTCTTTTTAATGGAAAGGAGTCTGTGTGAAAAAATGGAGAAGGGAATTTGTAGCCCTGTGGTGGAGGAAGCCTCCACTATCTGTGCACCAAGTTGATGTAGTCTACATCCTATAGCCAGAATAAGAAGAATTTGAATGGCGAGGCCGGCTTATTGAAGGCACCAGTGATTTCCAGATAAATCGATGAATGATCAAAGATACCTCTTGAGCCAATCCATTGTATATACTAACCAAGAGTATGAAGTAAGTCCTCCTTAATGAGGAAGTGATCAAGCCTGTGAGAAACCAAATCAACCCCAGTATGCATGTTGCGGCAGGTGGGAGAAGGAGAGGTTATGAAGGATCCACCAGATGATAAGTTGTAAGGAGGTGTCGGAAGAAATCAAAGAGAGGGTCCACATGTGAATTAGGCTCCCATGATTCTGAGATCCCAAGGGAAAAATTCAAGTCCCCATCCAATATAATGTTATCATATCGCAATAGCGATAATTGCAATAGATAAGTCCAGAACTGCTGCCTGTTATAGCAAGGACCATATACATTAATGATCCTAAGTTGTAGTCCTAGAGAATTAGAGAAAACATCCTCTGCCAGAGTGCCATCCCTCCGCCAAACATTGAGGAGTTTTATATGTCAGGGGTTGATACAAAGGGAAATTCTACCTGAGCGACCATTGGCAGCGATTGCATGGAGAATCTATGAGGGGAGGAGGGGGGCAAGTGTTTGTATAACAAGATGAGAGGAGGCATGGGTTTCCTGTACGAGGATGATGTCCATAGATGAGGAAGTAAAGAGGCGCCTGAGAGCAAGGTGCTTTACAGGGTTGGCCAGCCCTCTACAATTGAAGGAGAGACAAATCATTGGGAAACCAAATGTGAGGTATGTCTTGCTCTAAGAACCCCTTCAATGGAGATTTTTGTGCCAGAGGCGACTTCAAGACTTGCCTGAAGGATGGCCTTCGATATATGAGAGTGACAGTCATGGGTGGACTTGTGCAAAGAGGAGGGAGGGCCATGATGAGGGTCGAGTCCAGCTGGAGTAGGATTACGCAGGCGCAAATTGTATGAATGAGTGGACAAGGATTTAGATAGATCCACCGCAATAGGTGGGGGGGAGAGCAGTGGGGGAAGTGAATGAGGAGCAGGTGAAGAGGAGGATAGGGGTAAGGATGTGAGAGTAGGGATGGTTGGGGGAGTAGGGGTGAAAAGGAAAGGTGAGGAGGATGGGGGCCAAGTAATCAATGAGGTTGAGAATCCAGTCAGAGAGGGCTATGAACACTGAATAGATGTATTAGATAACATAAATGATAAAAATGAGAGAGGATGAATAGGAGGAGTACTAGCATCGGAAGAGTAACCAGAATGTGTAGTAGCAGTCATGGATCGGGTGACTCTGGGAGAGGCAACCACATTCTCAAGAGTGATATCCTCCTACAGTGTGGTCACCGGAGTCGAGAGGAAACCAGAAAGTTGAGCCTGTCGATGGAATGAGACGGATACCAGTTCTATGGGTTGTTGACCACCCATGGAGCGTGAAACCGTAGGCTTCCCATTCAATGGGAAATCTTTAAAAACATGTCCCACCTTGTGGTAGCATTGGCAACAAAATGGTACTTTTTTATAATCCAGGATCTGAGTCCGGGTGGTATTATGCCACCGAATTTTGAAGGATTCTTCCAGCCCTTCCCTGGTATCCAGATGGACAAGAATTAGAGAAAAAACCATCTTTCCCGATTAATTATAGGATTGGTCATGGTCCAAATAGGTGCCCAGAAGATTACCAATATCACTGAAAATATTTTCATTCCATAAGTGCAGTGGGAGTCCAGGCAAGCGAACCCAGATAGGGCCAGCTCCTAGTTGTTCTTGTTCAGGATAAAATAAGGGGCTCCAACGCTTCAGAAGCACTAGAGCCATATCGATGTGCCAATATTGGGATAGGACCAAGTCTGTGGGGTCCTTATATGAGAAATAGAGGGAAAACCAACCCTTAGTGAGAGTACGAATAGATGGGAGCTCAAGCAATAGACTACCCCAAATCTCCTAAACCCATTGTCTCAGTATTTTGGCCCCATAGTTACGGCCAAGGACACAACCCACCAAGACTTTGTCCCCAGTTCCAATTATATCTGTCATCTTCACACCCTCCCCGAGGGTAAGAAGGTTGCCGCGGTTACAACCCTGAACACATTTCTTGCGACGGGGAGCTCGAGTGGGAGGACCAGAAGGTAGGGTATCAGTGGCATCCAAGGATAGTGGAGGGGGGGGGGGGTTGATAACATGAGGGGGAAGAATGAATTGGACAGATGGGCGACGAGGGGGAGTGGAGTCGGGGTTGTGAGGGTTGGTAGGGAGGTGAGGGGGGAAGGGCCAACTGAGAGGGGGTTGTGGAAGTAGAAGGTAGAGGTAATGGATGGGATGCACGAGGGAAGGTGAAAGGAGTTGCAACAGCCGAGAGTGGGAGGGTTTGTGAGAGAAAAGAAAGCGAAGCAGGGGAGGGAGGGCGAAGGTCCGGAGAGGAAATAAGGTCCATATCTGCAGTGGAGAGTATGGTAGGGGAGTTGGGGGTGAGTTTAGGGACTAGAAAGGAGTCAAGGGCAGGGAAGGAATGAATGGGGGAAGATGCAGATGGTGTGGACCCAGATAAATTAGATAAAGTAAATGGAGAAGTAGCCAGGTTTGAAACATACATACCAAAATAAAAACGTTGAGATAAGGTCCAAATGTCCACATGTGCAAATGGGTCCTCCGAATAATCCACCAATTGTTCATCCTGGGCCCCCTCCATTGATAACCCCAATAAAAATCATTAATGGCCGTCCAAAAGCCAACCGTTGGTCAGAACCCCAATATCGCCACAGAAAAATGGAAATGATAATATAGTGAAGGATTGATGAGAGCAACGAGATGCTGCTGTCGGGTAAGGCACATATTCCGACAGTCTTTCAGTGGCCGTGGGTCCAATGCGAAATGGGGGAAGAAGAAAAAAGTCGTGGGTCTGTCGCATATGGGGGAAGCTCGGTTAGATCTTCACAGTAGTCTGTTAAAAGATGCAAAGTGGAGAGGTCCTTGTATTTGAGGGGGCCAGTACTGTAACCGCCATGAAAACCAGCCTATAACCAAATCCTAGGTGCCATCGCCATCACTGCTCCATTTTTGTAATAAATACAAGTTGTACTGTAAAATAGGAATATTGAAAGTTACCTTAAAGCACTGATTTCAACCAATGCATCATCAACCATGAAAGCATTAACTTTCCAACTATGATCAACTTGGTGACACATATGCATGAGTTGCTCCAACCATAGCGAAATTTCCTGTGATGTATTATGTGATGCCACCACCGATGTAACTGGCACCCCACTTTTTTTCTCATCAAACACCACGAGTGTGTACAATTGATACTATCACATTCAAAATATATATGAAGTCAACTTCAGACCATCAATCATTATTAATCAAATTATTGTACTAGATCAATCATTATCATTACACTCACCCCATACTTATTCGTGTTGAATGTGGAATCCATGGCTATTAGGCTATTATTTGATAGCTTCACCATGGTCTCCAACATCCACTTTGTCTAAATTTAAACTATAAAAGGGACATCTCCACCATTGGGATTTTGATAAAAGAAAAAATCATTTGGGTGTTTCCTATACCAAAGGTTCACACTCATTTCGTCCTTCTTATGAAACTGATAATTTATTTTCATTAGACAATTATATATATTAACAACATCGTTCCTACACAAAAAGAAATCCCTATCTCGAGCTGCAGCATCCACGTTAATATATTTTTTAACATGCATTTTGCAAATAGAGTCAACTGGCACATCCAAGAAAAAACAACTCTCTACATAGGAAACTGTGTCCCTTGTTAACTTTGGTTGATGAAGCACCCTAGCATGATCTGAGGTTTCCTGTTGGCCATGACAAGACCATCCTTGGATATCTACATCCTCATACATTTTATATGTTATTATTGCAATTTTAGGGATTTGAACCATAATGTTTACAATGAAATGGCATTTTCATCCCCTCTTTTTCACAAATGAGTATTTTTGCTTCATTTCATCTTGTCCCCTTATGCCATCGGGGCCATATGAACAAGTGTAGCTGCATAAAGAAGTTTGAAAACTCAATACATATCATTCCATGAAAACTGATGGAGCACTATTAATACCAACATATGTACGTAGGATTTCTAAAGAAACTTACACTTCATTCAGTAGGGAAGCAGCAGGCCTTGATCCTGGGCATTTGTTTTGTACCTGAGTGAAAGAACATGGAGCATCTGGGTTCATTTCCTCTCCTCTAATAAAGTCTCCAATTCTAGTTGAATGGATTTTTGCAATCCAATTAAAGGAGTCCCTGCGTTTTCCTTGTAGAAGAGACCAATCTAAATCTGACCTAGAGAAGATGAGCTTTTCTTTAGGGTTTTGCACCAAAAGGGCAATTATTGACTCCCATTTCACTTGCTTCACCATTTTTATGACCTAATTCCATTGTTGCAATAGTTAACTAGCGAGTTGCCGCAACAGTTGACCAGTGAGTTGGCATAATGGTTGTCAAGATGGTTGACCTGTGCTCCCTTATAAAATGGTTTGAATAAATTGGGTTGTGTTAAAAACATTAAATGGGTTGTGGTAAACAAATTATTCGGGGATTCACACTTAAAAAAACATAGACATTCACTAAATACAACAGACTGATTTTCCGTTGACTAAGTAAATCCTTTAGTAGTGGTCCAATGAGGACTTTCATTCTATCGAGTGAGTAATAGGGGAGGAAAATGTTTCGTTATTCGGGAATTCCAACTTAAAACAAACAGTGACATTCTCACTTAAAAAAAAGGATACTCACTTAAAAAAATAGACACGGTCTCTGTTGAGTCAGTAACTCCTTTGATTTTTTGACGAGAAATAGCTTAAAATCCAACTAGTGTGTAACTGGGGATGACATGAGTATTCGATTACAAGAGCTATACAGGGGAGGCTTGATTGAATGTAGCATAATTCATGGCACCCTGGCTGGCATCCTATTGTCAACTGGTTTGCAGGTCCGTGTTCATCCAACTCGAGGAACGCATGAAAATATTTGCATTCGTGCTTGCCCCCGTGTGCAGGTGAGGGGAAACAGAGACAACGAATGAATCCTAAATGGAAACATTAAAATGGTAACGTCGTGTGACAGATACACAGAGGGGGCTGTGGGACCCACATTCACTAGAAGGGACTCACCGATCCCTGGGGGCGCATAAACCAAAGGGTGTTGTGTCGAATGGTTAGATTACTCCATAGATTTCTACAACAACTTCCCATTATAGTCAACCCACTGACCACATCATTATGGTGATAAGTTTCCAAGTCATTCATTGAATACCACAACATGACCACATCATTATGGTCACGGGTTCCCAAGTCATTCATTGAATACCACAACCTAACTGTCTAGGGTCATGCAATTGGGAAGTCTCTCAAATGCCATGGATTTTCTCAACAATTGTAGACCCTCTTACTGTTACATTCTCGGGTCCTTCCGAAAATATAATCTCGCACACACCCAATGGATTTTACCTTTGCACATGTAACCCCGACGGGGAATCCTATGCATACGTCATCTCGGAGGGGAACCTGCTCGCGCTTATGTCATCTCATCCACATGCATTCTCACTTCATCGTTCTCGAAGTTAACCTTAAGGGCCTGGGGTGTGCACACGTCACCCCTACCTAGTTTCTCTTTCCCTATGCCAATTTCATTTGAAATGAAACCTGTGGCCATCAATTCATCATCTCATCCCCAACTCATTCTAAACCACACCCTAGGTCCAAGCAAATTGTAGTGCTCAAGGTCATAGACCCGCAGAATAATTGACTGCATTTTCCCGTAGTGGAAACGATGGAGTGACGAGTTAAACTTTAGATATATGGGTTAAGGCACAAGGCCTATGATAGAAAAGTTGTTGATAATGAATGACCAACGACAATAGTGCAAGCACCTCTTAACCCTCAAATATCATGGACTTGAACACTAGAAAGGGGTAGGAACTTGAATAATGATCCACACAACATTCATGACTTATCATGAATTAAAAAATACCATAGACTTGAAGATTTGAAAGTGGTAGGAACCTCAATAACGATTCACAGAAAATTCAGGACTTAATAAGAAATACATCAGTTATTCAGACCATCCTAATCTACAATTTCATTCATTTAGAGAATTCCTTATCAACATAATCCTTATATATTGTTGTTTAGAATCATATTACATAAGTTTAGGTCATAGTGAGCATAGTCACACAAATTTTTATTTCTAACTATGAATAAAATCAATGAACTACAACATTATAACATTCAAAAATATCACACTAGCCATAAGAATACAAGAACATCAACATTCCTTCATAGTTAGTATCACTCCACACACTTTCATGTTACATATCAAACACTATTACTCATTCATGGCGCAAGCGTGAACATAAGTAAATACACTTGTCTAATTAACTTGGATGACTAGCGACTGAGGGAGGGACTTCATGTCTCCACCCAACCATAGGTCAACTACATTGCAATCTTTCTTGTAGCTACCCATCGCCAAGTTTGATTCAACGTCTAAGGAGTTATGTGCTCAAGGTAATTTCACACCAATACAAGTCTACTAGATGAGGGAGAGAGTGCACAATCCATGTGGTTTATTCACTACCTCTTGCAGTAAGGACCATAATGACTGTTTTACCTCTTTGAAATAGAGAAAATGGATTCACCCTAGGATTCGTGAAGTTATGCTCAATCCAGGAGTATGATCTCACTCTAGAAGTGGTTTATATTCAATTAACTCTTTTAAATTTTGGAAAATGATTATAATGGCTTGCTCACATATGGAAGTGGAGTAGATAGTAGCTTGATAAATCTTCTCATAAAAGATGATCATGATTCCAGGTCATCATCATTAGGAAATAGGTCTAATGCTGAGTGTGGCTAGGCCACATTGTTTTAAATCGAGCCATGACTAATCATTTCTCGTCAACTCCACTACCTGACAAAGAGAGCCTCAACACCATGGCATTGCACAAGTCTCCCAAAGGAGACAATATATGGTCTAGAGTTTGAATCCTAAGGAGGAAACGAAAGAGCTATTGGGAGGAGAAGATAACATGGACGAAGAGAGCATAGGTGGAGGGTCTACATTCTTTTCTCCTTTAAGCATAGGGTTAAACTAGAATTGATTTGTGATGAACTACACTACATAATTCTTCTAAGCTTAGAGTTTTCATGGAAACATACTACATCTAACTTCAAGTTTGCACAAATTAGGATATGATGCACTTGGAGAATGAATCATTAGACATATTGCATCTACTAGGAATCAATGTTGGTATTTCATCTCTAACATAAACACTTCAATTGGAATGGCCCAAATCTAAACTATTTTTTGACTATAGGGGAACATTGCATTAATTTTATCAATTCACCTTCAAAATAAAGAATATTAGTAGCCTAAAAACATTTATTTTTTGTAATATTACTAGTTAAATTTTATCGTAAATGGGTGAATTCTCAATAAAAGATAACACCCTTATTGAGTTTTTTATACACAGAATCACAGATTTTTATATTCATCCTTATAAAAATTGTGGAAATATTTTCATCTTCTCACCTTGTATTTGACAAGGGGGAGTAATATTAGTGATTGGTGATCAAACTTGAATTTTCAAGGTCCTCTAGTCCAACGAATGAATGATCCAACAAGTGAACGATTCAATGAGAAAAATATTTAGGGAGATAATGATCCATTGAGATGATGATATAGTGAGCCAATGAACAATCCAATAGGACAACAATCTAGTGACCGAGTTATCTAGTAGCAGATATTATGGTGTACATCAAGTTAGCTTCAACGATCCAACAAATCTAATATGTAGATAGTAAGGGATTTTATATCAATCTATGCAACAAATTTCTAACTGAAACATGGCCACATAAAATGATGAATTCACAATGCGGATAGTTGTATTAAATTACGAAACCAAATAATAAAGATAGAAAACATGTGCTTACACTTTTTAAAATAAAAAAGAATATCAGTTAAGTTTTAAAATTATTAATTTCATCCATCCAATTTTATATATGACAATCCCCGGATGCGGGTGACACATCTAGATCGCGCGAGGACAGCTCCTCCCATGCTTAGGCTGACGTCACCTTGCAACGCCACCTCTAACATGATGTGAAACCTCAAATCGCCAATCATTTTTACCAGCGCTCTGCCACACCTGGCCTCTTACCACACTTCGTATCACATGCAGACACACTTGGACTATCCCTTATCGCTGTTGTGCTCATGCCACATGCCTTCAAAAGGTAGAGAATCTCCTCATTCAACCATCTCATTGCTACTCCAGCCGGTCTAAAGAGCTATCATTGTCACTCCCCTTGCCATCATGTTGATGCTCCAGCTTGCCTTGCGCACCACCATTGCCAATGCCCTCCCTGATGCACACTCCCCTTACTATGCGCCCCCTACTGCGAGTACCCTGCCGCCCGCCCTCCTGCTATGTAATCCTCCCCTTGTGATCCTCCTTATTGTGTGCCCCCTACTAAACACCTCCCTGCTGCGCTCCCCTCCCCCAGTGCATCTCCCTGATGTGTGCCCTTTGCCGGAAGCACCCCTACTACATGCCCCCTTGTTGCATGCCACCCCCTGTTGCATGCCCCCCCTGTTGCACGCATCCTCGCTACATGCCTCTGCCGCGCAGCCCCCTGCTCTCGGCTTGGACTCACTGCTAACTACCTTTTCTCTGCTTGACAGCTTCTCCATGGCCCCACGCCAACATCAAAAGCCCATGAGGGGAAACTACAGAGGAACGCTCTAGGGGCGCTATCATAGAGACCAAGACCAGCATCTAGAATACATAGAAGGCTCCTCATTAGGAAGTCATGAAAGGTAGGCTACTCGAACGCCTAACAACACCCAAGGATAGAATTTCTTGACTTAGGAGAAACCTAAGGGCATAAGAGGCCTATAAAATATACCATAGTGCACTCTGAACTGCCCACACCTCGGAAAACTGAGTTTCTCCCTGTTCACGAGCCTGCGGAGGAGGAGACAGACATTAGATCATGGATTCATATGTCGTCTAGACCAGAGTTTTAGATGTAGAGTACCATGTTTCTCCCATCATCTCTGCGGCCCCTCCAAGGGCTCCACGTGAGCCCACAATTGAGGAGGAAGCCACTGCAAGTGAATCTGGATGCCTAATTAAGGAGGAGGACCATGCGACATAGGAAGATGAAGGAACCCCATGACTACTTTGTAGCAAGGTTCATCTCTGTTTTTTGTCAACTCAGGACATAATTTAGTTATTTTTTTTTCATATGTGTCACTGAATATTTTGTAAAACAAGACTGTATGATGCTATTAAGGAGTTGGTCTCCTCCGAGGAGGTAGCCCCAAACCTATTTTATTTTGAAAACTACCAAGGCAGGGATCAGCTAAGTACTGCTTGTCATCTCTGCCCAAAGCCTCTGTAAAGTTTCCTTTATGATTTTAATATAGTTTAGCCTTACTCACAAAAAAAAAATTTATATATGACAAAAAATATTCTAAATTTAATAAACCTAAAACATTTACACATTACTTAATATCTTAAGAAAATCAAATTTTGAGACCCCATTACAAAATAGGGCAAGGATATGAATTTGTAATCTGAAACACGCATCAAATATGTAGTTTTTACAACTATAATGCTTGTCTTAATAATTTTAATGAAGAATGTTGATAGGAAAAATAAATATTTTTAGTTGTATTTTCCAAGCAATCACTCTATGATTAATAATTTTCCCATAAAATTCCATCCCCAAATATACCTATCAGTGTAACTAAGTGGCATGCGATAATTGAATAATATTTGATTTGGTTTGAAAGTTCTATGAAATGACAATAACATTCATTTTCATTAACTTATTTTTCAATTTTAAAAACATTATTTAAAAGGGAATATTATAAATTAAAGTTTATAAAAAATATTACATATTAATATTTGTTTTATAATTTATAAAAATATATCTATATTTTTAATTAAAAAGTGAAATATTTTTTTATAAATTTATAAATGGAAAAATTATGGTATTTTGAAAATAAATAATATTAACGGGTATACACAATTTTTCCACGAGTAAAAAATTTTAAACATTTTTCTATTGGAATGGCCCAACTCCAAATTATTATTTTTTGACTATAAGGGAACATTGCATTATTTTTATCAATTCACTTTCAAAATCAAGAATATTAGTAACCTACAAATATTTCTTTTTTTTTGGTAAGATTACTAATTAAATTTTATTGTAAATGGGTGAATTCTCAATAGAAGCTAACACTTTATCTAGTTTGTTATACAGAGAATCAAAGATTTTTGTCTTCATCCTTATAAGCATTGTGGAAATATTTTCATCTCTTCACCTTGTATTTGATAGGGGGGGTAATATTAGCATTGATGATCAAACTTGAAGTTTCAAAGCCCTCCAATCCAACGAATGAATGATCCAACAAGCGAACAATTGAGTGAGCGAACTATTTAGGGAGACAATGATCCATTGAGACGATGATCGAGTAAGCCAATGAAAATCCAATGGGACAACAATCTAGTGAGCCACTTATGTAGTAGCAGAGATTATGGTGTACATCAAATTAGGTTCAATGATCCAACAGATCTAATTTGTATATAGTAAGGGATTTTATATTGATCTATGCAACAAATTGTTAACTAAAACATGGCTACATAAAATGATGAATTCACTATGCAAACACTTAGTGTTAAACTACAAAACCAAATAATAAAGATAGCAAACATATGACTATACCTTTTAATATAAAAACCATATCATTTAAGTTTTAAAATTATTAATTTCATCCATTCAATTTTATATATGACAAAAAATATTCTAAATTTAATAAATCTAGAACATTTATACATTACTTAATATCTTAAAAAAATCAAATTTTGAGACCCCATTCCGAAATAGAGTCAGGTTATAAATTTGTAATTTGAGACACCCATCAAATATGGGGTTTTTACAACTATAATACTCATCTTAATCATTTTAATGAAGAATGTTGATAAGCAAAATGGAATATTTTTAGTTTTATTTGCCTAACAATCACTTCATGATGAATAATTTTCCCATAAAATTCCAAAGGTGTCACTAAATGACGTGCTATAATTAAATAGTATTTGATTTGGTTTGAAAGTTTTATGAAATGACAATAACCTTCATTTTTATTACCTTATCTTTCAATTTTAAAAATATTTATTAAAAGAAAATTTTATAAATTAAATTTTATAAAAAATATATATTAAAATAAAATATTATAAATTAAAATTTATAAAAAAATATAAATTAAAATAAAATATTACATATTAATATTTGTTTGATAATTTATAACAATAAAAAAATATTTTTAAATAAAAAGTGAAATATTTTTTTATAAATTTATAAAAGGAAAATTATGATAGTTTGAAAATAAAGAATATTAACCAGTGTATAGAATTTTTCCACAAGTACAAGATTTAAAAATTTTCGATATTCATAATGAGTCAGATAAAGATAAAGATGATAACTGGTTAATAAAAGTACCTGGGAATCTTGTTAATAAGGTACCTGGGAAAATATGATATTTATTTATAAATTTGCGAAACATTGCAAATAGGCATGTTATTATATTCAGCGTTATTCAAATAGGCATGTTTGCCGCTTTGCCATTGGTGCAGCTCGAGGATCTCTTCTTTTCCAACACGCAATAGTCGTTCTCAGAAGAAACGATGCGGATGTCTGAAGAAGGCGGCGCGAGCTTTCCTACATCGTACCTCGACCCCATCTTCATCACTGGCCTGGTGCCAAAATATGCAATATAGCTTCTGAACCTTTCTTGCTGGCCTCCCAATGGAATCCTCCACTGAAAACTAGCTCAGAAATTGGTCCTATCAATCCTCCACATCAACACCCTGCAACACAACACAACTCTGAACAGAAACTGCATTGTAGATGAAGACTGAAGCTTGGCCTGATGCCTGGATGTGGACTATACAGCTCAATAATATCTCCTAAGTAGGCACTCGAATTCCCTCAAGGATGAGTGTGGGATTCCCTCTCGGGAACACCCTTGTACTAAATAGTAAAACAAACCCTTCTAAACAACCAAAGCATGCATAGAAACGTCACCTAACAAATCCAGATCTAAAAAGATCAAAATCAATAATCATCTAACGTCCCCTCTATGGCTGCCTTTCCCTTCCTTATATGCTTTGTAAGACTTCTCACCTTGGGTCCTACTCATTAAAGCCACTACTCTCATGGAGACTATCTCCCAGTAACACTGTGTTGTCTCCCATCACTGATCCACTCTCTCCATACCAGCGTTGTTGATTTGGTAAACATTGACCTTGTCCACATGCTTTAGCCACTGTTCACACATGGAGGTGCTTTATCTAGCTATCAAGATGATCCCTTTTCACATTAAGAGGGATTGTATTCCTACTAAAGAGATTTATGGGTCTCCCTACCCACTTATTCATCTATCTAAGTGACAAAAGAAAAAATTAATATTCCAATTAGCTGCATGCCAATTTTGGAATATTACAGTCCTCCCCTCCCAAATGTTACTTGACCTCAAGCAACTGCAAGGATAGAACTGAAGAGCTTAATCTCCTCCTCCTGTAGCATCCTCATATGATAAGCTTCTTAAATGAACAAGATGGCTTTCTCATCAATATGTCTCCAAGTTTCTCGTCCCAAGAGTACAAGTTATCCTTTGGTGACAAACACAAGTGGCTATCATCATGAAGTAGTGGGATATCCATGGAGGCAACTATATGATATCTAGAGGCCTTATTGAGGCATGGAATATGAAAAATATTGGGAACCTTCATTCCCATGTGAAGCTCCAATCCCCAAGCTATCATCCACACAGAATGAGTCACCCTCCAAAATGGTAACTCATGGAAAAACTCCTCCACCTTTGGCTCCTGCAATGTAGGTGGGTTGCATAGCTAAATTTTATAGACCAAATTGTCCATTCCACGCTGTCTCTCTCTCCACTTATGATAAGTGTAGAGTGGCTACTGATTTTGGGCTGCAATAATGTTGCCTTCAAGAGGCAAGAAGAAAACTGGATCCTCAAAGATCCTCTCTCTAGTGTCATGAATCTGCTTGCCCAAACCATCCCATAAAAAATGAATAGGACATCATCACAATATGGCATCCAAATGAGAAATATATTGAAGGTATTATGTATTTTTGGGAGGTACCAATAGTTTCCCAAGTGGTTATAGCACAGTTTTACTAATTGTTGTTTCAGAACATAATATGGCAAGTTGTCTCCCAACAATTTGCTAGTTGTGCATGTCATTTCATCTACTAGTAAATATTAAATGGCATTGTGTATCAAATTAGCATACAAACAATAAAACAACACTTTCCCAAATCCATACAAGAAATGGCTATCTCCAACTCTGATGTGAGACCATGAAGCCAAAATATAAACTTGCCCTCTTGTGGAGCAATGCACTGTATATAGATGGAAAGAGAATGAAAATACTTTGTTAGATAATCAATAAGTGCAAAAACATAACTCTTACCATGTACTGAGAGTAGGCTGATAATGATATCCATGGATGATCTCTCCATAGTGGTATGATATGTCTGCATGAGACCTTAGTGAATGGAAAGGAATGAACCATGTGTTGCATGCAAAGCCTTCTTCTTATGCTTGGAGATCCAAGTCAAGAAGATCATATCATGGTAATAGATGTCTCCATCCACTACTTCATCACTCTCATCTCTTACTTGCCCATCAAGTGCATCATATGTGAAGTGATCTTGGGAACACTCCATCAAAAAACAAATACTCCCAAGTGACAACGTTGTTGACCTTTTTTATAAGGTTCCTGTCATCTCATAACACCTCTCCTTGACATAGCCAATGCCAAAGTCACATACCATAATGCTGCTACATATGGGAGGCTCCTTCCAAAGTGAAAGTACCTCCTGATCCTCCAAATCTAAGGAGTATCCCCTTTGTAGCATGATTGTGCCACCATCTACTCCTACAACATCATGCAAAGTATGGGAGAAAATCAGCCCATACTCTCCCAAGAGTATCCAAAGCAACAACAACTCTTGTTGTGTCCTCATCTCATCTTCATATAAGTCATGGAGTAACATCATGATGATTGACTTGTAAAATTCCCCATACAACCAAATCTTCTGCTACCATAACATATGGGTGCCATGCAAATACCCAAACCAAAACATATCCTTTGAGATAGGATATGTCACATGGTGGCCAAACTCTTTCAAGAGTAGTGAACGCAACCATGCCTCCTACTGCCCCGTGTCATAGATATTGAAGTGGCTCACCAACCTCTTGCTCACCATCCACACCCATTCATCCAAATGTGGGTGGCTCCTACCATGCTCCAAAGTGGTATCCCTCCAATGGAGAATACCATCCTCCCAAATCAGATCACTAACTTTGCACTTCATGGGATGTTGAATTGCAACCTCCTGGGGATATCCAAATGAATACCACTCATCAATGACCAAGTTGAATCCATAAGGATCGAAATATGTTGTAGGAAAAAGCTTCTCATTGAGCTGTGAAGTGCTCATCAAGAAGGATCCATCAGAATAATGGGAGATGTCATCCATCATAAGATGTCCTAAATCAACCATCCACCTCTCCAATGCTAAACAAGTGTATTGGTCATCAGAATGTCCCAATAATAGTTGGCCCCCCAACTCATCATTTCTACTCAATGACAACGCTGCTGATCCCCGTAATGGTGCATCTATTGTCTCATGATCATGAACAATGCTGAACACACAGTTCTGCATTGGATTGATTAGGATTATGCTCATCCTATCCTCCAAAGCTCTACATTCCAACCCAAAGTGTCATGTGTAGCTCATCAATGAGTAACCAGGATGATTATACATCTCCTCCTTGAACTAGTCAAGGGTCCTCTACACACTGATAGTCTGCTAATCTAAACCAGCAGTGTGCTTTGACCCTAGGTCATGCAATTTCCCTAATGGCATGTCCCCACAACTCTCCATATGATGTGCTAAAATTATAGGAAGTGGAATTGTTTGCATACCTTAGTTAAGCTGATCATTGGGAACATCTTGTACTGCTACAAGGGTTCCTCCCACCGGTGTAATGACTCCTCCAACTGGTGGTGATGATGATGGATGCTCCTCTATTGCTGCACCAGCACTAGTATAAGTCTCCTCTTCCTCATGCATCTCTTGAATAATGCATGGGAATCTAAGTGTCAAGAGATCAATACCATCTTGCAATGATGCAAGTGTTCCTTCTCCTGATGCAAGTAATCCTATAGCAAGTGGTATTGGTGGAAGTTGTTATTCCTCTGGGATAATAATATGGACATCTTCCCTTAGCTTCTCTAGTTTCTTCTTATCAAAATTCTTGATCAACCTTTGAGTAAAATTTGCATACGCAGTTAGTCTTGCATGACTAAAATGGATGAACCACCAAATGTTTGCTTCACCCTCAAGGTGCATCACTACAATCTCAATAGCTTCTCTTTCTATTACTAGATGGAGTAGGAAGAATGCATCTAACTTTCTTCTCCAAGCCCTTCTTGTGCATGTGGATGACCCATCAAATGTAGACAATAGAAATCTATTGTGTTTTCTTCTTCTATTGCTGCAAAGTCTCCTTTCTTCTTTGAGCTGAATGAATTGTGGGAGAGTTAGATTCTCCTTGAAAGCCCTTGATTGTGACTTGTACTCTGCAAGATAATCACTTAGAATCTCATGATCTAAGTTCCCTCCATCTCCATGTATCTCACCTTCCTCTTCAAACAAAGTATGCATAGTAGATCTATTTGGATCTCTATGCAATACCAGTTTTTTTGGTTGCTGATAGGAAGTGCATGGACCTTCCTCATCTTGAAACCCTCTTGAGGTCTCATTGCATCTCTCCTCTCGCATCTGCTTGATCTCCCTGGAGACGTTATTCATACATCTGAAAAGATATGAGGAAAAGCTCATTCATTCCATCATTTTATATCTTTTTCTTTTCTGCTTCTTCTTCTTATAGCATATTGGCTGAAACTCATAGGCTGAGCCAAGATCATGCTCGGATACCACTGGAATATTCCCAAATTGGAAAAGATAGGAATATAGAAAAAAATACTGGAAATAGAAGTGAATAAATCAATACACCATTATATGAGACAAATGTACAACCATATTATTAAACATATCATCCATAATGGGCATAAAATATTGAAGATCAAGTCACTCAAGCAATACAATACAAACATCCACTAAGAAAATATTGCAATACATGAACTATAGGTGCTATACAAATGGCATGAGCCAAGAAAACATAGTTTTAGGGCATAAAAAGGTATAGGAAATATATAAAAATATGTATCTATTGTTATGTAGCACAAATAATGTCGGAAGTGAAGTTATAGGCTCCCAAACACTCTTCCTAGACAACCCAGAAAGGGTTTCCAGAAATGCCCAAAAATGCAAAATGCCAGAATGCAGCCCTAGGGATGAATTGCAGCTGCACCTGAATAACTAGATGGAGGTGGCTGAAACTGATAAAAATGAATATATCTCCTCCAATATATCCTTCCAATGAAAGGTTGATCCCTTCACTGAAAAGAAAACACCCCAAATAAGGCACTGAAACCTCCCCTGCAAATACTCAATAAAATAACGCAGTCCTTGAGGGAAACTACACTGTAGGAGGTGGAAATTAGTTGGCCTGGTGCCGAAATATGAAATACAGTTCCTGGACCTTCTTTTTTTTCCTCCCAATGGAAGGAATGCTTCCTCCACTAAAAACTAGCTCAAAAATTGGCCCTTTCAATCCTCCACTGCAACACCCTGCAACACAACACAACTTTGAATATAAATTGTGCTGTAGAAGAAGACTGAAGCTTGGCCTAATGCCTGGATATGGACTATAAAACTTGATACTCTCTCCTAAGTAGGCACTCGAAGTCCCTCAAGGATGAGTGTGGGATTCCCGCACGGGAACACCCTTGTACTAAACAGTACAATAGACCTTGCTAAACAACAAAAGCATGCAAAGAAAAACCTAACAAATCCAGATCTAAAAAAATCAAAATCAATAATCATATAACATCCCCTCTATGGCTGCCTTTCCCTTCCTTATATGCATTGTGAGCCTTCTCAGCTTGGGTCCTACTCATTAAAGCCACTACTCTCATGTAGACTATCTCCCATTAACACAGTGTTGTCTCCCATTACTGATCCACTCTCTCTGTACCAACACTATTGATTTGGTCAACATTGACCTTGTCCACATGTTTTAGCCCCTATTCACACATGGAGGTGCTTTATCCAGCTATCGAGATGATCCCTTTTCACATTAAGAGGGATTTTATTCCTACTAAAGAGATTTATGGGTCTCCCTACCCACTTATTCATCTATCTAAGTGACAAAAGAAAAAATTAATATTCCAATTAGCTTCATGCTAATTTTGGAATACTACAATTATAAAATAATCCAAAAGGTGTTATGATTTCTTACTCATATGTTTGATTCCAAAGTCTCAAAATTTGAAGAAATGCATGACTTAAACGAGTCGACCTTGGACAATCTTCATGGAATACTTACAACATCTAAAATGAGAATGAAAATGGATCAACCATAACACATATAAGCTGATTTTAAAGTATCAAACAAGCCAAAGAAATATCAAGGCCAAGACAACTCCAACCAAATTTTGGATGAAGAGGAAGCAAACTTTGTTAGAGGACTACAAAAGGGCATTAGAAAATGCAAAGGTAGGTTACCATTCAAATTTTTTCAATTTGGTAGAATAGGGAAATTTTCTTCCGAATGTCCTTATATAGAAACTAACAATGCTGAAAAATAAGAGAAAGGAAAGGAAACATGTAAGAAAACTCCCAAGAATAATTTTTCTAAAAGGAAAAGTTTATATTCACAAGAAGATATTTGCAGGTCATTAGAAGATGAAATAGATTATGAATCTATCTCAAACCTTGATGAGAAGCTTCTTATGGCACATGAAAGTCAAATGTCTAGTCTAGAGAAAATTGAATCAGAAGAATGTGAAGCAGTTGTTGACATGAAAAGTGAAACATTAGAACAAGTCAAAGGATATTCAAACCCAAAAACATCAAAATTTGACGGTCCAAAAAACTCTGTTAATGCTCTTGAGGGAATAAATAACGAGCCTAGAAAATTCAATAGAGGAAACTATGATAATAAAAAATAGAATAAGTCAAGTCACACAGCTAAAAAAGGAGTAAGAAAGAAACAAAGAATAGAGGTTCATCCAATCAACAACCAAGGATTGATCCTATCAAGAGGATTTTTCACTCCCAAGTAACCATATATTTTCTATGGTCATTGTTTTATTAGTCACAATTTTGATCACAAATCATACATTACATTGCATGTAAAGCTATCAAAACTAGAAATGCAACAATCATGTCAATTTTAAATAAAATGACAATAAGTATAAAATCATTCAATAATGCATTTTCACCACTTACGGATGAAATTAAGTACTCTATTTGCAAAAAATTTGGGCATAAGGCCAATGAATGTATAATAAACTTGATTCCTTCCTATCAGCAAGATAGAAATGGAGAAATGATGAAAATATAGAAAAAAAAGAATATTGTGTATTTAGAAGAGTGTCGACTAGCCTTATATGCCAAGAATCAAGAAAATTAATGGCACATTAACAATGGTTATTAAAAAAAATGACAGTTGAAAAAGGTGTATTTATATCCTTCGATGAAGTTAAAAGTGGAAATGTTACCCTTTGTAATAATGCACCAACAATAATAAAGGGTAAATGGATATTCATCTTGAAGAAGGGAAAACCTAAGGCTCAAATTGTGTTGTATGTAGATGGTCTTAAGCATAATCTATTAAGTGTTAGTCAGATGTGTAATCAAGGACTTGAGGCAAATATCATATTACATGATTTTGTGGCCAAATATTTGGAGACAGAAGAGACCATAATTAATGTTGAATTTCCACCACCTTGGGTCTAGGTTAGAGTCTTAAAATCAGAGACGCTACCAAAGCAAAAACCTCAACTAGAACTACTTTTCACAGTGGAAGATATAAATCAATAAATCATGCATGCACAAATATCCACAGTTTTTAAAAAATTGTACAATAATGTAAAACCCCAATCTTCGTTATAGTAAAACAAATTTGAATAATACAACAGTCTATGGTATACAAGCTACATTAAAAAAATCAATGTCGTATCTTGTCATGTCGGTCCTTCACTTTCGTACTACTCACTAGTAGTCCCTTAGTCCTTTAAAGGACAACACATCAAGACTCCAGGAGAGCTCCCACCTAACACTTCTGCAAGTTACTTTGTAGCATGTACATGGGTTGATCCAATTTGCTCTTTGGGTAGGCCTAATGCCTGAGCTCCAAACTGCCAGGCTAGCAGTCACCTTTATCCTCAAGGTGATGCACTTTGACACCAAACTTCACCCAGTCTTCAGCTCCTCTTTGTCACTTTAAGATAACTCGGATCGGGATACTTTGGGCTATCAACATGCTGCCCTCCACTAGACCAATGATGCCAAATAATTCACTGTGAAATCTACTCCTAATTGAAGTCTTCTCGCCACCCAATTGAACTCCAATACATGACTTCCACAAGCTGCAATATTCTGATCCAAACTGGTCAACAAACTGTGACCCAACACACACCAATAATGTTGTTCTAAACTTGATACAATTCTAGGATTGGTTAGGGCACTAACCATAATCGCTAACAACCCATCAAACTGACCCAGAATTTCTCCTATTTGTTGTAGTTGTCCTCTAATGGAATTTTTCCCTCCATGCTACTCCTTTAGGGAAGTTTCAAGCCCAAGTCATAGGCTTGCCTCCCTAAAATATTTGTGGCATCGTACAAGAGCTTAACTAGTCCTATGAGAACCACTTAGGAGGACTTTCCACCCTCCAAAAACCCTTAAACACCCCTCCCTACACTCGTCCTTCATGAACAGGGTTGTGACCCTCCAACTAGTACTTCGGTCCTCCTGAAATTACCCAAAACAATATTTCAATTGACTTGATTGTCCTTCTTCTTGGTTGCAGCCCAAAACAAGGATCTCTCTCTCCTCCACAAGCTCTTCTCTTATGTATGTGTGTTGCACAATGGATGCTTCTAAGCCCTCCACTCCACCTTGTATATATACCATACACACGGGCTTTTAAAACGTCATCAAAAGGGGCTGCCAACTTGTCACACACCTAAAAAATCCTTAGATTGACCTTAACACTTATGGTGTCAACCCCTTAATAACTTCAAAAATTCATATCTCCACTTCTACAGCTCGGAATTCGATTATTATCAAAGCGTTGGATTCTCCTTTCCACCCTCTATCATCTCATGCCATTCGATGTAGAAATTTTCTCATGGAAATGCCTGAAACAAAATATGGTACAAAACCTCATGCTTGGCTTCCAAGCCCACAAGTGACCCTTGTGGCACTTTTCCCTCCATACCCCGAACCCTAGGGCTTGGAGTACCTCCCAAGCTACTCAAAATCAACACTCCCTCTTAGTGAGGGAGGTACTTCCAAGACTAGGAATTAACTCATCATCATCATCCCTATTCGCAACACTCGCCCAACTCTTGGCGCTCACCATCACATCAATCCTTGTTTTGTGAAATACACCTCTCTCAGAAGTGTCACTATGAATTTTGGAAGCATCCTGCTTATTCTTCTTCTCCTGTATCGCTTTCCAATCTCTCCATGATTCCTTCTTGGTATATGTGTTAGCAACCTTGCTCCCCAATGACCACGTGCTCTTTTTGGGCTGCAAAGTCTCCCTTTGAACCTGCAATCTTCCGCTAGAACTTGACTCCCTTTGAGCCTCTAGAACCTATAACTTATTCATTGAAACCTGTAGCTACCCCTCTAAAGCCTGCACCTACACCTTTTGCTCCAAAACCTGCACATGCTCCACATTCTTCTCATGAGCCATAGGCTTGCTCGTCATCCTATATAGACCATGCTCTCTAAATGCAAGCATGATACTAGTGGAGCTAGAGCATTTAGACACAAGTCTTGCCTTCCCATCCTAGAACAAGACCTAAAACCCCTTGTTCTCGACCATCAAGACAAAAATCACACTATATATGAGTCCTGGTACAAACAGTACATCCTGGACCCACATCACTCATCCTGTCTCCATCCTAAGTAGAATCACACCTGATCCTCAGATCTCCAACTAAATCTTATAGCCCAACACCATGTAAAACTTTGAGTCCCATTTATCTAGTCTCAAGAATATCCCATGATCCTTCCATATGCTTCGTCACACCACTATCCATGTACAATCCATCCTGTTTGATAATAACCTGCGAGAAGTGAGAAATCATAGAAAATACCTCCTCTTACAATCTCCTGGTGAGATCATCCATCTCAGCTGAAGTGGAAACACCAGTGACCTACTTCCCTTTCCTCTTCTCGTCATCTCCCTTCTTCATCAAAAATCTCGGTGAAAAATGACCCATCTCACCACAGTTGAAACACTTGAATTTACTCAAGACCTTCTCAATCTTACTCTTCATTCATGCTGCAAGTGCCACATCCTCATTTTCCCTCTTTGATGGATGATGATCTTTGTCTCATAACTCTTCCTAAATTAAGTCGTCCCACAATCTATTCCAGTATGGAAATTTCTCTTTGGAAATGATTCCTTTGATGAAGGGATTCCATTCCTCAGTGAGTCCTTTCAAGGCAATCCTCACCATATCTCCATCTGAAATTTTCACACCGGTGACAGCAAGCTCATCTCTGACCTGAGATAACCTCATCAGATACTAATTCACTCCTTCACCCTTTATCATCTTGGTGGACTTCAACTTATCCTCCAATACCAGTACCCAATTCTCGTTCTTATTTTGGAGAAAATTCTAAAGATCCATCTACATCTCATGTGCGGTGTTATTCCCAGACAAATGAGGTATTAGGGAATCCTTCACACCATCTAGGATGATCAATCTCACCTTCATATCGAAATATTCCCATATATCCAGCACCTTAGGGTCAGTTGGCTTCTTGATGGTTTCCTCAGAAAAATTCTAGATCTTGTTGACCTGCAAGACAACTTGATCCTTTCCTTCCAAGCACTATAGTTAGAAAACCCCTCCAACCTCTCCTCATACCGAAGACCTTCCAGCAACTTTCACATTGTCACCTACAATTTGACCAAGTTCCTCTCACATTGTACTTCGTTGTGCACAACTCTGATTCACTGACTTCCAAAGTAGCTCAGACACACTCTGATACCATGTTGAATTTCCACAACCTTAGGTCTAGGTTAGAGTCTTAAAATCACTGACCCTACCAAACCAAGAATCTCAACTAGAGGTACTTTGCACAGTGGAAAATATAAAGCAGTAAACCACACCTGCACAAATATACACAGTTTTAAAAAAATTATACAATAATGTACAACCCCAATCTTCATTATATTAAACCAAATGTGAATAATACAACAATCTATGGTATATAAGATACAATGAAAAACTCGATTTCATATCATGTCATGTCAGTCCTTCTCTTCCATACTGCTCACTAGTTTCCCTTTAGTCCTTCAAAGGAAAAAACATGGATACTCCAAGAGGGATACCACCTAACACCGTACAAGTTACTTCTATAGCATGTACACAAGAAGATCCAATCTTCTCTTTGGGTAGACATAATTCCCAAGGTAGTAGGGATAGTGGTGCATGCGACAGAAGAAGCGATTGTGGAAGTGTATGGGTTACCAAAGACGAGAGAAAAGTGGTTTGCACCCTGAAAACCCCAACCTGATGTTGTGAGGCATTTCCTTGAGGCAGGTGAACAATTGATTAGGAGTGGCTCAGGATATGAGAGGAAGTTATTACCACAACCCTCGTCAGATGCTGCATTCCTTGTCCATAGATTAGTCACGTGTGAAGGAAGGTATGTCGTTATTTATTATGAACACCTCCACTTGTTAGACCACATGTGTCATGGCAGGTTGCTTAAAATTACTTTCTTTCTTGCAAAAACCCTAGACCAAATGGCTCGAGGTGTGCAGAAATCAAAGCGGCCACTTGAAATCATGTCCCACCAATTCCTTGTTAAAATTTTGGTGGTTGTTTTGCTGCAAAGGGAAGGGATAACTTGGGATGAACTAGTTGGATGTCCATTTCATGTTGAAGGATGCCCTGGTAGCTGTAACTTCACCCCATGACCTCCCAGTTGCAACTCCTCCCCATGACCTCATAGCTGCAACTTCGCCCCATGACCCCCCAACTACAACTCCACCCCATGACCTCCTAGCTGCAACTCTGCCCCATGACCCCCTAACTGAAACTCCACCCCATGACGCCCCAGATTTAACTCCACCCGATGACCTCCCAGCTGCAACTCCACACCATGACCTCCCAGCTACAACTCCTCCCCATTACCTCCTAGCTGCAACTCCACCCCATAACTTCCCAGCCGAAAATCCTCCCCATGACTACCTAGCTGCAACTCCACCCCATGAACTTGCACCTGTAACTCTGCACCATGAGCTCCCACTTATATAAATTCCCACAAAACATTTCCATATGGCAACCGAGCCACCTAATGTTCAAACTACGAGGGTTTCTAGGTTTTCTGCTGCTAAATTTTCACATAAAGGAGATGGCCAAGATGATGATGATGAAGTATAAATATTGGGGTGTAAACCTGCAACCACATGATTAAGAGGATACATGAAACAATCTGTAGTAGTGACACAATCCAAGCAGAACAGGAGAAAGAGAGGTTGTTATGCTCCAGTTCCTGAAACCCTCCCCGTTGTTACAGAAGAACTCCCAGAAGAGACAACAGTAGAATAAGAGCAAGAGCAACAAAAAGAGTATCCACATGATGTAATGATTGAAGGAGTAATGTACCAAGGATGCATGCAACAAGGATTCATGGAACAAGGATTAGGGCACCTTGAAGACACAAAAGAACAAGTTGATAAGATTCCCTCTCTTGATTCTAACTATGATTACATACAGGGACTAGCCAAATGGTACGAATGAGATGGCCTTGCCTCAATTCAAATTTTGTATGGGGATGATGAGGAGTACCATCAAACTGTACCACCATAATTGTATAGGTAAAATGAGCAGGGCCAATCAACTGCACAACCAGAATTGTATGGGGATGATCAAGAGCACCAACCAATTGCACAACCAGAATTGTATTGGGATGATAAGGAGGACCAACCAACTAAACCACCAGAATTGAAAAAGAAGTACATTGTAAAAGTAAGTACTTGTAAAAATCTTCCTCTGTATATTTCATTGTTAAGGAAGAATAGAATTCTCCAGATGAAAAACAAACAACTACAGATCAAAGTTAAAACTGATCTGGCTTTATGCAGCAACGCAACATAATACAAAAATAACCATAAACATAGAAATACAATGGAAATGAGGCTTCGTTTCATTAATATCAAATCACAGAAACATGCTTACAAACATGATGGAAATAAAATAGCTAGGGTGCTGGTAGTGAATCTCTGAGAAGAGATGTGGCAGCTACATACCTCTAAACTGTGTTACAATGAGGCTCAACGGCCTATTTATTATGGAGAAACAATGGAGAACTCTAAACGTCCAAAAACCTAACTCCAGGAGATGAAGCGCCAAAACTATGGGCCCTGTTTGGGTAAATTGGTGTTTCAACTTCCTGGGGACTTAACTTTGGCATACTATCTCTATTTGGGACTTCAAAATGGCTCCGAAAGTTCAGGACCTGAAAAAATGCTAAAAATAGTAAGTTGTGAAAAAAATGAAAGAGATAATGGTGGGGAATCCACCTGGATCAGTCCTCCCCCCTAGGAAGAAATGGTCCCCATTGCATTGAGTTCCTCCATGAGATGAGGAAACTTTTGTTGAACTTGGTCCCTAGTGAACCACTTGCCTTGGTGCAAGAGTTGGGCAGCTTTGACAACCTGATACAGTTGGATCTTCTTTTGACAAGTATTCTTGATTTGTAGGTCCATGATATAGTTTGTGGTGGCCTGTTCCAAGCAGTCTGGGTTTAACTGTTTTGGTGTGAGTTCTTCTGCAATGTCAGAGGTGTCCAATAGAAGTGGGAAGTAGGGACAAAGGTAGTCTACATTGAATACTGGGTGAAGACCAAGGAATGGTGGAATACTGAGCTCGAAGGCATTATTCCTTATAGCCTTGGTGATGGTGTACGACCCATATCAAAGTGGGCGAATCTTGTGGTGGGGTCTAGTGAGGCGCTCCTTCTGCAAATGTAGCCACACTTTTTTGCGCACCTGGAAGTTGTGTGGCACCCGATGTTGATCATGTTGTTGCTTGTACTTAGCATTGGCACTGTTCAATATTTCATGAACCTATTGGCAAATGTGTTGAATGCACTCGATGAAGTTGTTTTCTTTGTCAGCTTTATACTGGACATGAGCCGAATCGGCTTGAGTAGCTGCAAATGACATGGCTACGTCAACGGGACATAGTGGATGGAATCCCAAGCCCACCTGAAAGGGGCTGTGTCCAGTTGAGATGTGGAGAGCCCAGTTATAACTATGTTGTACATAGGGAAGGCTCTCATCCCATGTGCATGGATGCTATGAATTTTACATGCACAGAATCTGTATAATCATCCCGTTGACGACCTCTGTCTGGCCATCAGTTTCGGGATGGAAAGCTGTGGACTTGGTGAGCTTGGTGTCCAACATTGACTAGAGGCTGGACCAAAATGTGCTGAGGAACCTACTGTCGCGATCTAATATGATATACTGTGGGATCCTAAAGTGCACACACACTCGTTCAAAGAAGAGTTTAGCAGTGGTTTCTACTGTGATATTCTTCTTGAAGGCTGCCATAATGGCCATCTTTGGGAATCTATCGATGACCATGAAAAAGCAGTCATTTCCATGCTTAGTAGAAATAAGGCCTGACATGTAATCCATGGATATGGATTCCCAAGGTTGAATAGGGGCAGGTAGCGGAGTATAGAACCCTTGATTCTTGATGGTTGGTTTGGCAATGGTGTAAGCAGTGCAGGATTTGATGTACTTCCCGACATCCTGTTGAAGGTTCAACCAATAGAAATACTTCTGCAGTACTGCCACTTTTTTCTCAACCCCAAAATGCCCAGCAAAAAGACTGCAGTGTGCCTCCCATATCATCTTGGCACACTCGCTTGAAGGAACACAAAGGTGTCCCAGGTGACATAATAGTGCATCTTGGAGGTGAAAATTTGGAACTTGCATACCCACCAAGAGTGCCTTGCACGTGTAGATGAATTCTGGATCACTCTTGTAGAGAAGAAGCCAATCAGAAGTCTCATGCCCACAAGAGTTGAGAAAAGTGGTTATGGCCACGATCGGTGGTCGGCTAAGGCAATCTGCAACATTATTGGTGCTACCTTTCGTGTACTTGATGTTCAAATGAAATTGTTGTAGATATGTGGACCATTTCTAATGGTGATCGTTCTGCAACTTCCCTTGTGTCTGTATGAACTGCAAGGGTTGGTGGTATGTGTGGATGATTGTCTCCTTCCCCAAAATGTAATGCTACCATTGTCAACAAGCCTGCACAATGGAGTACATTTCTTTTTAATAAGTGGGATACTTTTGAACTGTGTCAGATAATGTCTCACTATGATATGCCATTGGATGCCCCTGTTGAGTAAGAACTGCCCCAATAGCATAGTCAGAGGCATATGTCTTGATCTCAAATGGTTGTTGCAAGTCTGGTAATGTGAGCATTAGGGAAAAACAGAGGCGATGTTTTAATTCTATGAATGCCTTCTGTTGAGATTCCGACCAACATAATTTTTCTTTCGCTCTCCCTGGTGACTTGACTCAAGGGCCAAGTGATATGAGATAACTTCAAATTAAACTCCGCGGTAGAAATTAGAGGCAAGACCCAGAAAGTCGCAAAGCTCTTGTTAGGGTGGTTGGGGCTGGCCAATCCCGAATGACTTGTATCTTGGCTGGATCCACATGCACCCCCCTTTCATCAATAATGTATCCCAGATATTGAACCTGGGTCATGCCAAAAGTGCACTTCTCCAAATTGGTACACAACTTGTGTTGCCGCAGTGTTTGGAGGACTTCTCGGATGTGGTGGAGGTGCTCTTCCCAAGTCTGGCTGAAGATCAGAATGTCATCCAAGTATACCACTACAAATGAGTTGGTGAATGGATGCAAGATGTCATCCATCAACCTCATGAAGGTTGCGGGAGCATTTGTCAATCCAAAAGGCATGATGAGCCATTTGAAAAGGCCCTACTTGGCTTTGAAGGAAGTCTTCCACACATCAGAGGGTTTTATTGGTACTTCGTGATACCCAGACTTCAAGTCGATCTTACTAAAATATTTTTCCCCTTTGAGTTGGTCCATATGGTCATCAATCCGTGGGAATGAGTGATCTTTTTCAGCACTTGATAATCAATACAAAGTCTCCAAGTCCCATCCTTCTTCTGTACCAACATGATCGGGCTCCCACAGGGTGATGAACTTGGCCAGATGTGACCTTTCTGCAGCAGCTCCTGAATTTGCCTCTTGATTTCATCATTCTCCATAATAGAGCACCTATAGATTTGTCCATTGAGTAGCAACACACCTGGGGTTAGGTCAATGGGGTGCTTGACTTGACAATGTAGAGGAACCCCTATGGGTGAGGTGAAGATGTCCTCGTACTCCTCCACAACCTTGTCCATTTGTTGTTATCATGCAGAGGAGCCGTGTCTGGAGGTCGTGGCCATAGTCTTCTTCTTGCCCTAGGGGTGGATCATTAGGAAAACAAATTTCTTGGTTTGGGAAATGAGCTTAATGCATTGTTTTGCAGTAACCAAAGAGATAGTGGAAGGCGGTGGTACCTCTAGTATCTTGTACAATTTATTTCCCAAAGTAACAATAACAGCACGAGGCTGGGACTCATACACAGCATGTTGCTTCCACAAGTATGGCTGGCCTGATAATACATCAGAAACATCAATAGGACAATGTCACTCAATACCTATTCCATGAAGGGCTTGATGCTATAGGGAAGGCGACATTTCTGGCTGACACGGAGATCGTGTCCTTGGTAAAGCCACTCGATGGTGTATGGTTTTGGGTGCACTATGGTCGGAAATCCCAACCGCTTCACGAAATATGCTGAAATGAGGTTCTTTTGGCTCCCATTGTCGATAATGAACCATAGCGGGGAACCCTTTACCCACATCTGGGAGTGAAAGAGACACTCTACCTCCTCTGGATCTTCTAGTTCCTCCTTCTGGATCTTCATAGTGGCAACAGTGGCATTGGGATCCGCATCAATAATCTGCTTCCCTTTGTCATCACCTTTTCAGGTTCTGATTCGGAGTCAGAGCATGCATCTGATTCAGAAGCCCTTATCTCAACCACCAGTGACTGCTTGGCCCGACACTCACTTGTGTTGTGGGTGGAGCTCTTATGGAACTCACACCACTTTCCTGTGTCCTTCTTTGGCTTCACGGTGTTGTTCTTTTCATGTGTCTTTGGCAGGTTGTCTTGGGCTGCCATGCCTTGGCTTTGTCCTTTGTTCTGTAGATTGGGGGCACCTTTCCCTTGCTTTTGATTCACAGATCCAAAGTCTTGCTTATTTTGTTTGAATTTCTGCTCAATCTTGGCAGCATATCGGTATGCCGTACCAAGCGAGGAGATGTCAAGGAACTCCATTTCCTCTTGATTGTATCTGTGTAGAAAACTGCAATACTTTAGCACCAAATGTTTCTCTGAATCTTTGATACCCAACTTTGTGCGCAGGGTATGGAATAGATTCGTTAACTCATGCACATTTGATCCCTTTGTTGCCACAGCATGGTCCATTGTATGTAATTGTCCTCATAGCTCCCCATGGGATAGTATTGTTCCTTGATGGCAGATCGAAAATAATTCCAAGTGGGTATGACTAAGAAAATAGAGGGTTATGTCTTGTCCTTTTTCTCACAGTAGGTTTCCCACTAGTCCTTGACCTGGGGGGTAGCTTTGAGGAGTGCAAAAAGAATCTTCTCCCGGTCGGAAAAGTCATGAACCGAGAAATATCCTTCTAATAGATTCAACCATCTATCTATGACATCTGCATCTATTTGACCCTCAAATATGGGAATGTCAAATTTTACTTGTACCTTAAAGGGAGTCACGCCTCTAGAGTGGCTACTGGATGTAGATGCACCATTGGTGGGCAGTCGTTGAAGGATCTGGGAAAACTCCTCCATCATCGTGTTCCTTTGTTTTTCGAGGGACTCCTCGAGAAATATTTTTATAGGATCTCCTGTTCCCTCATCTTTATTTTTGTCCCCCATGGGCATCCGTCAGGGTTTACGAGGCTAATCTTGCAAAGGTTCCACCAGATCCAGCCCTAACTCCTTATACCCCGACCTCATTAGGGACATGCAAAGAAGTATCGAGAAAAAGCAGACTGCTCTGATATGACTGATTTAGATTTATGCAGGAACGCAACATAGTACATAAATAACCATAAACATAGAAATACAATGGAAAAAAGGCTTCATTTCATTAATATCAAATCACAAAAATACGCTTACAAACATGATGGAAATAAAATAGCTAGGGTGCTAGTAGTGAATCTTTGAGAAGAGATGTGGCAGCTACAGAACTCTGAACTGTGTTACAATGAGGCTCAAGGGCCTATTTATTATGGAGAAACAATGGAGAACTCTAAACGTCCAAAAACCTAATCCTAGGAGATGAAGCGCCAAAACTATGGACCCCATTGGCTAAATTGGTGTTTCAACTTCTCGGGGACGTACCTTCAGCATACTATCTCCGTTTGGGTCTTCAAAATAGCTCCCGAAGTTCAGGACCCAAAAAAATGCTAAAAATAGTAAGTTGTGAAAAAACTGAAAGAGACAATGGTGGGGCCCCAAGCGGAATAGGTGGGTGGCCACCAATATTCACCTGGATCAAAAACCGTAACAGATGAGCTCAGAAAAATGAAAATTTTGATAGATTAGATTGCTTGGCCCAAGTTGCAGAGTCCATAACCATTGATGTCATAGGTATTCCTTCTCCAAGGGTCAAACAATATACACCCCTTGGAAAAAAACAGACTGATGACATTATTTTGAAAATAGAGGACCATACCAAAATCACAGTTGTCCATATAGAGGAACAGGAATTACATATCAAACTAACAAAATAAATGGGTGTAGAAACAGAGGAACAACAACCAGATATGAAAGTAAAAGAGGATGAGGAACTAGAGATCAAACTGACCATGGACATTGGTGTGTAAAAATATGATGAGGAACAAAAGGATAAATCACAGTTGTGTAAATTCCCATATCAGTGACACCTAATACCTTACAATGTGCACAAAAACTCAGTAGAAAGAAGTGATGGTTTCAAGGAGGCATATATGACAATTTGTGATCTAGATAGAGAATTTCTTTGTGAATTGTACCAAAATAATTTTCTGGTACCTCATAATACAAAATTGAATCCCAAACATGTTACAGGGGATGTCCAATTGAGAGCCTTTGTATCGTATTTGAGAAATCAGGCCAGTTGGTTGGATGATCTGAAAATTTATTTGCATAATTCCGGGAGCCTTCTATGGGTTATAGGAGAACATCCCAAACCTGTGGAGGTGATAGAAGAACATCAAAATTCCATCAACTCTCCAGAATTAGCAGAGGTTATATCCAATAACAGGGAGATGACCATTGCATATTGTGCATGCCAGATTGAATCATTGGAAACTAAGACACATGCAGGATGTAAAGCAAGGTGGGATACCTCGGGAACAAAGCCCCAAAATAAAGATCCATTTAACTACCTAAACGTAAATATAGCCTTAACAAGGGCTTCTCAGTATATTATTGCCATGGGACAGTGTGGGAATTAATGGATAGGTCTTATATTTCACTATCCAATGATTCGACTTCCAACAAGGATATATAAAATAAATATACGCTGAAAAAACAAGAAGAGTTTGATTACTGGAATGTAATTATGGAGACGGGAGGGTATCTTTATCTTGATGAAGCAGGATAGAGTGATTATTGTATGAGAAATCTTCATGAAATTCCCCCTTCATCCATAGATTCAGATTGACAGATTGGCCCACCGTTGTGGACACACTGGCTCACCGTTGCTCACACACTGGCTCACTGTTGCTAACACATTGGCTCACCATTGCTGGCACACTGGCTCATAGTTTCTGACACAGTGGCTCACCATTGCTAACACACTGGCTCACCATTGCTAACACACTAGCTCACCGTTGCTGACACACTGGCTCACCATTGCTGACACATTGGCTCACCGTTGCAACAACTCATAGAAAAAAAACACATTATATTTGATTTTTTAATATATATTACTCTCCAATAATATATCACCAGTTGCATTGAGAAGTTATAAAAAACTGGTAAAATTTTGTTTGACATGTTTAGTTACAATTTCATTGCAGTTCCTCTAATAGTTTTGTTACATTTCTATTGTTTTTATTCGCATTTGTATATCATATTATTTTTTAGACACCAATATATTCAAGTATACAAGTATGCAAAAGCACTTGAAATCTATCTTCCATGACTTACAAAACAATCAATGTATTAAAAGACTGAGTGTAAATGCATGGAGTTATTTAAACACCTTAAATGACAATTCCATCAAATTAGAGAAATCTCCAAACATATCCTCACCACCTATCAAACATACATGGACATAGTCAACAAAACAATAATACATCAAATACAACTAACACAAGAATAAATATTAAAATCAAATTGAAAACAAAATTGTGCACAAGAAATCTGGAAAAGCATTCATTGTTGGAGCAAGGGTGACCTCGCTTGTTGAGTTGTTCGAATTGAATTGGTTCATATTCATCTTCTGGGATATTCAAGTCAATTTCCAATATTTCATTTTGTTGCCTTCTTTTTCTTCTCTTTTTGGGGCTGTTGTAGTGGCCCTGCCAAATCTGTTGACAGGAAAAAAAGTGTCCGACCAACAGTAAGGGATCTCCCTAGTATAAAGTCCCAACTAGACTCTAGACTGTTTTTGATAGGGATCCCATCAGGGGTGTGGGTTCGGCTACTACTGAATACACCTTTTCTTAGACGGAAGATGCGCCTTGCATACCTGATGATACACAACTATTCGAATGATATGAAACAAATGGTCGATGAGTTCTCTTGTAAATGAAACATTATAAATAGCAAACCAAGTTTCAAAGCATGCAGCCAAAGGAAATGTTGTTAGCAACACATCATTAGGGTCATGCTAATATAAGCTTCTTGATCACAAAAGAAATAGTTCTCTATGGTTGAAACACCCTTCAATTCCTTAAGAATTTTCTGAAAGATGGAGCGGCATTAATAACGAAGTCATTAAACATATCTTGATGAAATATTCACATACCATTAACACATCCAGAAAGCTTAAACGTACAAATGACATATGAACAGAAAATGCAAACTAGTCAGTTATAAAAGATAGTAAATACATGAGACACAATATTCATAATGCTAGCACACATAAGTTCTCATCCGATCCAATAGTGGAATCAAAACAGTCATTTTTATTCATTCTCAAAAATATGCATTCAATGAAATAAAATTATCTCTTCTCCTTTTGGAGTCTCGAAAAAGGTCCTTTACATTGTCCCCAGAGGGAGTACTTATAGAAAAAATGGTGACCTTTGGGCAACCCCGTCCTTTCAGATTCCTAACTGTTGCCATGGTCTGCGACCCAAGTGATGTTGTGACCTATGACTGAATCTCATTTGAAACCTGCAACTGGTTACTATCTGCGACCTGCGACTGGTCGCTGCCTGCAACCTGCGACCTATGTAACTGTTCCTTTTTAAGGTAGTAGCCTTTTGATGGAAAGTTCTGGAACTTATACCTGCTGCTGTTCCCGAAGATAAGTCTGCCAGGCCCTGTAGTTTGCATCCACTAGAGTGACTTGAGGTGTGTCCTCCCCTAATCTGTGAAAACATTCGAGAGTGTCTGGAACCAAATTGCACTTCTTCACGAAGATTTGATTGGAAAGGGAATCTAGCTTGGTGTAGATTCAGACTGGTGTGATGATGAACTCATCAATGTTCTCCTTTGAGGCCAGAAGATCTTTGGAAGAAGATGCTTGCCTGATGGGCTCCAGGAATGCTTGGATGTCTTGGGTTACTTCTTCCCTTGTCTTTTGTGTGTCCAATCCCTCCATGGAAGGGATGTGATGTACTCCTGCCATCGAATCGATGCCACTGATGAGATTTTCATATTTAGACATCACTTTCTCCACATCCTTTACGAGCTTGTCCTTGGATTGTACCTTCATTCGTATATGTACTTTTTCGTTCTGTGTGCAGATGAAATATTTCCTTGGTAAGGTGTTGAGAGCTTGTGGGTACCTTTCGGACCATTTAATCATACTGTCTAGTGTAGCAGTGGCTTCCTTTAGTTGTGCAGTCTTCTTCTTAGTTTCTTCCTGAGCCTTCAGTAGTGGTGACACTGTCTGTTTAATGGCAAACATTTCTTCATAAAAAAATTTCATGGTGGTTTCCAGAGTGACCAACTCCCCTTGGTTAGTGGTTGGTAACCCATTAGCTTGAGTAGTTGTGAATCAGAGCCTCTGATTTTCTGCCTCGAGTGCCTCCCTTTCCTGAGTTGCCTTCTACTTGGTGGCCCAGAGTCTATTTTGCAGGGACAAGATCTCCCTAATCATTATGCTGACATTTTCCTCTGTAGTTGCTGCAAAAGTAATCCCTGATGATGCTATCATGATTAGATTAGTCCTAGTATCCAGGACTATGTCTTTTTCAGTTGTCATTGCGAGGGGCTCGATTGGATTCTGAACGAGAAACTTTCTTCTCTCCTGCCTGATCTTATGTGTGAATTGGTCATATGATAGCATTGTCATGTCCAATACATCATCATCTTGTTCTTCTAGGACACCCAGTTTTGAGATTGGGAGACGTGCGCCCGTCATGGGAGTTGTTGGGGGTACCTCAATATGAGGTAGCTCTATCTGTTCCCCAGACTTTGGGGGCAGTGTCTTGCTTCCCTCTACTCCCTTGGAAGAGCCTTCCTATGATTTTTGACTTTCTTCTTCCTTTCTCCTCCTTTCTACCTCTTCTTTATCATGTTCTTCCTTTAACCTATACTCGACCTCCTTCTCCTGTCGTTCCTTTTCTTCTTCCTTCCTTTTGCGTTCTTCTTCCTCTTTCCCTTTGCGCTCTTCTTCCTCCTTCCTTTTAAATTACTCTTCCTCCTTCTTTTTGCATTATTCTGCTTGCTTTATCTTTTGTTCCTCTTTCTATTGTTTCTTTTGTGGTCAAGCAACTTTTATGAGCATGACCCTAATGATGTGATGCTAACAAAATTTCCTTTGGTTGCATGCTTCAAAACTCGCTTTGCTGTTTATAATGTTTCATTTACAGGAGAACTCATCGACCATTTGTTTCGTATCATTCGAATAGTCATGTATCATCAAGTCTGAAAGGTGCATCTTCCCTCCGAGAAAAGTCGTATTCAACCGTAGTCGGACAAACACCCCAGACAGGATCCCTATCACAAACATTCTAAATTCTAGTTGGGACTTTATACCTGGGAGATCCCCTATTGTTGGATGAGCACCTTTTTTCCCATCAAAAGGGGCTTAGGAAAATATTATTCCTCTTCAAAGATAACTCAAAAGCACCCAATCCACACATGAATTCATATTCCATAATATGAATATTGTTGGCATCATCCAACAATTTTTTAAACAAAGCAATCAATTGTTCAATATTAGTCAAAGTAGCAAGAGGAATGTTTCGAACCAGGTCTAAGTAGCCAAATAACTCCTCCTTGGCCATCTCAATTTGTTCAACATTTACATCAGCATTGTGACTATCCATGGCATATGTGTTTTCATCTTCAGGAAGATCGGATATTGCCTCTATATTTATCTCAGGCAAGTCATTGCATGAATCAGTTGTGATTTGATAATTTTGTAATTGGTTTGAAGCCATTGAACTGGAACAAAACCAACCCAGCTTTATGGCATGTTTTCATATGTTGCCACGAAGAGACCATGGGAAATCACAAGTTATGAAATTTGTACGATGACAAGTGACAAGATATTTCTTATTAACCTTAGATTGACTCCTTCCCCAAAAAGCATGAGACATTTTCTCATGAGGGCTGCAATCACAATCTGGAATTATTTTTTCTTTTTCCATTAATGATTCCAACAATTTATTTTTCTTGTAATTATTCAAAAATCCTTCCCTTTTTATAATTTCCTGAAACCGATAACAGGTTTTAACATTTTTTAGAAGAACATATATCAACCAATCCATCCCATGAGAACATATATTTCTTCTATAAGATTTTGTCTCTAGGTAATAATGATATGACTCCACAACATTGTTTGTCTCCTGATTTTCATGGGGAAAATCCTAACAACCTTTAACCCACATCCCTAATTGCATAAAAGTTGGGTTAATGAAAATATTTCATCCATATTTCAAACCAAAAAGAGAAATGTAACTTAAGAGTTTTTCAACTTACAAATCTTATCACTAGCAACCCAATTCTTGTGGAAATAGTCTAGGAATTTCTCCTCATTAGCAAATTTGTTGAAGAAAGAATTAATTGCATTGCTCAATTCAACACTGGAACAATAATTCATAATTAAACCCAAATAACTAAACATTTATTTTTCTTTTTTGGATTACTGGCCAATCGATTGACATTTTTTAGCCATGCCCGACATACGTGCCAAACACACAAGATAACATTGCACCTTGTGATTCTCCTGCCACAATCAATTCATTTCAAGCATGTTATTTTTATAATTTTTTTTTTCCACGGGAAAAATCGTAGCTTATATTAATAAAATAAAAGTTACATTTTTTATATGTTAAGTGCATATTCAGATCAATAGTAAAGTTGGCTATAGATAAGAGTAAAGTAGCAAAATATAAATACATCTGATAAGTGTCCTCATAAATACATGATGTGTAACAACCATAAAAAATCTAAATATGAAAATGCTATAAGTAACATGAACAAAAATACTAAACAGTAGCAGCCCCTGATGGGGATTCACCCCATCCTGTGATTAGGTACAAAAGGATGATGAAAGTATTGGTAAAAGGCATGTTCCTTCTCCTCTTTTATCTCCATGTGGGCGTTCAGTAAGTGCATCGCCTCCTTGGATAGGAGATCAGAAATCACATTCCTCTCCGTGTAAATATGTTGACAAGAGATGTGATCAAAATGTGTTTTGTACTGAATAACTTCATCCAAAATTTTATGTAGTGTGTGCACGTGACAGGTTATTTTTTGATTGAACCAGTCAATGATAATTTTGGAGTCACCAAATATTTGTAGATCATGACAGTTTTTGGTGATAGAAAATTTTAGGAGATACAAAAGACAGGAAAGTTCAAAAAAGTTATTGGTGCCACATCCAAGACTGCTCTTGACTTTGTAAAAATGGTGAGGTGTGAGATGAATAATAAAACCACCTCCACAACAATGTACTCATGTAGATACATCAAAGTATGCCCAAGGAAGGGATATATCAATATGTTCAGGGGAGATAACCTGGGGATGTGGAGGTGGAGGATCATCAGGAATCATATGGTAAATGGAAATGATGTGGTCAGTAGGTGAGGGCCAATGATGTGGAGTATTATGGAAGATGATCTGATTGCGGACCATCCAGATGCTCCAACAGATTAAGATAGGTATATTACGCAACTTGTGGGAATTAGCAGATAGCCACCATGTCTCCCATGAAATAGATACATACAGCCCCTCCCAACAAAGGTTGTGGTTGATGGATGAATTGATAAGGTGGTAGAGTTCTTGAATGGCTGTGCAGTTGAGGAAGAGGTGTAAAGTGTCTTCAGCAGCTGCGTTATATAGTGGGCATCTGTTGGGACCAATATGTGATCGTTTCTGGAGGTTGGCCCCCGTGGGTATTTTATCAATGAGGATGCACCACATGAGGAGCCTAGATTTTGCAGGTCCCTTTGATTTCCAGAGAGTGCGCCACCATGGGAGTAAAGATTCAGGATTGTGAGAGCTGTATATGTGTATATACCCCTCTTTTGGAGTGTAATTTCCATGTTTTGAGATAGTCCATATGAGTTCATCTTCCCGGTCAATAATTCTGACATGTGAATCTCTTAATGCATCCAGATAAGAGGTGCAATTCACCACCCATTGTTTTTGTAGATGTAAATCCAGATGGTCTAACCATCCTTGTGAAAATATAGTGGAATGATTTTTGTCAACAATATGATTCAAAGTGTGAAATCTAGTATGATTGAGGGAGTCAATAAGTGCGGGGGGAAGAAGATGTGCATATCCGCACCCCAACCAAGGATCCCAGCCAATATGCACCATAGAGCCATTACCTATTTTCCAGGCCAAACCAGAGCTGATGTGCTGAATAGAGTCTTGTACAGCCCGCCAAATCGTAGAGCGACTAGGGTAGTGTATAGGTAATTGGCGGAGCCATTCAAGTGTACTGAGGGGAATTATGTAGTTTTGTATGACCACCCTAGTCCATAAGTTCTTTCTAGTGAGAATCTGCTACCCAAGCTTAGCAGCAAGTGCCTGAGAAAAGGTCGGAAGATCTTTGATACCCCACCCACCCCAATGCTTAGGTAGAGAAATACACATCCATTTAGTCCAGACAAAGGTGTGTCCTTCTTTAGTGCCAATCCAGAAAAATATTCGACATATCATATGTATCTTGTGTAGAATGCCTTTAGGTGTCCAAGTCAAAGACATCTAGTAGACCGGTATGGCCTCTAAGAAATATTTGGTAAGTACCAGCTGACCAGCCCTGGATAGCTAGCGATGGCACCAATTGTACAGTATTTTTTCAATCTTAATGATAAGCCAGTTCTAGTCTATAGTTTTATAGCTAATAGGCTTAAGGAAAAATCCCAAGTATTTCAATCCATCTTCAAACCTAGTAAGGGTGAATGGGAATCTCTATTGCGCATAATGGATCTCATGTGGAGAGCAACCATGACATGTCAATGTAGTTTTGATGTTATTACGTTGCATTCCAGTAGCAGTACAAAAAATTAGTAATATAGAAGTCACCACTGTAGAGTCACCTAAAGTTACATTGAGAAATAGTATAATTTCATCTACAAATAGTAGGTGAGTGAGCACATAGTTCTCCGAAATACAAATTCTTTTCAATCTGCCTCTATCCCTTTCATCGATAATACACCTGCTAAGACCCTCCATAACCAGGAGGAAGAGAAGAGGGGATAGAGGACGGCCCTGTCGAAGACCCTATTCAGCATGAAAGAAATCTGTTGCAGCCTCATTAATTAGTATGCTATAGGAAACTGAGGTGATGCATCACATGATCCAATTAATAACCTGTATAGGAAATCCAAGATGTTTGAGAAGCATACGAATGTAAAGCCAGCTAGCTTCATCAAATTCTTTCGACGGATCAATCTTGAGGATCATCCCTTTGGTCTTATTAGTGTACATAGAATGGATTCCTTCTTGTGCAATGCTAATGGCATCGTGGATCTGTCAATTTTCAAGGAATTCAAACTTTTCAGGTGAAATAAAATTACATAAGATATGCTTGAGCCAATTAGCAAGAATCTTAGCCATAATCTTATAGATAAAGTTGCATAATGAAATTGGGAGAAATTCCTTGAATGTGGAGGGATGGTCTGATTTGGCGATAAGGGCGATAAAATTTGAATTAAAAGCCTCATAGATGCACCCAGGTTGTCGGGTCTCTTCCAAAACCTCCAGTAAATCTTGTCCCAACATCTCAAAGAATGCCATATAAAATTCCACAGACCATCCATCAGGTCCAGGACCCTTATCATTTTTTAACCATTTAAGGACATATTCTAATTCCCCCATCATTATAGGTGCTAGTAGTTCGTCAATAGATGGGGGATCCACATATCTGGGAAATAAGGAGGCCACCTTGATAATCTCAGCCAATGAGGGTTGCAGGGGTGCCTTATAGATATCTATGAAGTGATTAATACCTTTCTGTGCAAGTTGTGTGAAATTAGAAGAGGAGGTTCCATCCTCATTTGTGAGTTCCCATATGGTATTGATGGCTTTCCTGCCCCTTGCGAATTCATGAAATAATTTAGAGTTTTCATCCCCTGCTTTGATCCAAGTAGCACAACTTTTTAGCCTCTAGACTTCATCTTGGTTTTGGAGGATCTTTTGAAAATCAGATTCCAGCTTGATAAGTTGTGATTTCGCAGCTTCTCTCACAAAACCTCCCCCAATAGAGCTCTCTAGCCTATGAATTTCTTGTTCAATTGTAGAGAGATCTAAATCCTCCATTCTTTTATTGTTCTTTGCCCAGGATATAGACTTATTTTTAATGGAAAGGAGTCTGTGTGAAAAAATGGAGAAGGGCATTTGTAAGCCCTGTGGTGGAGGAAGCCTCCACTATCTATTCACTAAGTTGATGTAGTCTACATCCTATAGCAAGAACGAGCAGAATTTGAATGGTGAGGCCGGCTTGTTGAAGGCACCAGTGATTTCCAGATAAATCGGTGAGTGATCGAAGATACTTCCTGAACCAATCCATTGTATATACTAACCAAGAGTATGAAGTAAATCCTCCTTAATGAGGAAGCGGTCAAGCCTGCGAGCAACCAAATAAACCCCAGTACGCCTGTTGCGCCAGGCGGGAGAAGGAGAGGCTATGAAGGATCCACCAGATGATAAGTTGTAAGGAGGTGTCAGAATAAATCAAAGAAAGGGTCCACATGTGAATTAGGTTCCCATGATTCTGAGATCCCAAGGGAAAAATTCAAGTCCCCATCCAATATAATTTTATCATATCACAACAGTGATAATTGCAATAGAGAAGTGCAGAACAGCTGCCTGTTATAGAAAGGACCATATACATTGATGATCCTGAGTTGTAGTCCAAGAGACTTAGAGAAAACATCCTCTGCCAGAGTGCCATCCATCCCCCAAACATTGAGGAGTTTTATATGCTGGGTGTTGATACAAAGGGCAAGTCCACCTGAGTGACCATTGGCATCAATTGCATGGAGAGTCCATGAGAGGAGGAGGGAGGCAAGTGTTTGTATAACAAGATCAGAGGAGGCATGGGTTTCCTGTAGGAGGATGATGTCCGCAGATGAAGAATTAAAGAGGCACCTAAGAGCAAGGCACTTTGCAAGGTTGGCCAGCCCTTTGGAGTTGAAGGAGAGACAAATCATTGGGAAACTAGATGTGGGGTATGTCTTGCTATAAGAACCCCTTTAATGGAGAGTTTTCTTCCAGACGCGACTTCAAGACCTGCCTGAAGGATGGCCTTCGATATATGAGAGTGACAGTCGTGGGTGGACTTGTGCAAAGAGGAGGGAGGGCCATGATGAGGGTCGAGTCTAGCCGGAGTAGGATTATGCAGGTGTAAATTGTATGAATGAGTGGAGGAGGATTTAGATGGATCCACCACAATAGGTGGGGGGGAGAGCAATGGGGTAAGGGAATGAGGAGCAGGTGAAGAGGAGGATAGGGGTAAGGATGTGAGAGTAGGGATGGTTGGGGGAGTAGGGGTGAAAAGGAAAGGTGAGGAGGATGGGGCCCAAGTAATCAATGAGGTTAAGAATCTAGCCGGAGAGGGCTATGAACACTGAATAGATGTAGTAGATAACATAAATGATAAAAACGAGAGAGGAGTAATAGGAGGAGTACTAGCATCTGAAGAGTAACTAGAATGTGTAGTAGCGGTCATGGATCGGGTGACTCTGGTCGAGGCAACCACATCCTCGAGAGTGATATCCTCCTACATTGTGGTCACTAGAGTCGAGAGGAAACCAAAAATTTGAGCCCGTCGATGGAATGAGACAGATACCGGTTCTATGGGGTGCTGACCACCCATGGAGCTTGAACTAGTAGGCTTCCCATTCAATGGGAAATATTTAAAAACATGTCCCACCTTGTGGCAGCATCGGCAACAGAACGGTACCCCTTCATAATCCAGGATCTGAGTCCTGGTGGTATTGTGCCATTGGATTTTGAAGGATTCTTCTAGCCCTTCCCTGGTATCCAGATGGACAAGAATTCGAGCAAAAGCCATCTTTCTCAATTCAATATAGGAGTGTTCATGGTCCAAATAGGTGCCCAGAAAATATGTTCATTCCATAAGTGCAGTGGGAGTCCAGGCAAGCAAACCCAGATAGGTCTAGCTCCCAGTTGTTCTCGTTCAGGGTAAAATAAGGGGCTCCAATGCTTCAGAAGCACTGGAGCCATCTCGATGTGAAAATATTGGGATAGGACCAAGTCTGTGGGGTCCTTAGATGAGAAACAGAGGGAAAACCAACCCTTAGTGAGAGTATGAATAGATGTGAGCTCAAGCAATAGACCGCCCCAAATCTCCTGAACCCATTGTCTCAGTCTTTTGGCCCCATAGTTACGGCCAAGGACACGACCCACCAAGACTTTGTCCACAGTTTCAATTGTATCCGTCATCTTCACACCCTTCTCGAGGGTAATAAGGCTACCGCAGTTACAATCCTGAACACATTTCGTGCGACGGGGAGCTCGAGGGGGAGGACCTGAAGGTAGGGTATCAGTGGTAGCCAAGGATAGTGTGTGGGGGGGTTGATAACAGGAGGGGGAAAAATGAGACAGCCAGATGGGCGACGAGGGGGAGTGGAGTTGGGGTCGTGAGGGTTGGTAGGGAGGTGAGGGGGGAAGGTGGACTATGATGGGGGAAGGGCCGAGTGAGAGTGGTTTGTGGAAGTAGGAGGTAGTGGTAATGGAGGGGATGCATGAGGGCAGGTGGAAGGGGTTGCAATAGCCGAGAGTGGGAGGGTTTGTGAGAGAAAAGCAAGCGAAGAAGGGGAGGGAGGGCAAAGGTCTGGAGAGGAAATAAGGACCATATCTGCAGCAGAGAGTATGGCAAGGGACTTGGGGGTGAGTTCAGGGACCATAAATGAGTCAAGGGTTGGGAAGGAATGAATGGGGGAAGATGCAGATGGTGTGGACCCAGATAAAGTAGATAAAGTAAATGGAGAAGTAGCTAGGTGTGAAACATGCATACCAAAAGAAAAACGTTGAGATAAGGTCCAAATTTCCACATGTGCAAATGGGTCCTCTGAATAATCCACCAATTGTTCGTCCTGGGGCCCCTCCATTGTTAACCCCAATAAAAATCGTTAATGGCTGTCCAAAAGCCAGCCGTCAGTCAGAACCCCAATTTCACCACGGAAAAATGGAAATGATAATATAGTGCAGGATTGATGAGAGTAATGGGATGCTTTTGTCAGGTAGGGCGCAGATTCCGACAGTTTGTCAGTGGCCGCGGGTCCAACGCAAAATCGGGGAAGAAGAAAAAAGTCGCGGGTTCGTGAAGCTCCGTTAGGTCTTCACGGTAGTCTGTTAAAAGATGCAGAGTGGAGAGGTCCTTGTATTCGAGGGGGCCAGTATGGTAACCGCCATGAAAAATAGCATATAACCAAACCCTAGGTGCCATCGCCCTCGCCGCTCCATTTTTGTACTAAATATAAGTTGTATTGTAAAATAGGAATATTGAAGTTACCTTAAACCATTGATATCAATCAATGCATCATCAACCATGAAAGAATTAACTTTCCAACTATGATCAACTTGGTGACACCTATGCATGAGCTGCTCCAACCATAGCGAAATGTCCTGTGATGTATTACTTGATGCCACCACCCATGCAACTGGCACCCCACTTTTTTTCTCATCAAACACCACGAGTGTGTACAATTGATACTATCACATTCAAAATATATATGAAGTCAACTTCAGACCATCAATCATTATTAATCAAATTATTGTTCTAGATCAACCATTATCAATACACTCACCCCATACTTATTCGTGTTGAATATCAAATCCATGGTTATTAGGCTATTATTTGATAGCTTCACCATGGTCTCCAACATCCACTTTGTCTGAATTTAAACTATAAAAGGGACATCTCGACCATTGGGATTTTGATAAAAGAAAAAATCATTTGGGTGTTTCCTATACCAAATGTTCACACTCATTTCATCCTTCTTATGAAACTGATAATTTCCTTTCATTATATGATTATATATATTAACAACATCATTCCTACACAAAAAGAAATCCCTATCTCGAGTTGCAGCATCCACGTCAATATATTTTTTAACATGCATTTTGAAAATAGAGTCAACTGGCACATCCAAGAAAAAACAACTCTTTACATAGGAAACTATGTCTCTTGATAACTTTGGTTGATGTAGCACCCTACCATGATCCGAGGTTTCCTGTTGGCCATGACAAGGCCATCCTTGGATATATACATGCCCATACATTTTATATGTTATTATCACAATCTCAGGGATTTGAACCATAAGTTTTATAACAAAATGGCATTTTCATCGCCTCTTTTTCACAAATGAGTATTTTTTCTTCATTTCATATTTTCCCCTTATGCCATCGGGGCCATATGAACAAGCATAGCTGCATAAAGAATTTTGAAAACTCAATACATATCATTCCATGAAAACTGATGGAGCACTATTAATACCAACATATGTACGTAGGATTTCTAAAAAAACTTACACTTCATTTAACAAGGAAGCAGTAAGCCTTGATCCTGGGCATTTTTTTTGTACCTGAGTGAAAGAACATGGAGCATCTGGGTTCATTTCCTCTCCTCTAATAAAGTCTCTAATTCTAGTTGAATGGATTTTTGCAATCCGATTAAACGAGTCCATGCATTTTCCTTGTAGAAGAGACCAATCTAAATCTGACCGAGAGAAGATGAGATTTTCTTTAGGTTTTTGCACCAGAAGGGCAATTATTGACTCCCATTTCACTTGCTTCACCATTTTTCTAACCTAATTCCATTGCTGCAATATTTAACTAGCGAGTTGTTGCAACAGTTGACCAGTGAGTTGGCATCATGGTTGTTGAGATGGTTGACTTGTGCTCCCTTATAAAATGGTTTGAATAAATTGGTTTGTGGTAAAAAAATTAAATGGGTTGTGGTAAACAAATTATTCGGGGATTCTCACTTAAAAAAACACAGAAATTCACTAAATAAAACAGACTGATTTTTCATTGACTGAGTAAATCCTTTAGTAGTGGTCCAGCGAGGGCTTTCATTCTGTCGAGTGAGTAACAGGGGAGGAAAATGTTTCTTTATTTGGGAATTCCCACTTAAAACAAACAGTGACATTCTCACTTTAAAAAAATATATACTCACTTAAAAAAATAGACACGGCCTTCGTCGAGTTAGTAACTCCTTCGATTTTTTGACGAGCGATAGCTTAAAATCCGACTGGTGTGTAATTGGGGATGACATGAGTATTCGATTATAGGAGCTATACAGAGGAGGCTCGATTGAATGCAGCATAGTTCATGGCACCCTGGATGGCATTTTATCGTTAACTGGTTTGCAGGTCCCTGTTCATCCAGCTTGAGGAATGCATGAAAATATTTGCATTCATGGTTGCCCTCATGTGTAGGTGAGGGGAAACAGAGACAACGAATGAATCCTAAATGGAAACCTTCAAATGGTAACGTCATGTGATGGATAGGGGGAGGGGGCTGTGGGACCCGCATTCGCTGGAAGGGACTCGCCGATCACTGGGGGCGCAAAAACCAAAGGGCGTTCCATCGAATGGTTAGATTACTCCATATATTTCTATAACAACTTACTGTTATAGTCAACCCACTGACCACATAATTATGGTGGCGAGTTCCCAATTCATTCATTGAATACCACAACATGACCACATCATTATGGTCGTAGGTTCCCAAGTCATTCATTGAATATCACAACCTAACTGTCTAGGGTCATGCAATTGGGAAGTCTCTCAAATGCCATGGATTTTCTCGACAATTGTAGACCCTCTTACTATTGCATTCCCAGGTCCTTCCGAAAATATAATCTCGCACACACCCAATGGATTTTACCTCTGCACATGTCACCCCAACGGGGAATCTTGTGCATATGTCATCTCGGAGGGGAACCTGCCCATGTATATGTCATCTCATCCACATGCATTCTCACTTCATCGTTCTCGAAGTTAACCTTAAGGGCCTGGGGTGTGCACACGTCACCCCTACCTAGTTGCTCTTTCCCTATGCCAATTTCATTTGAAATGAAACCTGTGGCCATCAATTCATCATCTCATGCCCAACTCATTCTAAACCACGCCCTAGGTCCAAGCGAATTATAGTGCTCAAGGTCATAGACCTACAGAATAACCGACTGCATTTTACCGCAGTGGAAACGATGGAGTGACGAGTTAAAATTTAGATATATGGGTTAAGGCACAAGACCTAAGATAGAAAATTTGTTGATAATGAATGACCAACGACAATAGTGCAAGCACCTCTTAACCCTCAAAGACCATGGACTTGAAGACTAGAAAGGGGAAGAACCCCAATAACAATTCATGCAACATTCATGACTTAACAAAGACCATGGACTTGAACACTGGAAAGGGGTAGGAACTTGAATAACGATCCACACAACATTCATGACTTATCATGAATTAACAAATACCATGGACTTAAAGATTTGAAAGGGGTAGGAACCTCAATAACGATTCATAGAAAATTCAGGACTTAATAAGACATACATCAGTTATTCATACCATCCTGATCTACAATTTCATTCATTTAGAGAATTACTTATCAACATAATCCTTAGACAGTGTTGTTCAGAATCATATTACACAATTTTAGGTCATAGTGAGCATAGTCACACAAATTTGTATTTCTAACTATGAATAAAATCAATGAACTACAACATTCTAACATTAAAAAATATCACACCAGCCATAAGCATACAATAACATCGACATTCCTTCATAGTTAGTATCACTCCACACACTTTCATGTTACATATCAAACACTATTAGTCATTCATGGCGCAAGTGTGAACACAAGTAAATACACTTATCTAATTAACTTGGATGACTAGCAACTGAGGGAGGGACTTCATGTCTCCACCCAACCATAGGTCAACTACATTGCAATCTTTCTTGTAGCTACCCACCCCCAAGTTGGATTCAAAGTCTAAGGAGTTATGCGCTCAAGGGAATTTCACACCAATACAAGTCAACTAGATGAGGGAGAGAATGCACAATCCATGTGGTTTATTCACTGCCTCTTGCAGTAAGGACCATAATGACGCTTTTACCAATTTGAAATAGAGAAAATGGATTCACCCTAGGATTCGTGAAGTTATGCTCAATCCAGGAGTATGATCTCACTCTAGAGGTGGTTTATATTCAATTACCTCTTTTTAATTTTGGAAAATTATTATAATGGCTTGCTCACCCATGGAAGTGGAGTAGATAGTAGCTTGATAAATCTTCTCATAAAATATGATCATGATTCTAGGTCATCATGATTAGGCAATAGGTCTAATGTTGAGTGTGGCTAGGCCACATTGTTTTAAATCGAGCCATGACTAATCATTTCTCGTCAACTCCACTACCTAACAAAGAGAGCCTCAACACCATGGCATTGCACAAGTCTCCCAAAGGAGACATTATATGGTCTAGAGTTTGAATATTAAGGAGGAAACAAAAGAGCCATCGGGAGGAGAACATAACATGGACGAAGAGAGCATAGGTGGAGGGTCTACATTCTTTTCTCCTTTAAGCATAGGGTTAAAATAGCATTTAGTCATGATGAACTACACTACATAATTCTTCTAAGCTTAGAGTTTCCATGGAAACGATACTACATCTTACTTCAAGTTTTCACAAATGAGGATACGATGCACTCAAAGAATGAATCATTAGACATATTGCATCTACTAGGAATCAATGTTGGTCTTTCATCTCTAAAATAAACACTTCAATTGGAATGGCCCAAATCTAAAATATTTTTTGATTATAGGGGAACATTGCATTAATTTTATCAATTCACCTTCAAAATAAAGAATATTAGTAGCCTAAAAACATTTATTTTTTGTAATATTACTAGTTAAAATTTATCGTAAATGGGTGAATTCTCAATAGAAGATAACAACCTTATTGAGTTTTTTATACACCGAATCAAAGATTTTTATATTCATCCTTATAAACATTGTGGAAATATTTTCATATTCTCACCTTGTATTTGATAAGGGGGAGTAATATTAGTGATTGGCGATCAAACTTGAATTTTCAAGGTCCCCTAGTCCAATGAATGAATGATCCAACAAGTGAATGATTTAGTGAGCGAACTATTTAGGGAGATAATGAACCATTGAGACGATGATATAGTGAGCCAATGAACAATCCAATAGGACAACAATCTAGTGAGCCAGTTATCTAGTAGCAGATATTATGGTGTACATCAAGTTAGCTTCAATGATCCAACAAATCTAATATGTAGATAGTAAGGGATTTTATATCGATCTATGCAACAAATTGGTAACTAAAACATGGCCACATAAAATGATGAATTCACAATGCGGACAGTTGTATTCAATGACAAAACCAAATAATAAAGATATAAAAGATGTGACTACACTTTTTAAAATAAAAAAGAATATCAATTAAGTTTTAAAATTATTAATTTCATCCATTCAATTTTATATATGACAATCCCCGGATGCGGGTGACACATCCAGATCGCGCGAGGACAACTCCTCCCATGCTTAGGTTGACGTCACCTTACAACGCGAGCTCTAACATGATGCAAAACCTCAAATCGCCAATCATTTTTACCGGCGCTCTGCCGCAGCTGGCCTCTTACGACACTTCGTATCACATGCAGACACACTTGGACTATCCCTTATCACCGTTGTGCTCGTGCCACATGCCTTCAAAAGGTGGAGAATCTCTTCATTCAGCCATCTCATTGTTGCACCAGTTGGTCCCAAGAGCCATCGTTGTCACTCCCCTTGCCATCACACTGCTACTTCAGCTCGCCTTGCACACCACCATTTCCAATGCCCTCCCTGATGCACGCTACCCCTACTGTGTGCCCCCTGCTGCAAGTCCCCTGCCGCCCACCCTCCTGCTACATGCCCCTTCCCTTGTGATCCTCCTTGTTGTGCACCCCCTACCACACACCTCCCTGCTGCATGCCCCTTCCCTAGTGTATATCCCTGATGTGTGCCATTTGCGGCGAGCACCCCTACTGCGCACCCCGTTGTTGTGTGCCACCCCCCGTTGCGCGCCCCCCTATTGCATGCATCCTCGCTGCATGCCTCCGCCGCGCAGTCCCCTGCTCTTGGCCTGGACTCACCGCTGACTACCCTTTCTCTACTTAACAGCCTCTCCATGGCCCCACGCCAACGTCAAAAGCCCATGAGGGGCAGCTACAGAGGCATGCTCTCGAGGCACTATCATAGAGGCGAAGACCAACGTCTGGAAAACATAGAAGGCTCTTCATCAGGAAGTCATGAAAGGCAGGTTACTTAAACGCCTGACAGCACCCAGGGAGAGAATGTCTTGACTTCAGAGAAACCTAAGGGCATAAGAGGCCCATAAAATATACCATAGAGCACTCTGAACCGCCCACACCTCGGAAAAATGAGTTTCTCCCTATTCATGAACCTGCGAAGGAGGAGACAGACGTTAGATCATGGATTCGGATGGCGTCTGGACCAGAGTTTTAGATGTAGAGTACCATGTTGCTCCCATCGTCTGTGCGGCCCCTCCAAGGGCTCCACGTGAGCCCACAGTTGAGGAGGAAGCCACTGCAAGTGAATCTGGATGCCTAATTAAGGAGGAGGACCACACGACATAGGAAGATGAAGGAACCCCATGACTACTTTGTAACAAGGTTCATCTCTGTTTTTTGTCAACTCGGGACATACTTTAGTTATTTTGTTTTCATATGTGTCACTGAATATTTTGTAAAACAAGACTGTATGACATTATTAAGGGGTTGGTCTCCTCCCAGGAGGAAGCCCCAAACTTGTTTTATTTTGAAAACTACCAAGGCAAGGATCGGCTAAATACTGCTTGCCATCTCTGCCCAAAGCCTCTGTAAAGTTTCCTTAATGATTTTAATATAGTTTAGCCTTACTCACAAAAAAATAAAAAATTATATATCACAAAAAATATTCTAAATTTAATAAACCTAAAACATTTACACATTACTTAATATCTTAAGAAAATCAAATTTTGAGACCCCATTACAAAATAGGGCAAGGATATGAATTTGTAATCTGAAACACCCATCAAATATGAAGTTTTTACAACTATAATGCTTGTCTTAATCATTTTAATGAAGAATGTTGATAGGAAAAATAAATATTTTTAGTTGTATTTTCCAAGCAATCACTCTATGATGAACAATTTTCCCATAAAATTCCATCCCCAAATATACCTATCAGTGTAACTAAGTGACATGTGATAATTGAATAGTATTTGATTTGGTTTGAAAGTTCTATGAAATGACAATAACATTCATTTTCATTAACTTATTTTTCAATTTTAAAAACATTATTTAAAAGGGAATATTATAAATTAAAGTTTATAAAAAATATTACATATTAATATTTGTTTTATAATATATATATATATTCTTAATTAAAAAGTGAAATATTTTTTTATAAATTTATAAATGGAAAAATTATGGTATTTTGAAAATAAACGATATTAACGGGTATACACAATTTTTCCATGAGTAAAAAAATTTAAACATTTTTCTATTGGAATGGCCCAACTCCCAATTATTATTTTTTTACTATAAGGGAACATTGCATTATTTTTATCAATTCACTTTCAAAATAAAGAATATTAGTAACCTACAAATAATTTTTTTTTTTTTTTTGGTAAGATTACTAATTAAATTTTATTGTAAATGGGTGAATTCTCAATAGAAGCTAACACTTTATCTAGTTTGTAGAATCGAAGATTTTTGTCTTCATCCTTATAAACATTGTGGAAAGATTTTCATCTCCTCACCTTGTATTTGATAGGGGGGATAATATTAGCGTTGATGATCAGACTTGAAGTTTCAAAGTCCTCCAATCCAACGAATGAATGATCCGACAAGCGAACAATTGAGTGAGAAAACTATTTAGGGAGACATTGATCCATTAAGACGATGATCGAGTAAGCCAATGAACAATCCAATGGGACAACAATCTAGTGAGCCACTTATGTAGTATCAGATATTATGGTGTACATCAAATTAGGTTCAATGATCCAACAGATCTAATAAGTATATAGTAAGGTATTTTATATTGATCTATGCAACAAATTGTTAACTAAAACATGGCCACATAAAATGATGAATTCACTATGCAAACACTTAGTGTTAAACTACAAAACCAAATAATAAAGATAGCAAACATATGACTATACCTTTTAAAATAAAAACCATATCATTTAAGTTTTAAAATTATTAATTTCATCCATTCAATTTTCAATTTTATATATGACAAAAAATATTCTTAATTTAATAAATCTAGAACATTTATACACTACTTAATATCTTAAAAAAATCAAATTTTGAGACCCCATTCCGAAATAGAGTCCGGTTATAAATTTGTAATGAAACACCCATCAAATATGTGGTTTTTAGAACTATAATACTCATCTTAATCATTTTAATGAAGAATGTTGATAGGCAAAATGGAATATTTTTAATTGTATTTGCCTAACAATCACTCTATGATGAATAATTTTCCCATAAAATGCCAAAAGTGTCACTAAATAACATGCTATAATTAAATAGTATTTGATTTGGTTTGAAAGTTGCTATAATTAAAATGTATTTGATTTGGTTTGAAAGTTTTATGAAATGACAATAGTCTTCATTTTTATTACTTTAATTTTCAATTTTAAAAATATTTATTAAAAGAAAATATTATAAATTAAATTTTGTAAAAAATATATATTAAAATAAAATATTAAAAAAAATATTATAAATTAAAATTTATAAAAAATATATATATTAAAATAAAATATTACATATTAATATTTGTTTTATAATTTATAACAATAAAAAAATATTTTTAATTAAAAAGTGAAATATTTTTTTATAAATAGAAAATTATGATAGTTTGAAAATAAAGAATGTTAACCAGTGTACAGAATTTTCCCACAAGTACAAGATTTAAACATTTTCGATATTCATAATGAGTCAGATAAAGATAAAGATGATAACTGGTTAATAAAATTACCCGGGAATCTTGTTAATAAGGTACCTCGGAAAATATGATATTTATTTATAAATTTGCGAAACATTCCAAATAGGCATGTTATTATATTCTTTTCCAACACGCAATAGTCGTTCTCAGAAGTCTGGAGAAGGCAGCGCGAGCTTTCCTACATCGTACCTCGACCCGATCTTCATCACAATCTTTTCGTCAATGGCTGCCATGTACAGATCGTATTCCGCAGTTATAATCGTGAAAAAACGAGTTGTCTTTACTGGAAGTTTTTTTTGTTATTTTTCTAGAAAGTCCAAAAACTCCATGGTTTTTCCGAATCTATTTTCTCTAAAATCTAGAAAGTTCGAAAAGTCACATTAAAAACAATTCTATTCTGAAATTGCTATTAACATTTCTGTTATTTCTCTTGCCTATGGCGGTCAGGTTTTTAATTTCAAAACAAATTACTTGTGTGGATTAATACATGTGGTAAATATATAAATGTGGTTGATATTAATAAAGGGGATATAAATTAATAATAATAATTTATTTTAATGGTTATTATTTTATAATAATATGATAATAATATTGAAATTATTAACAATATAATTAGATTATTGATATTATAAATTAAGAGATTAATATTAAATTCAAAAGATTAATATTATTAATCTGAACTCAAGGGATTAATATTATAAACCTAACGAATTAATAAACATAAGAGATTATTAATATTTTAAACCCAAAGGATTAATAAACTCAAAGATTATTAATATTATAAACTCAAGAGATTAATGAACCTAATGGCTTAATTTTTCATGTTTAAATTACTTTGTAAATATATAAACAACTTTTCATATACAATATGTCACAAGTTTTCTTTCATGATGTCTGGTTCATTCATATCCATGTATTAGTTCACACCCTATTTCACTATTTTTTTTGGGTGGAGTATAAACGTTGTGTGTTTTTAAGTCTTTTTCACTACAATTTTCACTCTAGTTGATTATATAATTTTTTTTAATTTAAATTGAATTTTTGAAAATATGAATGCTTTTAGCGTTTTTAAAAATTTAAAACATTTAGGGGATTGGAGAAGGTCTGGGGTAACTGTAGGCAAAGGTAAGTTTGTGTTTTCCTCGATCTCGTGTTAGGTCTGCTGGTAGACGAGATCTTTGAATCAGGTTTGCTTGGAAATATTGGTTCGAGGGTAATGAACGATGCTTCTCTTTGCGTGTGATTTCTGGGAATATCGGGATCACCTCAATCAGGCAGCCACAATGGTTGATCCAATCCAAAACCCTTAGTTATCCAGTGAAGTTTCAACATTCAACAATCTTGTAGCAAATGGCCCTAAGTTCTAGAAGTCAAACCCCTCAAAGTTTGTCAAGAAGATTGACGATATCCCAAAAATTTTCATCTCTACCACTCATGCAAGACAAAGAGCACTGCAACTCGTGGACTCGAGACTAATTGGCAAATTTACTCGATTATGGCCCTCCCCCAAGTCTATTAAATCCTAGATCAATTCTAATTGGAAACCAATGACGAAAGCAGAGGTCGTTTCTTCCTTTGTAGGAAAGGGCTTCTTCACTTTCTACTTTGAACTTAAGGAAGATAAGGAAATGATCTTTAGAAGTGGTCCATATTTCACGGGACCTCAAGGGTTGTTTTTGGATAGGTGGAACCCTAACTTCAACCTAGACTGTGATATCCCTAATATCATCCCAGTATGGGTTAAGCTACCCTACCTTCCTCTGCATTGTTGGAACAATGCCACATTCAAGCTGATTGTTAATTCACCGGGAAAATATATCAATTGTGCTAAACCCAAGGAAGGATTGTTTTTCTACGCCAGAGTTTGTGTGGAAGTTGATCTAAAAACGGGGATTTTGACAACAATCAATATTTGAATGGATGATTGGACTCTCATTCAGGAAGTTGACTATGATGAAATCCCTTTTAAATTTCAGATCTTTCACGAATACAGGCACTTCGTAAGAAGTTGTTCCAAAGCTCTAGCTTCATATGACAACCAAGGGGAGTAGGGGGATCAATGGAAGCAGGCTAAGAAACGAAAGGGCCCTACATAGAAACGTGCCATAAATCAAGGAAAATAGACCAGTCAATTGAAAAGAACAGGAAACAACACTACAACCTAAGAAAATAAAGCAAGTATGAGTCAGTCAGGGAGTCAGAAGGGTACATCTGATAAAAATGAAGTGCTAACAAGCCTCAACAATGAAGAAGGCCCTTCCTAAAAGGCTTAAGAGCCTATTTCGCATCACCATGCAATACCTCCAAAACAAGAGCATCCAATCCATGAGGAGTCCCCATATCCTTCATACAATTCATCGTATGGAAATGGAGAGGGGTACCTTTCCTCCAAATAAGCCATAACTACAGTCCCCATGGTGAGTTTGGAATTTGAAAAAGCATAGGATGAGAAAGAGAAAGAAACCGATAGAAAGGTCCAAAGAACTAGAAGGAAAACCAATAGAGAAATTATAAAAGAGAACCAAAAAAGAAAAAGAGTTGGGGAACTAAAGCACAATTCCTCGGCATCTAGTAGACCTCTGAAGCAAAGAGGGAAAAAAGGGAGCAACAACAGCCCCCCCAAAAGGGGCATCTATCTCCAAAAAGTATGTCATGAATATAATCTCCTAGAACTGCAGAGGGTTTGGTTCGAGAAAAAGAATAGAAGAAGCTAAATATTTAATTACAAAGGAAAATGCATCTATTTCCGTCTTCTAGCATACCAAAATGGATGAGAATGATCTCTTATATATATTCAACATAATATTTGGAATAGAAGTATCTTCCTTTCGTAAAGCTTGAGGGGAGCCTCAGGAGGATTTTTTACTTTATGGAATCCACACCAGCTAATGTTGTTGAAGAGTTGTAAATCAAATCATTGGATCGCTACAAATTTTCAAAGTTTGTTAATAAATCAAGCATGTAAAATCATAAACCTTTACATGATAATTCACATCAAGGAAAAACAAGAGTGTTGGGAATCTTTATTGGTCCTAAAAGACACTGTCTTTGGGGATAATTGTATCTTTGGAGGTGATTTTAATATTGTCCTTAATCAGAAGGAGAAGAGGGATGGGTTTCTTGTAATGGATCCCTTTCAGGAATCCATGGAGGAATTAATAAGATCGTTGCAACTCATGGATATTAAGGCTTCCATATTATGTTTCACTTGGAATAATAAGAGGTCATGCGCTAGGCACATTGCTGATAGATTATATAGATTCTTGGTCTCAGACAATTTCCTATATTCTCGCATGTCTCTTCACTCCTTTATTCTCTACTAGAATGGATCATACCATAGGCATATCAAGTTATTGATAAGTACCCCATAGAACTATGGACCCATTCCCTTCAGGTTCTTCGCCCTCTATTTGCAAACCCCTGTATTTTATGAGATTATTAACACATTGTGGAATCAATGGGTGGAAGCCAGTTCCATAGTTTTTTCGGAAACCAAAATTAAGAGATTAAAGAAAAACATAAAACAATGTTTGAAAATTGGGATCTCTTATAATAAGCCATCCCTCCCTTCTCTAGAGAAAAAATTTGAACAAATCCCATCTCAAATAGAGTCAGAGGAGGTATCTGAAGAAATTCTTCATCAAGAATTAAAAACCTTCCAATCATATCATGCTTGGTTAAGAAAGCAAGAAGAATTGTGGAGACTAAAATACATAAGTGTTTGGCTCAATGTAGCGGACAAACATACGAAATTTTCTCACAATCAAGAAAAGAACAAAGAGAGAAAAAATAAAATCTCATAAATATAGGTGCAGGGGAAAAAAATGGACAATTTTCCACTAATTTAGGAGGTGAGATATGATCATTTCAACAATTTATACTATAAAAATGAGCAAATAAATGAGGAGGAAAAAAATTTCATGCTTGAACAAGTTCCGAAGATGGCGTTGGAAGAAATCAACACATGGCTTGCATCCCCTACATCAGTGGAAGAAATAATTCAGGTTTTGTTCTCCTTTCTCTCAGACAAGGCTCTGGGTCGAAATGGATTTCTTGCTATTATTTACCACAAGTTTTGGGAGTTAATTCAAAAGGATTTAGTAAGAATTATAAGATACTCTTTGAAGCAATTGTGCATGGGGGAGGGATAAACTCCCCCTTTCTTGCCTTGATCCCTAAAGAAAGAAACCCCTCTTATTTTTCTCGATTTATACCAGTTTTCCTGTGTAATGTTTCATATAAGATAATTTCCAAAATCCTAGTTTTGAGGCTCAAAAATTTTCTCCCCAACACTATCTCTGAAAACCAAGGGATTTTTGTCCCTGGGAGGCATATTTTTTATAGTGTAATTATGATACAAGAGGAAGTTGATTCTAGTTGGGGAAGAGGAGACTAGGGGATGGTAGTAAAATTGGACATGGCTAACACTTTCGATAGAGTCCAACATAGCTTTATATTCAAAGTAATGAGAAAGATAGGCTTTCAAGGCAAGTTCATTCAATGGTTAGCACTTTGTATAGACTCCCCATGGATTGCTTCCTTTATTAATGAAAAAGACTCTCGCTTTTTCAAGGCTTCATGGGGGCTTAGAAAAGGATGTACCTTATCCCTTTCTTGTTTTCTATATGGAAAAATCTCTCAACAAAAGATTGGAATATGAAATAAGTGTGGATTGATTACATAGAATTCATTTCATGGAAGGCATCAAAAGTATTAACAATGGTTAATTCATTGATGATACCATTTTGCTGGGAGGAGTCTCATCATTGATTGCAAAAATATATATAAGGATCCTAGATAAATTTCTGGTAGCCTCAAGATGCCTACATAATGATAAAAAATCACAAATTTTTTCTTTCCAGAATATCAACCCTCTCCGTCAAAGAAAAATAAAAGAAGCCTTGGGATTCAAAGTCACGAAAGGCTAGAAAGAATTCAAATATTTGGGAATTTCAATCAGTATAAAAAAAATCCTCTTTGCGACCATGAGACAATATCATAGATAAAATCAAGAATAATATGGACAATGGTATCTCACTGGCTTAATATGGTGAGGAGATTGATCCTATTCAAAGCGGTATTATCAACAATTCCCTTGTTCTAGTTTTTTGCGCTTTTGGCCCCCAAATTCATTTTTCTTGGATTAGGCAGCCTCCTTCAAAAAATTTTATGGGAAGGAGGTAAGTTTGCAACAAAGAAATATCACTTAGGAAAATCGGCTACTTTTTAGGCTTCAAATCTCCACGGAGGTTTGGGAATCAGAGATCCCTTACTACTGAACATTGTGTTTGGAGCGAAGCTGGATTGGAATCTCATAACTCATCCAAAATCTTGGTGGGCACAAATTCTAAAATTAAAGTATCAATAGACTCCTGAAATGATCGTGCATGCATTGGTCCCCCATCTGGAAACTTAAAAGTTCAACATCCTTTTTTATTGAACCTCACAAAAATTGGGTTCCAAGAAATAAAGAATCCATCCAAATTTTAGAATACTAAACTCTTCAACAAAAACCATTAGAGAAAACTGAAGAGCTCCGCTTAATGAAAATTTTTATGCAAAGAAATGGAACAATATATTTAGCGAATATCTCTCAATGGGATGAGGAAGGCTGATGGAATAACTAGAACTTGGGGATCTTCCTGAGTGCCTAATACTTCTTCTTCAAGAATTAAAAACCTTCCAATCATATCATGCTTGGTTAAGACAGGAAGAAGAATTATGGGGACTAAAATACATAAGTGTTTGGCTCAATGCAGGGGACAAAAATACGAAATTTTTTCACAATCAAGAAAAGAACAAAGAGAGAAAAAATAAAATCTCATAAATATAGGTGCAGGGGAAAAAATGGACAATTTTCCACTAATTTAGGAGGTGACATATGATCATTTCAAAAATTTATACTGTCAAAATGGGAAAAGAAATGAGGAGGCAAAAAATTTCATGCTTGAACAAGTTCCAGAGATGGCGTTAGAAGAAATGAATGCATGGCTCGCATCCCCTCCATCACTGGAAGAAATCATTCAAGTTGTGTTCTCCTTTCTCTTAGACAAGGCTCTGGGTCCAAATGGATTTCCTGCTATTATTTACCACAAGTTTTTGCGATTTAATTCAAAATGATTTAGTAAGAATTATAGGATACTCCACAAGTTTTTGGGATTTAATTCAAAAGTATTTAGTAAGAATTATAGGATACTCTTTGAAGAAATTGTGCATGGGGGAGGGATAAACTCCTCCTTTTTTTCCTTGATCCCTAAAGAAAGAAACCCCTCTTATTTTTCTCTATTTATACCAATTTCTCTGTGTAATGTTTCATATAAGATAATTTCCAAAATCCTGGTTTTGAGGCCCAAAAACTATCTCTCCAACACTACCTTTGAAAACCAAGGGATTTTTGTCCCTGGGAGGCATATTTTTTATAGTGCAATTATGACACAAGAGGAAGTTGATTCTAGTTGGGGAAGAGGAGACCAGGGGATGGTATTAAAATTGGACATTGCTAACACTTTCTATAGAGTCCAGGGAAAATTTTAGGGGCGAATTTTATCCCAAAGGTGAATTTTAAGGGATTTTAAATTTTATTAAGGCGAATTTTTTATATAAAACTCATTTTTTATAGTTTAATAAAGTTAGCCCAAAAAATATTTTAAAAATAATTAATTATTTAATATTAGCCCACCAAAAAAAGGGCGCACAAAACTGGAAACATGAAATTTGCCCCCGATTTTCCAGATTTCCATGGCATTCGCCCCATTTTTTCAACCGATTTTCTAGATTTCCATGGCATTCGCCCCATTTTTTCAGTGGTTCGGGGAGGTGGCTGGGCTTTGTGCACAACGATCTTCTAAGTTCTTGCTGGCTGAGCGAGGCCGAGTTGGAAAAAAACAGTCATAGGAATCCCATCATGGTCCGTTAGGGTCTGGCCGACTATCTCTGGTTCGTCCCTCTCTGGTCTGGACTCCGTTAGGGCATCCCATAGTTTGTATATAGCAGAGAATCGAGATACACTTCGAAAGAGATGGTGTTGTGGGAGATAACACTCACCACAGCCTACGTGCTCGGCCTCAAGCGCGTGTACAAGCTCGCTTTCAGACTCCAACGCCGAATAATAACACAGAGGCACCGCACTTTTCGCTAGTTTGTTCAATGGTATGCACCTTCCTTCCCTTTCTCGATTTCAAGATCTCTGTTTCAAGATGACGCTGGTAAGTATTTCTGAAATTTTCGGCAAAAGATATTTCAAAATTTTGATGTGTTGGTAAGTATTTCTAAAACTTAAGAATCTGATAAGCCAATGTCGATGAAGATGATAGAACTTATCTGAAAGAAAATCTTGGATGGTTGCATTGCTAATAGTATTCCTTGGTGTATTAAATTTCTGAGTTCCAAGTTAGGTCCAATAACATTATATATGACTGCTCATGAAAGACATGATGCTTGAATGGAAATTGACAGCATGGTAGTAATGGTCGTATTGCTGATAGTACGCCTTGGTGTATTAAATTTCTGAGTTCATATATAAGCACAAAAATATTATATATGTTGCTCACAAGAGACATGATCCTTAAATGCAAAGAGAGTATGACAGAATGGTTGCATCGCTAATACTGGATCTTCATATATTAGATTGATGGGTTCAAAACTAGATGATAAAATATGCTGGGTTCAAACAGCAACATTTACACTGTTGATAGTGTGCTTTGATGCATTAGATGAGACCTCTGTGGGCACACTCTCTTGCAATGATGCTAGAAACCAAAGATTTCAACCAAATTATCCTCATCACTATCAAGGCCAAACAGATAAGGTTAGGATCTACAAATAAAAGGTGCTCTGCCATGTATATATAACAGGTTGAGTAAATAGAGCCTCCAGGTAATGAGAACACTGTTACGCATATATGAGAAGAATTAGGTGATATTTTTGTGATCCAGTCCAATGGGTTTTGGCTTAGGAAGAGAGGGATCACCACACTGATAAAATTGCTAAGGGATACAATGAAGATCAAAGAGAACCCATAACACATGCCATACATCATGGAAGTAGGTATGCTACTGGATCTAAAGAAAATAAACAAGTTTAATATGCAATTGAGAGTAAGATCTCTTGGGATTTGAATTTGTAGTAGATTTTAGTTGTGAATAGGTTAATTTCAAGTCTTGGAAACCTAGTGTCATTAAAATACCTTGACTCAACTATCACCTTATATAATGGTAGGAAACTACTCTGCTCAATCCTTGAATTGCTTGAGTTGATGTTGATATGGTGGACTAGTGAAGGGAATTCTTCTATAGGTGTTAAAAGTTTCATGACTAGGGACTTTTCCTTTAGAACTTTACAATGCTTTTAGATGTACGAATATATTGAAAGAACCTAAACATTTATATGGTGGTTCAGAAGGTCTTATGCAACCTAAGCTACCTGGGTTTAGCCTATGTGTCATTAAGGCCTCCCTTGCGGTAGACCTGTAGATGCACCAAGGGTGCTGGCGATAAGAAAGCTTGGTGGATATTCATTGAAAAATCTTGTGCAAGCTGGACAACTCGCAAGCATCCATGCTGGTCTAGCTACTAGTCAGCTGTGCATACACATGTTATATATGTGGATATCCGATATGCAGTCAGGACAGGAGCCTTTTCACCTGAAAAGAAAACAACTTAAGTTTCAGGTCTCTGTTCCTGCCCAGGATAGCAAACATAGAACAGATTTAGAATAAATTTGGATGCTTATCCTTGGCCAGAATATGGGCCTTATCCATTCCTCAATGCTATGGTAAAAACCAGGCATGAAAGTCTCTAGTCAAGCCCTTGTGCCCTCCATATTTTTCAAAAAGGAATACTGTGGTACTCTGCCCTCAAAATCCATCAACCTGTCTTTGAGCAGGACAATTCTTGAAATTGGTTCTATACAATATTAAGGTTGGCATAGAGACCTGAGTAATGGTTCTATTGTGTCAAATGGTCCTGTTGTGTCAAAATATGACTAAGAGGTCCACATAGTATGACACAAGAAGTCACCCTAGCGGGTCACGTGGCACATTTCCTCAGTCACCGTAGCTTTAGAGTGTTCAGCACATCTCATCCTCCCAGGAGCAGTAATACAAAGTAAGCACCCTAGATGTAAAAGAAGACCACTCAAAGGAGAAGAAGGCTACACCTTGACCAAAAAATAATAATAATATTAATAATAATAATAATCCTTGAGGGGGTATATTCATTGAAAAATCTTGTGCAAGCTGGACAACTCGCAAGCATCCATGTTGGACCCTGGTCTAGCTACTAGTCAGCTGTGCATACACATGTTATATATGTGGATATCCGATATGCAGTCAGGACAGGAGCCTTTTCACCTGAAAAGAAAACAGCTTAAGTTTCAGGTCTCTGTTCCTGCCCAGGATAGCACACATAGAACAGATTTAGAATAAATTTGGATGCTTATCCTTGGCCAGAATATGGGCCTTATCCATTCCTCAATGCTATGGTAAAACCAGGCATGAAAGCCTCTAGTAAAGCCCTTGTGCCCTCCAGATTTTTCAAAAAGGAATACTGTGGTACTCTGCCCTCAAAATCCATCAACCTGTCTTTGAGCAGGACAATTCTTGAAACTGGTTCTATACAATATTAAGGTTGTCATAGAGACCTGAGTAATGGTTCTGTTGTGTCAAATGGTCCTGTTGTGTCAAAATATGACTAAGAGGTCCACATAGTATGACACAAGAAGTCACCCTGGTGGGTCACGTGGCAAATTTCCTCAGTCACCGCAGCTTCAGAGTGTTCAGCACATCTCATCCTCCCAGGAGCAGTAATACAAAGTGAGCACCCCAGATGTAAAAGAAGACCACTCAAAGGAGAAGAAGGCTACACCTTGACAATAATAATAATAATAATAATCCTTGAGGGGGTATATTCATTGACAAATCTTGTGCAAGCTGGACAATTCGCAAGCATCCATGCTGGTCTAGCTACTGGTCAGCTGTGCATACACATGTTATATATGTGGATATCCGATATGCAGTCAGGACAGGAGCCTTTTCACCTGAAAAGAAAACAGCTTAAGTTTCAGGTCTCTGTTCCTGCCCAGGATAGCACACATAGAACCGATTTAGAATAAATGTGGATGCTTATCCTTGGCCAGAATATGGGCCTTATCCATTCCTCAATGCTATGGTAAAAACCAGGCATGAAAGCCTCTAGTCAAGCCCTTGTGCCCTCCAGATTTTTCAAAAAGGAATACTGTGGTACTCTGCCCTCAAGCACTTACATGTTGCATCAACATGGATCGACCTCTACTGGCATAGGTTCAAGGCTATACGATCTAGGTTCTACACATTGGTTAACCATCACATTGTTATACTCTTGAGAAGATGCCATTGAATCAATACAAATCACATTGCTATGCTCTCGAGAAAATGCCATTGAATCAATACAAACAAATCACATGAAAAATGCTTGAATGCACCAAAACATAATATTAATGTGACTAAACTCCCTCATCACATTAGAATAACGAATCTTTGACCATACACTTCAGTAATCATGACATTACACCATTCCTATAACCTGAGAGCAGTTACAACTTACTTGATTGTTCCAGTGCAGAATCGACCACTACAAGAGATAAGAAACATGATTTTCATCCATCGAATTCCACAGTATGCCAGAACACCAAATTTTTATCCTCACGTACCATATCGATTAGTCTCATGCACCAGATCAGTTATTAATTTGTACAAGAACAAAATTTTGAGTGATTTGTTGACATTTTTAATCAATTCAACAAGCAAGAATGATATAATTGGTCGCAAAGGCACTTGATCGCTCAAGAGAAAAGGGTAGGGTTGTAATGTGCTTCAATGTCATAATGGACTCTTTGGGTTACATGGAACGTCTGTTTCTGGTCTCTTATCAACATTTGGTGTGGGTGTTGTGATTGTGATGTTCATTTGGTTTGATGTGGGTGTCGTGATTGTGGTGTTTGTCCGGGTGATTTCTTGATTCTTTTTGTAATGCTTCAGTCCATTATTACAATCCTCAATAAAAACAATGACATATTCCTATTTATATGAATTTCGTTCCACATTAATATTTCCCCATCCTTCACATAAACTTGCCAAGCAAGATATCTAGATCACACGCCAATCCTTAATTCACATACACAATCTCACACTTCAAAGCAAGATATCCAGATCACATGCCAATCCTTAACTCACATACACAATCTCACACTTCAAACCAAATCAGAGACAATCATACTAGAACAATTAAGTTTAAATGATGAGCTTAATTACATCAAATGGAAACTTCAGACATCATGTTAACAAAATCGATCACACCCAATTGATCTTTAGATTGACTAGACCAACACGTAATTCAGCTCACGCACATTGCACCAGATCTATTAAATACCTTTGCCAAATCAAGAACAAAGAAACAAAAAATGCAATCGCACCATAATTGTTCTTGCATTAAACACCAAAAAAGTGACAAACCAGAGCTATACAACCTCCATTAGAATCAGTCATGTGACATGGAAGAAACTATTATACTGATCAAACCACTGCATCAATCCTATATATGAACCAGACTACCATCAAATTGATACTAGATTCCCCAAGTTGCAGTGTCAAATACGACCTATATATTAAAATAAAATATTACATATTAATATTTGTTTTATAATTTATAACAATAAAAAAATATTTTTAATTAAAAAGTGAAATATTTTTTTATAAGTTTATAAAAGGAAAATTATGATAGTTTGAAAATAAAGAATATTAACCAGTGTACAGAATTTTCCCACAAGTACAAGATTTAAACATTTTCGATATTCGTAATGAGTCAGATAAAGATAAAGATGATAACTGGTTAATAAAATTACCCGGGAATCTTGTTAATAAGGTACCTCGGAAAGTATGATATTTATTTATAAATTTGCGAAACATTCCAAATAGGCATGTTTGCCGCTTTGCCATTGGTGCAGCTCGAGGAGCTCTTCTTTTCCAACACGCAATAGTCGTTCTCAGAAGCAACGATGCGGAAGTCTGGAGAAGGCGGCGCCGGCTTTCCTAAATCGTACCTCGACCCGATCTTCATCACAATCTTTTCGTCAATGGCTGCCATGTACAGATCGTATTCCGCAGTTATAATCGTGAAAAAAGGAGTTGTCTTTACTGGAAGTTTTTTTTGTTATTTTTCTAGAAAGTCCAAAAAATCCATGGTTTTTTCGAATCTATTTTCTCTAGATCTTCATCACAATCCTTTCGTCAATGGCTGCCATGTACAGATCGTATTCCGCAGTTATAATCGTGAAAAAAGGAGTTGTCTTTACTGGAAGTTTTTTTTGTTTTTTTTCTAGAAAGTCCAAAAACTCCATGGTTTTTCCGAATCTATTTTTCTAGAAAGTCACATTAAAAACAATTCTATTCTGAAATTGCTATTAACATTTCTGTTATTTCTCTTGCCTATGGCGGTCAGGTTTTTAATTTCAAATCAAATTACTTTTGTGGATTAATACATGTGGTAAATATATAAATGTGGTTGATATTAATAAATATATTTGATAGGGGATATAAATTAATAATAATAATTTATTTCAATGGTTATTATTTTATAATCATATGATAATAATATTGAAATTATTAACAATATAATTAGATTATTGATATTATAAATTAAGAGATTAATATTAAATTCAAAAGATTAATATTATTAATCTGAATTTAAGGGATTAATATTATAAATCTAACGAATTAATAAACATAAGAGATTATTAATATTTTAAACCCAAAGGATTAATAAACTCAAAGATTAATAATATTATAAACTCAAGAGATTAATGAACCTAATGGCTTAATTTTTCATGTTTAAATTATTTTGTAAATATATAAACAACTTTTCATATACAATATATGTCACAAGTTTTCTTTCATGATGTTTGGTTCATTCATATCCATGTATTAGTTCACACCCTATTTCACTATTTTTTTTGGGTGGAGTATAAACGTTGTGTGTTATTAAGTCTTTTTCACTACAATTTTCACTCTAGTTGATTATATAATTTTTTTAATTTAAATTGAATTTTTGAAAATATGAATGCTTTTAGCATTTTTAAAAATTTAAAACATTTAGGGGATTAGAGAAGGTCTGGGGTAACCCTAGGCAAAGGTAAGTTTGTGTTTTCCTCGATCCTGTGTCAGGTCTGCTGGTAGAGAGATCTTTGAATCAGGTTTGCTTGGAAATATTGGTTCGAGGGTAATGAACGATGCTTCTCTTTGTGTGTGATTTCTGGGAAGATCGGGATCACCTCAATTGGGCAGCCACAATGGTTGATCCAATCCAAAACCCTTAGTTATCCAGTGAAGTTGCAACATTCAACAATCTTGTAGCAAATGGCCCTAAGTTCTAGAAGTCAAACCCCTCAAAGTTTGTCAAGAAGATTGACGATATCCCAAAAATTTTCATCTCTACCACTCATGCAAGAGCAAGAGCACTGCAACTCGTGGACTTGAGACTAATCGGCAAATTTACTCGATTATGGCCCTCTCCCAAGTCTATTAAATCCTAGATCGATTCTAATTGGAAACCAATGATGAAAGCGGAGGTCGTTTCTTCCTTTGTAGGAAAGGGCTTCTTCACTTTCTACTTTGAACTTAAGGAAGATAAGAAAATGATCTTTAGAAGTGGTCCATATTTCATGGGACCTCAAGGGTTGTTTTTGGATAGGTGGAACCCTAACTTCAACTTAGATTGTGATATCCCTAATATCATCCCAGTATGGGTTAAGCTACCCTACCTTCCTCTGCATTGTTGGAACAATGCCACATTCAAGTTGATTGTTAATTCACCGGGAAAATATATCAATTGTGCTAAACCCAAGGAATGATTGTTTTTCTACGCCAGAGTTTGTGTGGAAGTTGATATAAAAACGGGGATTCCGACAACAATCAATATTTGAATGGATGATTGGACTCGCATTCAGGAAGTTGACTATGATGAAATCCATTTTAAATTTAAGATCTTTCACGAATACAGGCACTTCGCAAGAAGCTGTTCCAAAGCTCTAGCTTTATAGGATAACCAAGGGGAGTAGGGGGATCAATGGAAGCAGGCTAAGAAACGAAAGGGCCCTACATAGAAACGTGCCATAAATCAAGGAAAATAGACCAATCAATTGAAAAGAATAGGAAACAACACTACAACCTAAGAAAATAAAGCGAGTATGAGCCAGTCAGGGAGTCAGAAGGGTACATCTGATAAAAATGAAGTGCTAACAAGCCTCAACAATGAAGAAGGCCCTTTCCAAAAGGCTTAAGAGCCTATTTCACATCACCATGCAATACCTCCAGAACAAGAGCATCCAATCCATGAGGAGTCCCCATATCCTTCATACGATTCATCGTGAGGAAATGGAGAGGGGTACCTTTCCTCCAAATAAGCCATAACTACAGTCCCCATGGTGAGTTTGGAATTTGAAAAAGCATAGGATGAGAAAGAGAAAGAAACCGATAGAAATGTCCAAAGAACTAGAAGGAAAACCAATAGAGAAATTATAAAAGAGAACCAAAAAAGAAAAAGAGTTGGGGAACTAAAGCACAATTCCTCGGCATCTAGTAGACCTCTGAAGCAAAGAGGGAAAAAAGGGAGCAACAAAAGCCCCCCCAAAAGGGGCATCTATCTCCAAAAAGTAAGTCATGAATATAATCTCCTAGAACTACAGAGGGTTTGGTTCGAGAAAAAGAATAGAAGAAGCTAAATATTTAATTACAAAGGAAAATCCATCTATTTCCCTCTTCTAGGATACCAAAATGGATGAGAATTATCTCTTATATATTCAACATAATATTTGGAATAGAAGTATCCTCCTTTCGTAAAGCTTGAGGGGAGCCTCAGGAGGATTTTTTACTTTATGGAATCCACACTAGCTAATGTTGTTGAAGAGTTGTAAATCAAATCATTGGATTGCTACAAATTTTCAAAGTTTGTTAATAAATCAAGTATGTAAAATCATAAACCTTTACATGATAATTCACATCAAGGAAAAGCAGGAGTGTTGGGAATCTTTATTGGTCCTAAAAGACACTGTCTTTGGGGATAATTGTATCTTTGGAGGTGATTTTAATACTGTCCTTAATCAGAAGGACAAGAGGGATGGGTTTCTTGTAATGGATCCCTTTCAGGAATCCATGGAGGAATTAATAAGATCGTTGCAACTCATGGATATTAAGGCTTCCATATTATGTTTCACTTGGAATAATAAGAGGTCATGCACTAGGCACATTGCTGATAGATTATATAGGTTCTTGGTCTCAGACAATTTCCTATATTCTAGCATGTCTCTTCACTCCTTTATTCTCTACTAGAATGGATCATACCATAGGCATATCAAGTTATTGATAAGTACCCCACAGAACTATGGACCCATTCCCTTCAGGTTCTTCGCCCTCTATTTGCAAACCCCTGTATTTTATGAGATTGTTAACACATTGTGGAATCAATGGGTGGAAGCCAGTTCCATAGTTTTTTCGGAAACCAAAATTAAGAGATTAAAGAAAAACATAAAACAATGTTTGAAAATGGGGATCTCTTATAATAACCCATCCCTCCTTTCTCTAGAGAAAAAATTTGAACAAATCCCATCTCAAATAGAGTCAGAGGAGGTATCTGAAGAAATTCTTCATCAAGAATTAAAAACCTTCAAATAATATCATGCTCGGTTAAGAAAGCAAGAAGAATTATGGAGACTAAAATACATAAGTGTTTGGCTCAATGCAGCGGAAAAACATACGAAATTTTCTCACAATCAAGAAAAGAACAAAGAGAGAAAAAATAACATCTCATAAATATAGGTGCAGGGGAAAAAAATGGACAATTTTCCACTAATTTAGGAGGTGACATATGATCATTTCAACAATTTATACTGTAAAAATGGGCAAATAAATTAGGAGGAAAAAAAATTCATGCTGGAACAAGTTCTGAAGATGGCGTTGGAAGAAATCAATGCATGGCTCGCATCCCCTCCATCAGTGGAAGAAATAATTCAGGTTTTGTTCTCCTTTCTCTCAGACAAGGCTCTGGGTCCAAATGGATTTCTTTCTATTATTTACCACAAGTTTTGGGAGTTAATTCAAAAGGATCTAGTAAGAATTATAAGATACTCTTTGAAGCAATTGTGCATGGGGGAGGGATAAACTCCTCCTTTCTTGCCTTGATCCCTAAAGAGAGAAACCCCTCTTATTTTTCTCGATTTATACCAGTTTTCCTGTGTAATGTTTCATATAAGATAATTTCCAAAATCCTAGTTTTAAGGCTCAAAAAATTTCTCCCCAACACTATCTCTAAAAACCAAGGGATTTTTTTCCTTGGGAGGCATATTTTTTATAGTGTAATTATGATACAAGAGGAAGTTGATTCTAGTTGGGGAAGAGGAGACTAGGGGATGGTAGTAAAATTGGACATGGCTAACACTTTCGATAGAGTCCAACATAGCTTTATATTCAAAGTAATGAGAAAGATAGGTTTTCAAGGCAAGTTCATTCAATGGTTAGCACTGTGTATAGACTCCCCATGGATTGCTTCCCTTATTAATGAAAAAGACTCTCGCATTTTCAAGGCTTCATGGGGGCTTAGAAAAGGATGTACCTTATCCCTTTCTTGTTTTCTATATGGAAAACTCTCTCAACAAAATATTGGAATATGAAATAAGTGTGGATTGATTACATAGAATTCATTTCATGGAAGGCATCAAAAGTATTAACGATGGTTAATTCGTTGATGATACCATTTTGATAGGAGGAGGCTCATCATTGATTGCAAAAATATATATAAGGATCCTAGATAAATTTCTGGTAGCCTCAGGATGCCTACATAATGATACAAAATCACAAATTTTTTCTTTCCAGAATATCAACCCTCTCCATAAAAATAAAATAAAAGAAGCCTTGGGATTCAAAGTCACGAAAGGCTAGAAAGAATTCAAATATTTGGGAATTTCAATCAGTATAAAAAAATCCTCTTCTCGACCATGAAACAATATCATAGATAAAATCAAGAATAATATGGACAATGGTATCTCACTGGCTTAATATGGTGAGGAGATTGATCCTCTTCAAAGCGGTATTATCAAAAATTCCCTCGTTCTAGTTTTTTTCGCTTTTGGCCCCCAAATTCATTTTTCTTAGATTAGGCAGCCTCCTTCAAAACATTTTATGGGAAGGAGGTAAGTTTGCAACAAAGAAATATCACTTAGGAAAATCGACTACTTTTCGGGCTTCAAATCTCCACGGAGGTTTGGGAATCAGAGATCCCTTACTACTGAACATTGTGTTTGGAGCGAAGCTGGATTGGAATCTCATAACTCATCCAAAATCTTGGTGGGCACAAATTCTAAAAGTAAAGTATCAATAGACTCCTGAAATGATCGTGCATGCATTGGTCCCCCGTCTGGAAACTTAAAAGTTCAACATCCTTTTTTATTGAACCTCACAGAAATTGGGTTCCAAGAAATAAAGAATCCATCCAAATTTTCGAATACTAAACTCTTCAACAAAAACCATTAGAGAAAATTGAAGAGCTCCGCTTAATGAAAAATTTTACGCAAAGAAATGGAACAAGATATTTAGCGAATATCTCTCAATGGGATGAGGAAGGCTGACGGAATAACTAGAACTTGGGGATCTTCCTGAGTGCCTAATACTTCTTCATCAAGAATTAAAAACCTTCCAATCATATCATGCTCGGTTAAGACAGGAAGAAGAATTATGGGGACTAAAATACATAAGTGTTTGGCTCAATGCAGGGGACAAAAATACGAAATTTTTTCACAATCAAGAAAAGAACAGAGAGAGAAAAAATAAGATCTCATAAATATAGGTGCATGGGAAAAAATGGACAATTTTCCACTAATTTAGGAGGTGACATATGATCATTTCAAAAATTTATACTGTCAAAATGGGAAAAGAAATGAGGAGGAAAAAAATTTAATGCTTGAACAAGTTCCAGAGATGGCGTTGGAAGAAATGAATGCATGGCTCGCATCCCCTCCGTCAGTGGAAGAAATCATTCAGGTTGTGTTCTCCTTTCTCTTAGACAAGGCTCTGGGTCCAAATGGCTTTCCTGCTATTATTTACCACAAGTTTTTGTGATTTAATTCAAAAGGATTTAGTAAGAATTATAGGATACTCCACAAGTTTTTGGGATTTAATTCAAAATGATTTAGTAAGAATTATAGGATACTCTTTGAAGAAATTGTGCATGGGGGAGGGATAAACTCCTCCTTTTTTTCCTTGATCCCTAAAGAAAGAAACCCCTCTTATTTTTCTCTATTTATACCAATTTCTCTGTGTAATGTTTCATATAAGATAATTTCCAAAATCCTGGTTTTGAGGCCCAAAAACTATCTCTCCAACACTACCTCTGAAAACCAAGGGATTTTTGTCCCTGGGAGGCATATTTTTTATAGTGCAATTATGAAAAAAGAGGAAGTTGATTCTAGTTGGGGAAGAGGAGACCAGGGGATGGTATTAAAATTGGACATTGCTAACACTTTCTATAGAGTCCAACATAGTTTTCTATTCAAAGTAATGTGAAAGATGGGATTTCAAGGCAAGTTCATTCAATGGGTAGCACTGTGTATAGACTCGCCATGGGTTGCTCCCCTTATTAATGGCAAAGACTCTCGCTTTTTCAAGGCTTCATGGGGGGTTAGACAAGGATCTCCCTGATCCCCTTTCTTATTTTCTATATGGAAAACTCTCTCAGCAAAATATTGGAATATGAAATAAGTGTGGATTAATTACATCGAATTCATTTCATGGAAGGGATCAAAATTATTAACCATGGTCAATTCGCTGATGATACCGTTTTGCTAGGAGGAGCCTAATCATTGATTTCTTGAATATATAGAAGGATCCTAGATAAATTTCTGGTAGCCTCGGAATGCCTACTTAAAGAGACAAAATCACAAATTTTTTCTTTCTAGAATATCAACCCTCTCTGTTAGAGAAAAATAAAAGAAGCCTTGGGATTAAAAGTCACGACAGGCTAGAAAGACTTCAAATATGTGGGAATTTCAATCAGTATAAAAAAATCATCTTCTCGACCATGAAACAATATCATAGATAAAATCAATAATAATATGGACAATTTGGTATCTCACTAGGTTAATATGGCGAGGATATTGATCCTCTCCAAAGCAGTATTATCAACAATTCCCTTGTTCTATTTTTTTTCACTTTTGGCCCCCAAATTCATTTTTCTTAGATTAGAGAGCCTCCTTCAAAAAATTTAATGGGAAGGAGGTAAGTTTGGAACAAAGAAATATCACTTATGAAAATCAGCTATTTTCTGAGTTCCAAAGCTCCACAGAGGTTTGGGAATCAGAGATCCCTCACTGCTGAACACTACATTTCGAGAAAAGCTGGATTGGAATCTCATAACTCATCCAAACTCTTGGTTGGAAAAAATTCTAAAAGTAAAGTATCAATAGAATCCTGAAATAAATTGTGCATGCATTGGTCCCCCATTTGGAAACTTAAAAGTTTAGCATCCTTTTTTATTGAATCTCACAGAAGTTGGGTTCTAGGAAATAAAGAGTCCATCCAAATTTTGGAAGACTCAACTCTTCAGCAAAAACCATTAGAGAAAATTGAAGAGCTTCGCCTAATGAAATTTTTTATGCAAAGGCATGGAACAAGGTATTTAGCCAATATATCTCAATGGGATGAGGAAGGCTGATGGGCTAACTAGAATCTTGTGGATCTTCCTGAATGCCTAATACCTCTCAGGGAAACTGTGAAGAAAATGTTGTTTGATGGTTCTCCTATTAATTGATCTCTTTAGGATAAGATTCAATATTCATACTTTATCAAAGAAGTATATTTGGAGTTTCTTTTCCAATCCATCATCCCCCCTATTCCTATTTTTGGAGAAAGTTGTGGGGCCAGAACGCTTTGCCTAAGGTCAATACTTTTTGTTAGTTGTTGATCCAAAAAATAAATTCAACTACGGAAAGCTTTAAAAAGAGAGGAATCCAGGGTCCATTCAGATGTCCATTGTGTGAATATTATGAATAATATATTCTCCACCTCTTTCTTGAATTCTAATTAACTAAGACTATTTGGTCTCAGGCTCTGGGACCTCTATTCTCAAGGACTCAGTGGTCGGTAGACATCCAAGACATATTTTTTGTTTGGAAAAAACATTACACTACAAGGAAAAGACCCTCTAACGGATGTTTTTGAGGAATCCCTTATAAAAATAGCCCAAATATCCATTTGTAGTAGAGGTCACTAGAGGAAGTTGGCGGGTAGAGGTTTTTGCAGATGCTTTTTTGTGGTGTGTTTCTAATCGTAACAAACCGATGTATTTTATAAAAAGTGCATTGGTGCGTACTATCAATTGGCACACCGAGACACTGTGCTCTCCGTAAAAACCGTCTCGATGCCTCTCAGTACTCCAGCACACCAGTGCTCTATGTACAAATCGGCCTGATGTTTCTTAGTAATCCAACGCACCGTAATGAAGTGCGGTGTGCCATTGATAAAACCGCCCAATGCGTCTCATAATCGAGTGCACCGAAAAAGGGTTAATTTAAAAAAAATAACTGGTCGTGAAAAACCTAATTTTTACTTGTTTAGTTCTCTAGAGCTCTCAAGCAAAAGTGTGAGTTTGTATTTGCTGAGGCTCCCTGCCATCGGTGCTTCCATTCCTCGCACTAATTTCGTCCATTGCTCATAGTGTGGAGTTCGAATTTTCAAAAATCGAGGGCAAATTTGTTTTTTAGTATTCCTCAACACAGATGCCTCCTTGACGCGCAAATGTGAAAGTAATCTACTTTTTTCTCAAAATCTTAAACTTTTAGCTGATTAATTTGTCAAATTCACTTAAAATTTACTGTTTTTTTTTGCGAGGTGCATTCGAGCTATTATTCTCGCACCGTTCGTGGTGCCGCTTGTAAATTTACAGGCTGCACTACGAACGATGTTAACGGAAACTGCACCAGGTTCCGGTGTTGTACCGAGAAAACGTGCACCACTGTAACACTAAAATAGTGTGGTGTGTGTCAATCTCCTTCGCACCGAGAATATAAAATTTTAAAAAATAACATGGTGGTGCGGTCATTTATAGGACCGCATTGTTAATTATGTATTTTTGTCGAGCAGTGTGTTGACCAAACTAACGTCCTTGGGGTGGATAGTTTGGTCAACACACCACACACAAAAAGAAATCTTGTTTACACGATGCACAAAATTTTTACATGCACACCATGAGTGGTGCATGATAAAGAAGTACGCACTGGTAGCAGTGCATGACTATTTTTTTGGGTGCACTGAGTGTTTTTCTCAATAAAAATTATATATATATATATATATATATATATATATATATATATATATATATATTTGTAAATACATTTGTTATTTAATAAAAAAAATGTATTAAATATGTGAATCATTCAAAGACATCAACAGAGAGAGCAAAGGGAACAACAAGAGCATATGGAGGACTATTATAACATGATTCAGCTTTGGGAGGCATGGGAGAGGGAGAGAATTTTATACCCTCACCCTATTATGACAACCACCAAGTTGCTCTTAAGGGAGGTAGGACTCCTCAAGTTATACATGGAGGTTACATCCCTAAAGGGGCACAATGGGTTATTGGGACAGTTGATCTACAGGTGGGATGCCCACCGTCAAGATTTCCAGATTGGTCCTGGCTAGTGGTACGAGCTCACTGAGGAGGACATCTATTTTATTACTGGCCTATATATGAGAGGGCAGGATTTGCCCCAGTTCCCAGACGTACTCCTAGAGATACATTAGGGACGACATACTTTCTCCTGCAGCTTTTCAGGTGTCTGGTGGTCAGTTACGCATTGTTTCGTTTGGTCCTGAGGATGTGAGGTGCATCTCGCTACTACTGAAGACCATTGCACACTATACTAGTGATGGGCAGTGCATTAGTACTACTCTACGACAACAAATTTCAGAAATTTCTAGGGAAACTTCAAATGCATTGGATGGGACCATTCTATGTCATAGAAATCCATGATTCAGGAGCAATAAAGCTAGCACAATTGGATGGAGTAATAGTACCTAGTTGGGTGAATGGTGCATGCCTGAAACCCTACCAGGAGTGACCAAACTAAATTTTATTTTCAATAAACTCTCGCACCTAAGAGGAGTCTATAGAGTAGATAGTCAAAAACTCTCTTGCATCCGAGATGAGTCTGTAGGTTAGAAATTCAATAAATCTCTCTCAACAGAGAAACAACAATAAACCATAGAATTCAGTTTCCGCATGTATGATAGGAAGGCAAAAAATAATAATATGTGTGTCGTGAGTACCCAACTGCCACACTGTTGCAGCATGGGGACCACACCGCAACTAATTGTGGTCCGAGGGGGGGGTTGTAGGGACCGTATGACCAAGCATGTCAACCATCATTCTATCATAATTAACCATCATTTAGGTGTCAGTCCATAGTGTCGGCCAAAATTTCTAAAATATTTTTCGTAATTGGAAACAACACTCCGTAATAAAGTTTCCACATCAGGCCATAATAATTATCCTTCACATCCTCTCAATTTCCGAAGCCACCATCAACAGATTCAGAGTCCACGTCATCTGAGTAACCAACCACACAATTGTAGCCGCATAGGGAACCTGGAAAAATTAATTAGTATTAAGTCTCATCAATGCCCTTTGTGCCAACATTCCTACTAAATCTGCATGGAGAAAGGAAAAACCAAAGAGTCAGAAAACAAAGAATTGCAAGGGAAGGAAACTACAATAATGATCATCCATAGCATACCAGCAAAGTTTCAAAGGCACAAATTAGCAACATGTTGATGGGAAAAACTGTCTGCCCAACAGCAGGGGATCTCCCCGGTAAAAGGTCCCAATTAGACCTTGAACCGTTTGGAATAGGGATCCCGTCCGGGGTGTGGGTTCGGCTATCGCTGATTTCTCCTTTATTTGGGTCTCACTTAAACTCTATAAAACAATGGATACACACCTAATCAAATGATACAAGACATATGATTGATGCATTAAATGTACATATAACACTATGAGTAGCAAGAGGAAATAATAAAGCATGAAGACCGAAGGAAGTGTTGTTAACAACACTTCATTAGGGTCATGCTTGTAAACTATTCTGACCACAAAAGAAACAATTCCTCATGGCAAGAACACCCTTCACTTCCTAAAATTTTTAAATGATAACACAAATGCTAATAAACAAAGCCATCAGCGTTCGTTAAGAAAGTGAAAGGAACTCAACCACCATTAACATACTCAACAAACTGTTATGCAATTGTGATATGAATTGAAGATACAGTTCCCTTAATCTAAAGATGTTCAGAAACTGCAAATATAATACTCAATAGCACTCATACATATGACAACACCAGATCCACAAAGGGATTTTTCAAAATGCTTGTATTCATGCTTAAATGTATAATCCTCTGGTAATACAATGTACTCAGATCGAGTCCCAAAACCAAGGCATCTTACAAGTTCCCGAAGGAAGTATTTATAGAGAAAAGCTCGCCCTTTGGGTTCCCTGACTTTTCGTCTTCCTGACCATTGGGTTGCCTTGTGACCCGCGACCTCGGACAATCCGCGACCTGCGACCTCGGACCATCCGCGACCTGCGACCTCGTGCCCTCCGGCAGATCAGCGACTGGCGACCTCAGGAAATCCGCGACTTGCGACCTCACGCTCTCAGGAAGATTAGCGACTTGCGACCTCAAGCAATCCACGACCTGCGACCTCGCGCCCTCGAGCAGATCAGCGACTTGCGACCTCGGGCAATCTGCGACCTGCAACCTTGAAACCTCGGGCATATCAGCAACTTGCGACCTCGGGCAATATGTGACGTACGACCTTGGGCAAATCAGCAACTTGCGACCTCATGCAATTCGCGACCTCCTTTCAGCGATCTCGGGGTTTTGCAGCAAGATTTTTTCATCCTTCATCACTGTCTCATGAAAGTGACTAAGTACCTTTGCGGTTCTTTCGAGCTTTGAAAGGATCCACATTACCCACCAGAGAGGACCCTAGCTCTGGCTTTGTGCGTCGACCACCTCTACCTGCAAACAACGTAACATGGGTCACATGTCTTTAAAATATTGATGCTAAAGTATAGTTAGTTAGCTGAAGGAAAGATTTAGAAATAATGCACTTAGACCCCTAGGTGGTCCAGTGCTCTCAGATTGTAAACATGTAGATTCCCATGGCAATCACCGGTTTCCAGGGAGTCTTCATTCGCTCCTATGGAGGCTCAGCTAATGAATTTAAACCCCGATCCAGATTAACAGATTTCTCTGCCTCTAACTATTTATTGGTAGTATCCTCACTTATTTCTGAATATATAATAGCAAGTCTTTTGGGAAGCTTAAGGCTACAAACAATGGCATCTGGAAATTTATAGCCTGCTGAGTTATGTGCCCCATGGAAACCTGAAACGAGCTTCTTCAAAAGTTACCCCATGGTACCTTATGTGGTGCTGGCTAGGGCAATGTCCCAACATAGAAAATAGTTTCTTGTTAGATCTTCAAAGCAACCCACTTGTAATTGCAATACCAATCTGCCGAAAGCAAAGGGTACTAGTCGTTGTTAAGGCATAAAGGCTGAGGTGATCCTATTGGCAGGCCTGAGGGAGTGCATGCATTTTAAAAGTACGATGCAGAAGGGTATTGACACAAATGCGCTTTCCCTTTTACTGCCTTGCATACTCCTAGCATAGCTAAAACGTGGCGCATTACTATATTTTGACGAGGCTGATATATGTGCAAGCGCACATTTTCTTGACACATCATTGGTGTTCTATTAGCAATGTGATTATAGGGTCTCCTACCCAATACTCGATTATTCGTTGTCTTGCAAGACTGGTACCTTCTGTGTCATGCGTCCATGCTTCCGTGCGTAGCCTACAATATCCTTTCACTCCCCTTTCAAGCACCTACCACCTCTTGTGATGCACGTTCACACTATTTAAGCGTGCGACTTTTGCTTCTAGATAGGCGTGGGCGTTTCCTTTGAAGCAGGTCGAACTCTGAGGGGAAATTTGCATTTCGTAATTGGGGTGGCGCGGTCGGAGAATTTCCTTGGGTCGCAGCTTTCCTTGGGCATATCTTTCTGCGACCTGAGCAAACATGCAACTCTGCGACCATAGGTTGATGGGGTCGCTGGGTCGCAAAAACCGCTAAGTTGCAGCCTTGGGCAATGTTTTATCTCTGCGACCTGGCGACCTAGACAATATCGTCATTTCGAGCCATTCGTTATGATGCGGATTTTGAAAACTGCGCATTTTCATGTAAGGCCCTCTAGACATACGTCGTTGTGTGAATTTCTTTGCCACGCTCCCTATATTGTTTCTCTAACAGGTATGATCAAACCAGGCTGTTTCAAGATGCCCTTCTAAGTCAACACTGCCGTCTGTGCTTCTGTTGAGACGTTATCCTCTTTATAATTTTGTGTTGTTCCATCCTCCCCAACATCTCCAATTTGAAACCTTTGTTTGAAACGATCATAATTAGTTGGCTCTGTCGACTTGTATGGATGCTCACCAAGCACTTGCACTAAATCATCCTGATGCGAAACCTCTCTTTCAAGAAATTTTTTTTCCATCTTTTCCTCTCCTTCCCTGTGTTGCTCAATTAACTCTAAGGTCCTTGCGTAAGCTTTATTCACCCACTCACGTACTTCATTATCAATAATTTCTGCTTTTTCATTACTGTAAGGCTTCGTCATTTCATAAGAATCTTCCCTTTGAGGAAAAGATAGAGGACCAATTTTTTCACTAAAACCATATAATGCGACTTGTGCATATGTCATCTTTGTCACCTTCTCCAAGTCATTTTGAGATCCAGTTGAAATTTTTTCCAGTAAAACCTGTTCAGTGGCCCGACCTCCAAGTGTCATGCATGTCATGTCAAATAGCTGCTCCCTTGTCATCAAAAATTTCTCATTTGGTAAATATTGAGCAAAGCCCAATGCTGCAGTGCCCCGAGGAACAATAGTTACTTTCAAAAGTGGCTCTGCATGCTCCACGAACCATCCAACTACAGCATGACCTGATTCATGACATGCCACAGTCCTCCTTTTATCCTTACTAATTACCTTATTTTTCTTCTCCAACCCGCCAATAAATCTATCAATAGCTGCCTCAAAGTGTGACATATTGATCTTAGTCTTCTCATTCCTCACAGCAATAAGAGCACCCTCGTTTTGTTGGGAAAAATACTAAGAGGGGGGGGGGGGTGTGAATCAGTATTTAGTGTAGACTAAATACTTTTTACTTTTTCTTTCTCTAAAACCCATACGCTACTTTAATGAACCCAAGTCGCGTATACATGTGGATATCCTCAATGAAACTCGCGTATTACCAGAGATCTTATTATGCAAATAATTCTTTACTTAGATCTTTGCATCATTCATTCATTAGATGTTTAGTAAGAAGTAAACGTTTGCAGTAAGAACAGAATAAATCATCACACATAAGCAACACACATGAACACCAGGATTTAAGGTGGAAACCCAATTCGGGAGAAAACCACCGCTGCCGTCGTCTTAGTCTTCTATATTTATTATAAAGAAAACATCTTACAACCATGTACTGGCGCAGACTCATACCAGCACGCAGGCACCCACTTGTAGAAGGCTACAACCTTCTCTCGTTTACCAGCCTCTCCTGGAAGGGAGCTACAACTCCCTGCTTTCGTTTACCAGCCTCTCCTGGAAGGGAGCTACAACCCCCTGCTCTCGTTTACCAACCTCTCCTGGAAGGGAGCTACTACCCCCTGCTCTCGTTTACCATCTACCACTGGAAGGGAGCTACAACCCCCTCACTAAAGGCTCCGACCCTCAGCACCACCATGGACCACGTTTCATCAATTTTCATACTGGATCCAACAGCTTCCATACAACACAACTTGTAGGCCTCTTTTCATCAGATTTTCAGACTGGACCCACTCCACACATTTAAGCTCATCATATATCAAACTGAAACTTATAACCCCATCAATTCATTCATTGAATCATCAACCAATCAACCAACAACTTGATCTTCAATTAACAAAATCAGCAGCATATTCATTATTCAAACAATCTAGTTCTGTATGAATACATCATTGACAGATAGCAGTAAAACAGCAAAACAGATCAGATAGTTCATTCCACTTACTTCAACAAACCCTAGATTCCATACGCGCTTTTACTTCAATGAACCTACATATGTATGCGCTTTTATGCACACCAACCCGCGTATACTTCTGTGCATTCTACAGAAAACCCCAACTGGCCATACACGCTTTTCCTTAAGCAGACCCGCTTATACACGCGCTTTTAATGAAGCGAACCTGCGTATAGATCTGTAACTTTTCAGGATTGTGCAGCTCTTCATCTCAGATAAACAATTCAGATTTCATCCTTTACTTCAGAAAGTATTTTGCCTCATCTCAGATCTAAACATTTCATAAACAGATCTAGAAAATACATATACATTTCAGATCTAGAGATCCCTCTTCATTATTTTCTTCATAGGTGCATTATGAATTCAGATCTATCAGCAACTATTACCCATTCCATGCAGATGTACTTCAGAGTGAAGTATTCATTAAAACCCAGACATATGCACACCCTTGCACTATGATCTTCTTCTCCTTATATAGATTTAGCCTTTGTCAATACCATGAGCCAAAACCACACCACTTCCGATGGTATTCCTGGACGGGATCAAATAGATAATCCAACGCTCAATACTATGGGCCAATACCATGGTAATGTCCCCTGGTTTTATAAATTTAGAGCGCAAATTGGCATACGCGACTTGGCACGTACCTTTCCGCGTGCATACTCTACTTCTCCTTAACAAACCCGCGTATGCTTTGTGACATGTCTTATTTATCATTTCTCTGGCACTTACTGGAATTCCTTTCTTTTGTTTCTTCTGAGCTGATCTGTAGATACATCATCCTTCCTTTCAACACATAGATACATCATCCTTACATATTTAAGACATAGGTTGCTTATCATAGGCAACTCATCAAGTAGGTTTCCATCAAGAACAACTTCATCAAGTAGGTTGCCATCCAAAGACAACTCATCAAGTCAGTTTCCATCAAGAACAACTTCATTTAGTAGGTTTCCATATCGAGGACAACACATTGCATCATATTGCCAACAATATTACTTCATCAAGTAGGTTGCCATCAAGGACAACATATTGCATCATATTGCCAACACTCTCATTTCATCAAGTAGGTTGCCATCACGGACAACATATGCCAACAATCTCCCCCTTTGGACTTGATGGCAACCATGATGGTGTTTGATCACCACAACATATAGATACATTGATTATAACCAATATGCAAACACCATGATACTCTCCCCCTATTCAAACACCATGTTACTCGCCCCCTTTGACATCAAGGGCAAAGGGCAGAGCAAAGCCAAAACAAGGTTTTTCTTCTCTTGTAGAAAGAAGAGCTTTGTAGATCTGACGTGCATTGAAGTTACCATGCTCCCCCTGAGTTCATGCTGAAAACATATTTTTCAATGAAGTACATGACTCTATGACCTTTCCTATCACCAAGGACTCATACTTACATCAATGATCCAACCAAGTCGATTTACCTATGTGACTCCAGTACCCAACCAAGTGGGTTTACAAATTTGATCAAGTCCTTACATGACTGAATATTACAATTTTACATCATAGGTCTTAGCATGACCTTTTCATCAAAATACAAATATGAATTTTTATGACCAATATCAGAAAGACCTCAAGAGAGAGATCATATTTCAGAACCATCATAATGCCAACAATGCATTACTTTCCATATGACCAATGCTCCCCCATAGCTTTTGCATTCTGAACACTTTCAACAGCAAATCATCAAGGCATTTTTATCAAATGTCAGAGAATGAAACAAAATTATGAGAGCTGAAACATCACCAGAGATACCAAACATCACTGCAGCTGTGCTGAAGAATGCTGACCCAGAATTTTTTTTCAGCAACCACCCATATGCGGTTTTCTGTGTATAAACTCGTGTATATACGCGACTGTCTTTCAAGAAACCCGCGTATCCAATTTTAATCTTATGAATTTAAGCAGATCTGATCTTCTGTATGGCAGAGACTATTCCCAGCTTTTGTCTGAGATATTTGAATGCTTCCCTGGGATATATGAGAGAAGAAAGATAGGACAATGTAGCTATGTTTTCAAGTGTCATCCAACATATTTAGCATAAGTTCATCAGTAACCAGGCCTTCAGACTTTTTGCAGCATCAACAAATTCTTCCCAATAGGAATTATCACACCAGAACAACTTCTTCAATAGACAATATGTGTCAAGAAATCATCCATGTGATCTAAAATCACCAAGATCTTCAAGATTCATCATGATGTAATATGTGTAAGAAAAAGGTCTCAACCATAGCAACAAATTCTGCACGATCTATTCTTATCTCTCAATCATAAGACTTCCAACTCATCCATGTGTGAAAACAAAAGATATTCTTCAGCAAAAAGCAAACAGGGCTCATCCATAATCTCATCATAAGAAACCATGTATCATGTCATCATCATTTGAGCAAGAACTAAGGAATAATTAGATACAACACCAACAATGCAATCATTAGTTGTTAGACTGATGCTCCCCCTGAATTTGTGTTCCTAATCTTTAGCTATCTTACAGTTTTTCTTACCAGAAAAGCATACGCGACTGTCTCCAGTAGAACTAGCATGTATACGCAGCTTTAGTTCACTAAACCCGCGTATGGAAAGTGAAACACTGAAAATTTCCACAACTTCATCTCCCCCTAAATTTGTACCACCTGTACCTGTCTACTTCACATCAGATGCATTGTCAGAAATAAACATAACCAGAATTACCAAACCAACCATTGGAATCATCATACATTGCTCCCCCTATGATGATACATTACTAATCCCTATAATGTATCTCACATCACTCTGCAGCCATTATGAGAAGTAGGCTTTAGAAGCGGATGACTGCAGTAGGATTACAATCCCCTATGTTTTTGACCGGTCCTCCTTCCTTTTCCAACTTTTCTTGAAATTTCTTATTGTGTGCTGGAAATTATCCAGTTTCTCAGATCTATTCATCCTGCATTCTTTTTCTACATGTCCATACTTGTTACAAGCATAACATCTTGCGTGACCCAAAAAGTAAGAATAGGGATCATAATGTGTTTTTCTATTCTTTCTTTTATTGCAATCAGCTGCTTTATGACCATACTTGCTGCAAGAAAAGCAATATCCCTTAAAGAAACCTGAGTACCTTTATGTGTAGAACCTGTTTGTTTGCGACTGAAACAATCTGCTTCTGCAATTGGTTGCAACATGCCCATAATTATGACATTTAAAGCATTCAAAATTATTGATCAAAGGAGGGAATGATTTATTTGAGAGTTCATGATTGTCGGTTGACCTTCTGTTTCTTGCAACACTTCAGGTTGCATTGATATCCTTTGAATCTTTAACACTTTCTTGTGAACTAGATTCTCCTTTAACAGTTTCATGAAAACCAAGACCAAATTTAACAGAAGGAGACCTTTGACTACTAAGAATATTGTTCAGAATCTTAGTACTATCTGGAAACCTCAAGAGTTTATCTTTTTCTTCTAATTTACCTTTCAAAATATTTACCTCAACCTCCAATCTTTGGCATTGCTTCTTCATACTATCTTCAACCCTTCTTCCTTCTTCTACTTGATCAGTCAATTTTAGAATCTCTTCTTTCAACCCATTTTCTTGTTCTTCAAATGTTTGTAGAAGTTCTTCATTCTTCTTATTTGATTTTTCCAGATCTTCTTTGAGAGAGATGATTTCTGCTTCAAGTTCTTCATTCTTCTTGTTTGATTTTTCCAACATTTGTTTTGAGAAAGAGGATTTCTATTTCCAAGTCTTCTACTTTTGATAGGTTGCTTTTTAACTCAGTCTTTGATACATTTCTATCTGTTCATTCATTCTAGAGATCATCTCTTTGTAGATATATTCTTTCTTATTAGATGATCTTTGTTGATCTTCAACTTTAATGTTGAGAGCTTCTTCTAGATCCATAACATTACTTTCACTATTTTCACCATTGCATGCATAAAAAGGTGAATCACAAGAACAAAAATCAATACCTGTTTCATCTTCTTCATTTTCTGCTGCACATGTTTTATGAGATATCTCCTTTTGAGTAGCCTTCTTCTTTTGCTTCTTTCCCATTGTGACGGATCTCCTTCAAGCGATCAAGCTCCTTCAAAAGGACCTTCTTTGATATGAATTGTTGGTAACATCGAGAGGGGGGGGGGTGAATCAAGATTAGTGACCAATACATTTTACTTTTTCTTTCTCTAAAACCCATACGCTACTTTAATGAACCCAAGTCGCGTATACATGCGGATATCCTCAATGAAACTTGCGTATTACCAAAGATCTTATTTTGCAGATAATTCTTTACTTAGATCTTTGCATCATTCACTCATTATATGTTTAGTAAGCAGTAAACTTGTGCAGTAAGAATAGAATAAATCATCACACATAAGCAACACACATGAACACCAGGATTTAAGGTGGAAACCCAATTCGGGAGAAAACCACCGCTGTCGTCGTCTTAGTCTTCAATATTTATTATAAAGAAAACATCTTACAACCATGTACTGGCACAGACTTATACCAGCACGTAGGCACCCACCTGCAGAAAGCTACAACCTTCTCTCATTTACCAGTCTCTCCTGGAAGGGAGCTACAACTCCCTGCTCTCGTTTACCAGTCTCTCTTGGAAGGGAGCTACAACCCCCTGCTCTCGTTTACCAGCCTCTCCTGGAAGGGAGCTACTACCCCCTGCTCTCGTTTACCAGCTACCACTGGAAGGGAGCTACAACCCCCTCACTGAAGGCTCCGACCCTTAGCACCACCATGGACCACGTTTCATCAATTTTCATACTGGATCCAACAACTTCCATACAACACATCTTGTAGGCCTCTTTTCATCAGATTTTCAAACTGGACCCACTCCACACATTTAAGCTCATCATATATCAAACTGAAACTTATAACCCCATCAATTCATTCATTGAATCATCAACCAATCAACCAACAACTTGATCTTTAATTAACATAATCAGCAGCATATTCATTATTCAAACAATCCAGTTATGTATGAATACATCATTGACAGATAGCAGTAAAACAACAAAACAGATCAGATAGTTCATTCCACTTACTTCAACAAACCCTAGATTCCATACGCGCTTTTACTTCACTTAACCTATGTATGTACGCGCTTTTATGCACACCAACCTGCGTATACTTCTGTGCATTCTACAAAAAACCCTAACTGCCCATACGCGCTTTTCCTTAAGCAGACCCACGTATACATGCGCTTTTAATGAAGCGAAACTGCGTATAGATTTGTAACTTTTCAGGACTGTGCAGCTCTTCAGATCAGATAAACAATTCAGATTTCATCCTTTACTTCAGAAAGTATTTTGCCTCATCTCAGATCTAAACATTTCATAACCAGATCTAGAAAATACATATACATTTCAGATCTAGAGATCCCTCTTCATTATTTTCTTCATAGGTGCATTATGAATTTAGATCTATCAGCAACTGTTACCATTCCATGCAGATGTACTTCAGAGTGAAGTATTCATTAAAACCCAGACATATCCACACCCTTGCACTATGATCTTATTCTCCTTATATAGATTTATCCTTTGTCAATACCATGAGCCAAAACCACACCACTTCCGATGATATTCCTGGACGGGATCAAATAGATAATCCAGTGCTCAATACTGTGGGCCAATACCATGGTAATGTCCCCTGGTTTTATAAATTTAGAGCGCAAATTGGCATACGCGACTTGGCATGTAACTTTCCGCGTGCATACGCTACTTCTCCTTAACAAACCCGTGTATGCTTTGTGACATGTGTTATTTATCATTTCTCTGGCACTTACTAGAATTCCTTTCTTCTGTTACTTCTGAGCTGATCTGTAGATACATCATCCTTCCTTTCAACACATAGATACATCATCCTTACATATTTAACACATAGGTTGCTTATCATATGCAACTCATCAAGTAGGTTTCCATCAAGAACAACTTCATCAAGTAGGTTTCCATCCAAATACAACTCATCAAGTCAGTTTCCATCAAGAACAACTTCATTTAGTAAGTTGCCATATCGAGGACAACACATTGCATCATATTGCCAACAATCTTACTTCATCAAGTAGGTTGCCATCAAGGACAACATATTGCATCATATTTCCAACACTCTCATTTCATCAAGTAGGTTTCCATCAAGGACAACATATGCCAACAATCTCCCCCTTTGGACTTGATAGAAACCATGATGGTGTTTGATCACCACAACAGACAGATACATTGATTATAACCAATATGCAAACACCATGATACTCTCCCCCTATTCAAACACCATGTTACTCTACCCCTTTGACATCAAGGGAAAAGGGCGGAGCAAAGCCAAAACAAGGTTTTTCTTCTCTTGTAGAAAGAAGAGCTTTGTAGATCTGATGTGCACTGAAGTTACCATGCTCCCCCTGAGTTCATGCTGAAAACATATTTTTCAATGAAGTACATGACTCTATGACTTTTCCTATCACCAAGGACTCATACTTACATCAATGATCCAACCAAGTGGATTTACATATGTGACTCAAGTACCCAACCAAGTAGGTTTACAAATTTTTGACTCAACTACCCAACCAAGTGGGTTTACAAATTTGATCAAGTCCTTACATGAATGAATATTACAATTTTACATCATAGGTCTCAACATGACCTTTTCATCAAAATACAAATATGACTTTTTATGACCAATATCAGAAAGACCTCAAGAGAGAGATCATATTTCAGAACCATCATAATGCCAACAATGCATTACTTTCCATATGACCAATGCTCCCCCCTAGCTTGTGCATTCTGAACAATTTCAACAGAAAATTATCAAGGCATTTTTATCAAATGTTAGAGAATGAAATAGAATTATGAGAGTTGAAACGTCACCAGAGATACCAAACAGGACTGCAGCTGTGCTGAAGAATGCTGACCTAGAAAAGTTTGTCAGCAACCACCCATATGTGGTTTTCTGTGTATAAACTCGCGTATATACGTTATTGTCTTTCAGGAAACCCGCGTATCCAATTTTAATCTTCTGAATTTAAGCAGATCTGATCTTCTAAATGGCAGAGACTATTCCCAGCTTTTGTCTGAGATATTCGAATGCTTCCCTGCGATATATGAGAGAAGAAATATAGGACAATGTAGCTATGTTTTCAAGTGTCATCCAACATTTGTAGCATAATTTCATCAGTAACCAGGCCTTCAAACTCTTTGCAGCATCAGCAAATTCTTCCCAATAGGAATTATCACACCAGAACAACTTCTTCAATAGACAATATGTGTCAAGCAATCATCCTTGTGATCTAAAATCACCAAGATCTTCAAGATTCATCATGATGTAATATGCGTAAGAAAAAGGTCTCAACCATAGCAACAAATTCTACATGATATATTTTTATCTCTGAATCATAAGACTTCCAACTCGTCCATGTGTGAAAACAAAAGATATTCTTCAGCAAAAAGAAAACAGGGCTCATCCATAATCTCATCATAAGAAACCATGTATCATGTCATCATCATTTGAGCAAGATCTAAGGAATAATTAGATACAACGCCAACAATGCAATCATTAGTTGTTAGATTGATGCTGCCCCTGAATTTGTGTTCCTGATCTTTAGCTATCTTACAGTTTTTCTTATCAGAAAAGCATACACGACTGTCTCCAGTAGAGCTAGCATGTATACGCGGATTTAGTTCACTAAACCTACGTATGGAAAGTGAAACACATAAAATTTCCACAACTTCATCTCCCCCTGAATTTGTACCACCTGTACATGTCTTCTTCACATCAAATGCACTATCAGAAATAAAAATAACCAGAATTACCAAACCAACCATGGGAATCATCATACATTTCTCCCCCTGTGATGATACATTACTAATCCACTAGTAGAAAATGATGAAATTAGTGACTAGGCGACTAAAAAATTTAGTCACCACAACTATTTCAAGTGAATTACTACTAAATTTGAACAATTTCAAGTGACCCAACTAAAAATGACTAACTTAAACGACTAATTTAGTATAGGGATAAAATAAACGACTAGATAATAAGTGACCCAACTAAAAACGACTAACTTAAACTACTAATTTAGTCTAGGAATAAAATAAACGACTAGATAATAAGTGACCCAACTAAAAATGACTAACTTAAATGGCTAATTTAGTCCATGACTATATAATAAGTGAAAAAATTAAGAATGATTAATGTAAATGAACACTATAGTATAAGAATAAAAATAAGACCGACTAGCAAGTAAAAGAAGTATATGATTTAGTCATTCATGCTAGTCATTTTTAATTGTGTCACTCCGGAAATGGAACATTGCAATTTTGATATTAAACTGTTACATTTCACTAAAATTTGACACTGCAGATGGATTCAGAGATAAAGGGAGTCTATGAATCCATCTCCAGTGTTAAAATTTAGAGACAAAGGGGTTGCTTCCCCACATTCATGGATGCATCCACAATAAAATTGTTAGTGTGGACTGATGCACTTTACTCAAGAGATTTGATCTAGGAATTTGATAGTGTAAAACTAGCCAAATACCCATCAACACTAATAAAAAATTGTTTAGCTAACCCTTATTTTCCATGCGAAAATAGTCAAGAGACTCTTTTCCACATTTGTGAATACATGTTAAAAAGAATTATAGCCCTTGTAATCACAAATTAATTATAAATATATTGCTATATATTCTTATGTTTTGATATAAAAGTGAATGTATAAAAATCTCTTCAATAAAATGAATGTTTAAAAATGTAATTATAATATTATTCATTTAAAAGAAAGGTGAAAAACTTCTACAAAACTTATACAAACATTATAAATCTTAAAATTAGTTTAAAATATGAATTAATCTATTTTTCCATTTTCTTATTTAATTTAAATTTTTTTTTTTCAAAAAAATAAAAAAATTCTCTTCACATTGACAAATTTGTAAATATTTAAAAAATGAAGAACTATTCAATAACTAAACTTAAATCAAAACAAAAATAAAAATGATGGAGGGAAAAATAAAAATAATTCGGAGGAAAACAAATCAAAGTGGTGGAGGGAAAAATCAAAATGATGGAGGGAAAATAAAAGAAAATCTTAAAAAAATAAAAATCAATGGTATATTGCTATACAGCATTTCCAAATTCTTTTTTGCTGTCACCGCAGGCGGGGAAAACCAAAGCCATCAACACTGTTTCGTAATGCCGCTCAATTATCCTCTGCTCGCGATAGCTGGAAATCTCTATCAGATGAGGAACACAGGGTACTCTCTTTAGCAGGCGGAGAGTGTACTCTACAATGATCCTGTGTTGGAGAGGAGGTATGCTTTACTCATACAATTCGATTATTGTAAAACAACACCAAGTCATAAAGAAACCAAACAGAGAGAGAGGGGCACATTTTACATGTCAATATAAATTTATGGCATAAAAATTCCATGCGTTCTATGGGCTTTGGAGCCATTTTCTCTCTATCTTTGGTTTTTAAACTAAAATGAGATTGAATTTGCTGATTTTTTGGGGTTTTTTTTGTCCACTGAGTAATGCTATTGAATTTGCTGATGGTTTGGGGGTTTTGTCCAGTTAGTTATGCAACAGAACGATGAATTGGCGGATCTATCCCTATGGCTTCATGAAGCTCCAGTGCAGGAAGGTTTGAAGGGTTTGGCCGGCTTCTGGCAGAGGGCGTCAAAAAAGTCTATTTAATGAACTGCGAAAAGAAGATGTTGTGCCGGATTGGTTTACGACGGTGAGTGTCATCCATGCTTGCACCCATTTAAGAGCTCTGCTAAAGGGCATGTGGATCAATGATTACATAACTAGAAGTGGGTTTGAATTATATGTTTTTGTTGGAACTTCACTCATCGATATGTATGCAAAGAGTAGGAGTATAGATATTGTGTGTGTTGTGTTTGATAAAATGCATGAAAGTGATGTGGTGTCTTGGAATACCATGATTTGATTATTGGAAATGTGGTCAATGAAAATACAAATGAAGCTTTGATGTTGCTTAGATTAATGCAACTGGCATGCATTAAACCTTACTCTGTCACCATGGTGAACGTCCTCCCAGCTTGTGCCCAGTTAGCAACTGTGCAATGGGTAAGTGGATTCATTCTTATAATATTATAATATAATTTGTGTCTGATATTTTAGTGGGGATTGCTCTCAAAGATATGTATGCAAAATGTGGAAAAATTGAACTGGCATGCCAATTTTTGATGAGATATCTAAATGAAGGAGTACTCAGTGTATGTGACTGTGAAATTCATCTTCGCTAGCTTCCACTAAAAATTGCACGCGACAAATCAGAAGCCATATTTGGTCAGATCACATAGAGAAGCAATATGAATTGAAACAGAGCCTCAAATCTCTAAAAGGATGTTAACCAATCCATTCAAAAGCATCCTACTCTATGTTGTAGACAAACCAACAAACAATTCCAAGAGGCATAGGATTCTAACAGATGATTGTTTGTCAATATTCTGACCATATTTCAACGCTGCTATACAAGATCTAAATGGCTCCATCCTGCATTCTAAGCTACAATATTTTCTTTAAATTCTGGAGCATGGAATTGTGTCTTACTCACTGCAATTCATCATTACAATTTCAACAGCATCCTCATTTTGGAAGTTAGGGTAGTGAGTTATTAGTTAAACAGGGTACATGCTCCAAATTCTACATGTAGTTAGTGTCAAAATCAGAAATTCCTTCAAAATTCAACCAAGAATGTGCAAAAGGCAGTATAAAACGATCCTCGCACACTTTAGAGATTGTAGGCAGAACTGAAATTCTACTTGTAACTAATGTCAAAATCCGAAATTCCTTCAAAATTTAACCAAGAATGTACAAAAGGTAGTATAAAATGATCCTTACACCCTTTAGAGATTGTAAGCAGAACTGTTCTTTGCAAGTATCTCGCAATAGATAAAAGGACTTGCATGTTGCCTACAAATGCTTGCAAAGAAGCTTGTTACCATTGCTTCATAATAGGAGATAAACCAATAAGAATACAAAACCAATACACATTATAATGAGAAAGAGTGGATTCATTAATTCATTATATGGCCTCTTTCTCATCGACTGTAAATTCTTGGCATAACACCCAAAATATGCAACAAGAGAGCTGATGAACACAAGTGGGCATCCTTGATATTCGTCCTTTGCGAATACTGTTGGGCAATTCTTCAAGGACATAGTCACCTCCTAGCAGTAGATCCTTCGACAGGATAAAAGTTAGAAGGGTTTGAGGGCATGGTGGGAATATCTGAAATGAGTCCCTTGTTGCATGGAGCCGAACTACTCCAGCAACTGATCTAGCTATTGCCTCCTTTTATTCTCTACCTTTGAGACCAAACCTGCTGATAAATTTATGCACAATTACCACCTCCTTAATCAATGCTAGCTAGTAATCACGATGGGTTGAGGCAGTCAATTCAGGGAACTCCAGTCTTAGAGGATCTTCCTTGCAAATTCATAGCCAATTCCCAACTCTTCAATGCTTTTTTTATCAAGAAACACAACTTAGATTATAATAGATAAATTATAGCAGATCTCTTAAACTGTGGGTTAATAAGGGAACAAAAATTGAGTAAAAAATATGAGAAAAAGGAATTCTACAATTTAATATAGATGAGATGTATCAGAAAAATATATTTTAGTCATAAGTAAAAAAAAGAAGAAGAATAGAGAATGTAAAAAACAAATAAGACATTACAAATATGTTGAATTAATATAAAATTGAACGGTGCACCTATCTTCTTTTTTCATAATAATTTTCAATGTGGAATACCATAGCCCCTCTTCATATTGTTTGAGATCCTTTAAAAAACTCTTCACTTCACATTGCTAAAGCCAAAAAAGAAATAAGAGGTCATGTTTAAGCTTTTCAACATTAAATTTTCTATGACTAGGAGAGCTCATAATTTACATGTCACTGGATTCATAAGTGATGGTCTTGTCAAAGAGAAGGGCGCCCCATGGACCTGTTGAACCAGCTTTCACTTGCTGCTTTGAATCTACTGAAAGATCAAACTTTATAGGCTTGTCATACATAATGGCTCCGGAGGTTTCGAAATACAGTGCATAGTTAGTCAATGTCAACCGCCCTAATCTTGCACCCATCAAATCAAACAATTCCTCAATTCTATATATTCGTTATTTGATTAATCTGTATGGATAACAAAAATAATATACATATGTATATACCTAAAAGGGTTGTTGTTGTTTAAAATAAATATGTGTTCGGGTGATGAGAATAAATATTGTAAGGGTGACTGCCAGCTTGGCAATAAGTATCTGTTAGATAACTTACATGTGAGATGTAGAACTTGACAGTTTAAGGGCCATGTCACCATACTGCATTAGAGTAAAGCTTGATTGGTAGCACCTGTAAGCATTATTTGAAGTAGTATGGTGACATTTCCCATTCTCCTTGACTGAGATGGCCATTAAATAGCCAATCAATATTGTCACTCTCCACAATCCTCATCAATATACATAAACTAATTAGACATATATAAATACATACCCAGCCAGCTTGTACTACCAATGTGACACACTACTCTCTGTGTCGCTCCATTGCCATCAACGTGCAATACTATCTCCCCCTTTGCAAGATTTAAGAGGGGCATCTTCTGTTTCTTCAAATCGTTTTCAGATCTGGTTGATACACATAATACCACGCTAAAGCACCAAATTTTACATTAAAGGTTCCTCTAGATTGTCTCAGTCATAACAAGGGTTCTAACTACCTGAACTTAGTACAGTGGAGGGTTTCACAACTCGTCATGTTGTCATAGCATTTTGGTTTAAACTGCGTAGAATATTTAGTACGACAACATTTGGACTGAACCAGGGAGTTTTCCTATTGAAAAGGCGAATTAACACACTGAAACGCTGATGAAAAAGGCTAAATCCATGTCAAATCCAAGCCCAATTAGTTGAGAACTTATATTTGCGAAAATATTTTAGTATTACAACTTTTCAATGACTTAACAAGTGCAATTGGTATAAACTTCAATGACTTAACAAGTGCAATTGGTATAAACTTCATCTTCTAATGTTATCTGATATTTTTATTTTAGTAAATTTTAGTGCCACATTTTTATTAAAATAGGGTTCAAAACACAGGTCTGACAAGTCCAAATTTTAGTGCAAAGTGTTTCAATTGAAAAAGAGCTCAAAACACCACGAGGGCAGATATTTTTTGGAAGTTCCAATTTTTAGGTTCATTTTTTCCAAAATTTCATAACCATTCAACAATTTGTGTCATCCTTTTAACGATGGTTGTCGTCTTTTTAAAATGGACCAAAATTTATGGTACAAAAGTGGACATGAATATACAGTAGAATGAGAAAGAGTGGATTCATTAATTCGTTAGATGATGCAATGTCTCATTAAGTCATTACATAGTAGGAGAAGAGGAGTACATTTCATATATAAAAAATACCTAACTAACAACAACCACATTTAATACTATATTAAATGCCTCATAAGTACATCTTCTATTTGGCAGCTCGGGCAGCTTAATTTCACAAATTTTCTAGGTGGTGACTAGTTAAAATTTGTATTACAACTGTCAATGTTCTTTGTTATCCTTTGCTACATGTTTGCTTCTCTTTTGGTGGCTTAATCACTTTGATTCAGTGGCTCTACCATAAACAAAAGCTATACATTTTGACATCTCCCTTGGCAGCTACCCACTCACTCACGACATCTCTAGCTTGATTCTTTGGTTATTCAATAGATAAAATCTACCCATGTGATGATAGGATTCACAAAAGGAAAACCTATAAAGTTCCTATGCTTAGTGTAACTCCATGAGTCGAGAAATTGATTTGATATCATCAATTTTATGATTCTTTAGCCTGCTTTCTACAATATTTTTGTGGGTTTTTCGTTGTGCTATGAATTCCCACGGTTCTCACAGCTTGATTGCATACATATACCATGTTGAATTTCCACGACCTTGGGTCTAGGATAGAGTATTGAATCTTTGACGCTCCAAACCAAGAATCTCAACAAAACTACTTTGCACAACAGAATATAAACAACAGTAAATCACATATGCATAGAATATAGACAACTTTTCAATTTTTCAACCCAACTTCATTATATTAACAACATATAATACAATAGTCAAAGGCTCCCATATCAAGGATAATGGCCCTCATACATCCACTAGTACAAGATACAAACAAGATACTTTGACCATCTGGCTGTAGTGCAATCTCTCAGCCTTCTCGGTCATACCCTGTACTTGCCCGGTCCTTCAGCTTCCGAGTTGCAGCTCCTACCTCTGTCAATATTCCAAGTCCATCTGGCCACTAAATCTCAGCTATCCAATCTTCTCTCTAGTTGTGCCTCAGTCCATCAAGGTGAAAACACATTGAGACTCTTGTCGAGTTTTTCACAACTCCACTTGTGAACAACTCACAATCTGCCCACTCCTGCTCCTCAACTACTCAGGGACTTCAACCCACTATGGTCTTCCTTTGCTGCAACGATGAAGACCAAAATAGGGCACCAAGGGCTGCCACCTATCACTCCAAGATTTACATCTTCCATAATGAACACAGGTTGGGTCATCTGCTGTAGAAGTCCTTCTCCACACACACGTCTCAGGCTCCATGATCCTGCTCCTGGTTGGCCAAACTCTTGAGCTCCACAACTGTTAGGCTTGCAGTCACTTGTTTCCATCAAGGTGCTACACTTTGGCTCCAAAATGGACACTATCATGTTGTCCTCCACTAGACCATAAGTGCCGAATCTCATTCACACTTGGTCCTCTATCACGTTGTCCTCCAACAATCCACGAGAGACCAAGTCCACGCTGTAGCATTTTCACCTAGATAGGGAATCCCCACACCTAGGAGACCCTTACACATGGCTGCCCACAAACTTTATCAAATTTTTGTTTGCCCTGCAAAATGGAACTATTGCGCAAATATAGGCACCTCAATGTGTCCTCGCCTAGGACACCATCGAACCATCATACAAGGGTGCATATGCAACATACCTTGCTATTTTCCTCTTGCCTTCTGATCTAATGTGCTTGTTTTCACCTTGGTTGCTTGGTAGGCCTCCCAACAATCCATGTGGGCTCCTCCAAACAACTCCTAAGGCCTCCTCAAGCTGCCCATCAAATCGATCCACACAATAGTCATCACTTTGATCCAATACTTGATAAATTCTTGCTCCAATTTTATTGCCCAATCACTATGGCAACTATCACTGGCTTAGGGCATATAACCATGAGATCTACCCCCTCCTTATTGACTTCCACATGCTTCCCTATCACGATTTAAAACTGATCCACAAGTTAGGATCCAACATCTACAAGAATGCACTGAAATGCATGCCTTAAGCTCACTTTTTTGATGTCTCCTTCATTGCTGCAATCTAGGCCTGGTTAGGGCATTACACGGTCCCTTCTTCTAGCCTTTAATTCTGCCTAGAATTGCTCTAGATGAAAGTGGCTGCCCTTTGGAAGTATCCTCCTCCTCAACGTTATTGTCCTGGGCATGAACCAACCCTAACACTGCCCTGCGCATCTCTGTTTAGGTTGGTTTAGCCCCGCGACCTTCCCACAACAGTCATCTAGGGATGCAACTGTCTCTTCCAAGGGTCTAAACACCCTAACATACCCCCAAAACATACACAAATTCTCTCCTCTACCTCGGCCCTCTAGCACAACAAATCGGCCTTCATAACAGTCACCAAGAGTGCCCTGAACTGCCCTCTTCTCCACACTCTCAGCCCTCTTATGCCTGTGGCCCAAAACATAAGTTTGCTTCTCCTCCACGAGCTATATTCTTGTGATGTGTTGCACACAATGGATGCCTAAAACACAAGTGCTCACTCTCCTTTTATAGACATAATGAGGGGCTTCAACGAATTATGAAGAGACACACCTATTGGAGTTATTTACATCAAGCCAACATGACTTGAACCAATAATTAACTTATCAACTTCAAAAATTAATTTCTCTCTAACAACAACTCAGAATCGGATGATTCTCGTTGCATTGGAATCATTTCGCTGAGCACTATCATCCTCATCCATCCCATGTCAAAAATCCATAATGGTTTTGGCCCAAATCATGATGGGTGCAAAACCCCCAAGCTTTGATCTCAAGCCCACAAGCCCATTTTTGGCACTTTGACCTCCAACCCTTGAACACTAGGGCTTGGAGTACCTCCCAAGCTACACAAAAATCAACACTCATAACACGTAAAGTTGTTCCCTATGTTCAAGTTGTTCTCATTCTGCAATCACAATCTTCCCAAATAACCAAAGTGATCAAGCAACAAAGGTTGGGAATTTCTCAAAAAGTTTATCAAAATGTGGTGAGGGTTTTAAGGTGATGGATTTATAGCCACCACAGATCCTAGCAATATTTGTCCAAATTTCTATTATGACCCTAATTTTAAAATTCTTCTACAATTTTTCATTTATTTTCTTTGGCAACAATTTGGTTACTTGTCAAAAGGTATATGCTCAAGAGCTAGTATGCCCCTCAAATAAATCTATCACACTCCTCCATAAGTGGGTCTCATAGATAAGTGGGCAAGAAATGGTCAAATAGTTGTTATGACAACTCCTCAAAGGGTGACCTAAACATGTGTGCCAATAAGATGTGGGGCATTCCTCAAATCATGCCAGCCAATCCCATATGTAGTGGATCTACGTAGATAGAACTGCAAAGCAGACAATGATTGTAGTCTATATCAGGGCATACCATAATATGCTTACAATCCTTCAATATGAACAAGGGTGTTTACCTCATGAATATAAAACCATGCTAGAGCATATTCAATCACCCCAAGAACAATTTCAATTCAAGTAATAGCAGGGGGATAATTCTAGAGTGTTGTACACCATCATGAATCTATTGAAATGATTATGTGAAAATGATGTTGGCATATGCCAAAAATGCTAGGGGATTTCATCAAGTGAGTCATACAACAACGTGTATCATTAACCATCTAATGATCAGAGGGGATTCACAACTAAGTCGGCTAGTATGAAAGGAAAACAATCATCATCAAGGCAATCCAAACATCAACATCATCAAGCCATCTATGATTACTTCATCAATAACCTCATCAAATGCAATCACGACTCTAGGGACATCTAAAGGTCAACCTGTAAACCTCCCTTTGTGATGGAAATGACAAGAGTATTGAAAATATTCACAAATGTAGGCCTCCTATAACATGAGAGGTAACAAGCCGCCTATAACATGAGAGGTAACAAGCCATAGGGCCAAAATTCTCCAAGTGTAGCTTGCTTGGGTGCGGTCTTCTATTGGATTAATTCTCATGTCATATGATGGGTAACATGGTCCACAAATCATGCATTTATTTATTGGTTGGGGATGCCCACCAGCCTGGGAGGATATAATGTCATTTCCCTACCAAATATGTTATATGTGCACCCACACATGGGGACACCTACCCTGACAATTACCCATACATACATCAGAAATGACATGTGATATTTTCTGTAAGAGTCTAAGAATCAAGTTTTCATACATAACTGTGTTAGATGAAATGCTTTTACAATTTTATGTGTTTTATTGCTGTCACTGATAAATGATATAGTCCATTCTCATGAATGCATGCGATTTTTTTTTATCCTTGTCTCTTTTATCTTAGATGGGACCTAGTTGCATTAAGGATGTGTCCCACCCCTAAGGGATGCATCCATTGATGGATCAATCAGTGGATATATGATCACTTTCATTCCACCCTTAATGGATCCGACCACCATCATATGCAAAATGAAAGTGGGTTGGCTTAGAATTTAGTGTTTCCCTGTCAATGAGGTACAAGGAAACTATTGGGGACATCTCTTTTTCTTCTGGGATGTTACCCACACCCAGAAAATTGGTGATGTAAATGCTCCTGAAGATGGGTAGATGTCCCTCAACTGTCTTAGGAATATCTAGTTGCCACCTATCAAAACTAGTTCCTCTTAAGTGCACTTGATGAAAAGTGGAAACAAATCTAGCATTCCCTTAGGTGCACTAGCATGGGATACAGAGGAAGGAAAGCAAGCTGTGGTGTTACTATAAGAGCTGTCAGTAAATAAAAAATATTGGCAACAAAATATAGAGTTCAAGACTGTATTCTTCTACTAGTCACCATGCTTAATAATGAAGACCCGTTATCTAGATTCACCTTGCTTAATAGTAAAGACCCTATGATTTGGAGGATTTTTGGGAATATCACAATACTTTTTTAGGTGACAATCAAAATATTGTCCAAATTGCAGAAGCTAATCATTTCAAGTCACTTTCATAATATTGGTTTTAAGGCAATATATGTTCTTTATGAAGAAATTCTTAAAAACCTTCAACAAAGTCTCAGGTTATTGCAGCATTTTGTTATCTCCTAGGTATATAGGAGTTGTTACTTAAGCACCCTTACTACTTTGGTGAGAGATTTGTTAAACAAGTTTTCTTGCCACATTATAAGTTACATTGAAATGTTGGAAGTTGTTGTATTTTAGTTTATCCCAATGGAGTTGCCTAAATTCCTTAAGCTTATTCAACAAGTATTTTTAGCACTCTACATGCTATTGGAAAATGAAGCCATTTTCTTAGCAGTTGATTCCTTCTTCCTTCTCATTTGTGTGAATACATTTTTTTTGGTTTCTTATGATTAATCATTAACCTCTAAATCTAACAAATCTGTATATGCCCATTACTTCAATATTTTTGACAGTAGTATATGGTATTGGTTGCATATTGTTTAGTTGTCATTTATCATTCGTCTCATTTGATTGTACGTCTTTTGTAGGTTTTTGGCCATGTTTTTCTTGTAATAACGTTTTTGGACATTTTTTCTAGTTGGTGCACTTTCTGGAGGTTTCTCTGACATAGGAACCAACTTAGAGGCACCAAAAGTTTCAGCATTTTCGGTAGTAGTTCTAGTATATTTTGAGGGAATTGACCCAGACAAACATGCTTGTTGGCTATTAGGATGAGGCCATTACCAAAACCTCATCAAATGCAATCACGACTCTAGGGCCATCTAAAGGTCAACTTGTAAACCTCCCTTTGTGATGGAAATGACAATAGTAGTGAAAATATTCACGAGTGTAGGCCTCATATAACGTGAGAGGTAACAAGCCAGAGAGCCAAAATTCTCCAAGTGCAACCTGCTTGGGTGAGGTCTTCAACTGGATTAATTCTCATGCCATATGATGGGTAACAGGGCCCACCAATCATGCATTTATTTATTGGTTGGGGATGCCCACCAGTCTGGGAGGATTTGTTGTCATTCCCCTACCAAATATGCGAGATGTGCACCCACACATGGGGACACCTACCCTGAAAATTACTCATACATAAATCAGAAATGACATGTGACAATTTCTGTAAGAGTCGAAGATTCAAGTCTTCAGACATAACTGTGTTAGATGAAATAATTTTATGATTTTATGTGTTCTATTTATTTCATTGATAAATGATATAGTCAATTCTATATGCATGATAATTTTTTTATCCTTTTCCCTTTTATCTTGGATGGGACCTAGTTGCGTTAAGGATGTGTCCCACCCCTAAGGGATGCATCCTTTGATGGATCTATCAGTGGATCTATGCTCATTGTCATCCCACCCTGAATGGATCTGGCTGCCATCATATGCAAAATGAAAGTGGGTTGGCTTAGAATTTAGTGTTTCCTTGTGCATGAGGTACAAGGAAACTATTGGGGACATCTCTTTCTCTGTTGGGATGTTACCCACATCCTAAAAAATTGGTGATTTAAATGCTCCTGAAGATGGGAAAATTTCCCTCAAATGTCTCACGAATGTCTAGTTGCCACCTGTCAAAACTAGTTCCTCTTAAGTGCGCTTGATGAAAAATGAAAACAAATCTAGCATTCCCTTGGGTGCGCTAGCATGGGATAAAAAGGAAGGAAAGCAAGAAATGGTGTTACAATTAGAGCTGTCAGTAAATAAAAAATATTGGCAACAAAATATAAATTTCAAGACTGAATTCTTCTACTAGTCACCATGCTTAATAATGAAGACCCATTATCTAGAGTTACCTTGCTTGATAGTAAAGACCCCTACTTTATTAGATGTTAATCAAAATATTGTCCAAATTGCAAAAGCTAATCATTTCAAGTCGCTTTCCTAATATTTGTCTGAAGGCAAGATATGTTCTTTCTGAAACAATTCTTAAAAACCTTCAACAAAGTCTCGGGTTATTGCAACATTTTGTGATCTCCTAGGTATATAAGAGTTGTTACTTAAGCACACTTACTACTTTGGTGAGCTATTTGTTAAGCAAGCTTGCTTGCCACATTATCATTTATATTGAAATGCTGGAAGCCATTGTATTTTAGTTTATCCCAATGGAGTTGCCTAAATTCCTTAAGCTTATCCAACAAATATTTTAGCACTCTACATGCTATTGGAAAGTGAAGTCATTTTCTTAATATTTGATTCCTTTGACCTTCTCATTTGTGTGAATACAATTTGTTCGGTTTCTTATGATTAATCATTAACCTATAAATCTAACAAATCTGTATATGCCCATTACTTATATAGTAGTGGATAATATTGGTTGCGTATTGTTTAGTTGTCTTTTATCATTCGTCTCATTTGATTATACATATTTCTTTGGTTGTTGGCCATGTTTTTCTTGTAATAATACGTTTTTGGACATTTTATCTGCTGGTGAACTTTCTGGAGGTTTCTCTGACACAGGGACCAACTTAGAGGCACCAGAAGTTGCAGCATTTTGGGTAGCAGTTCTGGTAGATTGTGAGGGAATTGAACCATATAAACATGCTTGTTGGATGTTGGGATGAGGCCCTGCAAATCAATGTGGGGGTTTTTCCCTGAGATATCATTTTCCTCATTTGATTGTACATCTTTTGCAGGTTGTTTGCCATGTTTTTCTTGTAATAATACGTTTTTGGACATTTTGTCTGCTGGTGCACTTTCTGGAGGTTTCTCTGACACAGGAACCAGCTTAGAGTCACCAAAAGTTGCAGCATTTTGGGTAGCAGTTCTGGTATATTGTGAAGGAACTGAACTAGACAAACCTGCTTGTTGGATATTGGGATGAGGCCCTATAGATTGATGCAGGGGTTTTGCCCTGATATATCATGAATGGTGTTGGTTGCATATTGATTAGTTGTATTTTACCATATGATGGAATTATGAATGCTATTGGTTTATGTTTCATGTGGAATTATTAATATTATCATTCATAATTTATATTGTATGTTTATAAGTTACTTGCACTTGAATTTCCTTCACTTTGTGCATTTGACATTTTCATTGTTTTAGACTTTTACATATTTAATTTGTAATAATAATTTATGTATCTTTAAATTTTTTTTCCTGCCCCCATTCTGCTGTCCCTTGTTTAATTCTGGGGTACCTTCTAGCCATTACCAAAACCCCTTCCCTTGTCCACCTGCCCCTGAAACTTGGTGTAACACTGGTCAAGACAATTCTTCTCAACAAACTCTACTTTATGTTTTGTTTTGTGATTGGACTTACAGGCAACAGATTGTGTTGAAGTTGTGAACATAAAAGAATTTTGTATCTTTTTGAAAACAACATTTGGTATAAGTATAGACACATTACCATGTCCCTATACTATATCTTGGTTACTTTCACCTCAACAATTGTTCCTCCTTGCATTCAATTTTTCATTTCAGAAAACTAATCCCTACTGTGTTAAAGAATCTTTTGTACATTTATAGCATGTACTTCTATTTATTGTCAATTTAAATTGTCATTATTACTGAATTTTGGCTTAATTTATGAAAAGCCATGAGATTCTCAACCAAAATATATAACTGAACTGTAAAATATTAGATTTTACATATGCAGGGGGCTTCTCCTCAAAGCAGGCCCACAAACCGAGTGTGAAATATCCATGTCATAAATACCAACGCTCCTCTGGTTCCTCTAATGGAATTGTAGGCAGCGACCCCATAAAAGGTGGGCAATCTTTCAAATTAGTTGAAAATAATTTGTAATAAATCCAAAGCAAGGTATACAAGTTGGCTTCCAAAATGAACAGGTTGGTCTATACCAATTTTGTAGGTTGGCTCATCTAAATGTTTTCCATTGTGGCACATGTACATATATTTATATATACACCCTAAGTTCCCTTATCACCATAATTATGGATCAGGATGGGAGCATTCCTCTCTCTTTAAGGTTTGTGCTATTGAACAAGGGTTGTTTGGGATCCATTTTCCTTTGGCTTATTCTCTCAAAGCAATTGAAATCTGCCAACGAGTCTGCCACTTGACCTTTGCTAAATGTCTAGAAGAGGCATCAGTTTCATCTTTTTAATCCTCAACATCTTTGAAAACTTATCCTTTTTCACATAGTAAGATGAAGGCCTTCCAAAATTAATTTTTTTCTCGTAAGCATATTCAACAATGCCAGTACTACTTTGCCTAAGAGCCTCAATTCCAAGTCTACTATAGGTGAAAAATCGTTGCTTGTCCTGGAACATCAAGTATTATAATGATGCCACTATCTCCACTTGGAAGGAAATACTTAATGTGATCTAAGGTTTGTATAAAAATACCATTTCCAAACACCACTCTTAATGCGAAGAGTATCATGTAGAGTGCATCTATGTACAAGTTTCTTGATTCAATGATGACAATCTATTTTCTCAACAAGGCTTTATTTTCCATATCATTGGATAACAAGGTATTTCACAAATTGAATAAGGAGGTCCCCAAGTATAATCCCATCTCCAACTCTTGAAAGAAACATTGCATCACTTTACAAATTGTAGCCTCATCATCAACTCCACTCTTTCCAATAATTCTTTGGACTTTCAGAATAGTTTTCTCCCCTTGAAGTTCTCACTTCCATGAAATATCCTCTGAACACAATCAAATTCCTTCGCAAGGGTTTTCCTATCACAAGCAGGTGCACATTGCTGAAAAACATCCTTTACCCTAATAGTTCCAGTGTTCTCTTACAAGCCATACATATGAAAATCATTTTGGATGACCCTGCACAACCCTTAATACTGATACCCATGCTTATTTATCCTTCATCAATTGCACAATCTGTCTATGTCTAGGGGGCAAAAAAAACACAGACTACCCATCAACAAGGATTCACTTGAAAGTCAAGTTTGCTCCAAATAACACACATGTAAAGGCTACATAATCCACTCTTGGTGCTATAAACTTCACATCTGCAATCATCCACAGGAAGCTGATTTTGACATGTTATATTTCTACATCGTTTGTGGCCAAAGATCTCAAGGGTGGCTGCTTGAGTGACACCGATATGTGTATGCAAAAATTCTTGAATAATTCTAACTAATTATGTGTGCCCTGGAGCCAGGTGTAATATCCCTCCTGCTTTGTACAAACTTTTGAAAAAGGACAAATTCTTCCATACATTGAAGACTTGTTGTGCCTTCAATGATTGTTGTCCTCTTTGAAATTTGAATCTGACTATTGTCTTTTGCGATCTCATACTTAAAGGATTCAAAATAAACGATCACTGTTATTTGTCACTGATTTTATCCACTGTTGATGAATAGAGCTACCTTGTTAACTCCATGGGATCAACCAACTGTGAAAATACATGAAATAGAACCCTTATTTCCTTCATTTTCATATTCTGGAATTTTTTTACAAATCCCAATATAAACTAGTGGATAACACGTGTCACCCATTGGATTCAAAATTGGAACCTAATGGCATGGAACTAGCAACATGCCTAGTAAAATTGGAAATGACCAGTTATGCCAACTCTTTGAGATTGAAAATGCAAGAGGCATATTCAACACTGGACAATAGGTCTAGAAGAGGTTGTGTCATCTATTAAAAAGCTATAACAGTTTTGTATCCTATCTTCTCCAATGAGGAAAAAAGGGAAAAATCTTAAGGCAAGTATAAATATGCATGTGTCTGTGGGTCATTCATGCTCGAGCCTTCCCAGATGTCCATGAGAGCACTTTTCCTAACCCAAACCACTGACCCCAACTGATTCAATGAGATTATCATGGGTTGCATACCATCTAGATCCTGAACCCGGGTCATCATCAGTTATCTGGCTTGCTGCCAGATCAAAACCCCACTATGGACATTACTCATGGCCTGTGGGAGAATACTTTTTGTAATTCATAATTTTTTTTATAATGTGCCCCGTTGGCAAATTTAGTGACAGTAGCATAGGATTTGAAACATTGAAGTGTGTCAGATTCTCTTCTTGCCGACCATTTATAGTTGTTTGATGAACATCCAAATCCTTCCAAGATAATAAAACTAAGCTTGTCTGAGGAATTTTACGAAGTTGAAGATGCTTTCTTGCAAATATGAGTTCTATTTTAATGGATCCTTCTTGAGGAAATTATGGTATTACTTATCTTGGACATAAGTAATAGATTTGTTAAATTCACTAGCATCTATAGGATATTTTAAACAATTATATCAATTAGCCCTTGGGGGATTTTACATTGGTATCAAATTAAATTCCCACTGCCATGCAGTTTCATGAAAGAAATTTAGAAATCTATTTCCAGTGGTGGGCATTTGGAGTTTTAGTTGGCAAATCAACCGTCTTCTAGTGCTTCTGTCTTTTCTTGTGCTTGGATGTTGACACTATTTATGTCCATACATCTGCTCGTCCATTTTTGAATCTTTATGTTTATAATTTTATGGGAATTCTTCTCTATAGATTGTGATGAAGACCCTTATCATGAAGTAGACTTTGGTAATACCAATACAGAGTTATTTTCAATCAAGAATATGTTACTTCTGCATAACAAGGCTATCTGCTGAACAGTTTGTGAGGATATGGGAAACTAATATATCACATAAAATCATAAGTAATTCAATAATTATCTGCTTTTTCTATCATACTATGTCTGCATTGGGGCATATTGCAGGCATCATGCCATGGATTCCTCTTTCTATCTAAGACAAATCTTGTCTATCTCAAACACCATGTTTGGATATCCTTCACTTTCATATATTTGACTCCAACAATGAGAATTTCTTTAAATTCAAGCCAGAGTTTTAACTTTTGATTGTTGCAATCAACCTTGTATAACGTGTTCTTTGTACAGTTGGGGTAATGAAAAGTTCACTCATGCCTTTTCCATATGAAGAGAGTTTTACAAGTGATAGCAATTGTTTTCAACTAAAGAGTCAACCAAAGTAGGGCAAAACCATCTGCCTTCCTCTGAACCAAAAGTTGGGGGGGTTTGCATGTTGTAAGGTTTCATGTTCAAGTTACGAGGCTTGTAGTGTTGGAAGGTAATAAAGACGTATCTGACTATTTTTACGGATTTTCTTGCAGAATTCTAATCCAGGAACTAGATTTAGCATAAACTTGGTCTCTGAAGCTGGAGTTGGAGTGATAGCAAGTGGTGTAGTAAAGGGCCATGCAGATCATGTATTGATTGTAGGAAATTATGGTGGTGCTCGAGCATCTTTCTAGTCATTAATAAAAAAATTTGGGCTGCCTTGGGAACTTGGGCTAGTAGAGACTCATCAGACATTGGTGGCTAATGACTTGTGTGATCGGAAAATTCTACAAACATATGGTCAATTGAAAACATGAAGAGATGTTGTCATAGATGCTCTCCTTGGTGTAGAAGAGTTTTGTTTCAATACAACACCCATTATCAGCATGGGTTACATCATGATGTGTAAATGTCAAAAAAACACGTGTAATTCAATGGTATTGCAGCAGAGAGGTTTTGTGTGAGGAATCTAGGTGCAAAAGCTTAACAGTATATGACCTGAAAAAATTCCCCAACTCATTATATTCCCCAACGGACCAACAACTTAGTATATTCCCCAAAGGACCAATATGGTTGTCAAAATCACTCACCCTGAGACTCATGAAGAGTTGAAGTTTGGTCCAAAAGGTATGAAGTCAGATTTGCAAACAGACAATAATTTTGTGTCATCAATTAAAGATTCCATTCCTCCATCAGCAAGAATGCCTACATACAGACCTCCACTTTCATGTTCTTTTTATTTAAGTGGTTCACGCCTAATGAATGTCTACTCATTGGTGCCATCTGGGTCATATAGTAACATTTCATCTACTTTTCATCAACCTTTAAAGAAAAAAAACTGGCATATCAGATGATTCATGCCCATTAACAGGACAAAATAAACTAAGGATGTGATTGCAATCATTGATTGATCAGTTGCAACAAAAAAGGGGACATCTAATGCATGCTAGCCCTTACCAAATAATACATCATCATTTTTTAAACCGTGTTGTCCAGGAAGCTTTATCTTTTAACCTATTGAATGTTTTGGAAATTTATCTTCAATGTTTGTATCTCCTTCTTGCCTTTTTGAATGGCTATTGCTATTCCCAAACCTTGAAATTTTGTTTCCACCACTTCCTTTTAGCAGCTAGAGTGTCATTTGTTGTAACTGAATCACTGTAAGCATGCTCACAGCCATTACTGCAACATTTTCCTAGTTTCAGTACTCTCTGCAAGGAATACAATAAAATATTACCATTCAAGGCTCCTCAACAACTCTATACTAAAGATAGCAATAGGATGTTGAGATCCCCTTTCTACTCCATGAAAAATCATGAAAATATTTTAGAAAAAGACTACAATAATTCTCTCAATCAACCAGCTCCATGATACAAGTCAACGATAACATGATAATGGAGTTTGTTTTGCAAAAATCCTCCAAAAATGGCACCACAAAGTAAGGTTCCTCCTCCAAGTGGTTGATCATGAATCTACCTTCACGAACAATGAATGAATCCTCCTTAGAAGCATGTGTGGCCTCCTCCACAGTGGATTCCTTCTTCAAGCCTTGAATGAATGCACAAACACCATGCAAAACTCCAATAAAGTGGCACTTGTGGCATCATGAGTAGAACTTTCCATCAATATTCAATGCAGAAGATGTCTGGCTGACCCTGATCACTGCTCAGCTATCTATCAAATGAACTGGGTATGATGGAGGCATCTAGTAGAGGTATTGAGGGTGAAATCTAGTAGAGGTGTAACTCCTTCAAGGCATTGGCAGTAGTGCAATGTTACTATTTAGCATTAAAGGTTTAGTTGTCGACACATTTAAGCCTTGTGGATTGGTACCCAATTTCCATAGTGTATGTTATAATTGCAATCCATGTATATCAGAGCACAGGTGGGGACAAGCCCAAGCAAGAAGAGAATGCAATACAACTGAGAAGTGAGATATTCTACCTTGAAGGCATGACCCATTAGGTATGTAGCTGAAATGAGAGATAGCACAGGAGATCTTTTTCCTCTTACATCATTACATTGAATATGAATTTTTTTATTAAACGTTGAGGCTTCATAGTGACATGATTTTGCATAGGAGTCTAGCAGTTATTTGTATGTCAGAATAAGAGGCAGCTTGAAATTTTTAACAGGAATTGAGTTCATCGAAGTCTGGCCTAATCAAACAAGAGGCCTAGTATTGACTTGATTCTTATAATCTGAAAAACAAGGAGTATTGTTGTAGTACCACTATAAGAATGAAATGCTAAACTTGCCCGCAGTCTTGAAGCAACCATTCAGACCTCCTTAAGGACAAAAGGTTTTGTTTGATCTTGGATTGTTCATTTTGTATGTATGTCACTTCAAGTGGGTATGCTCTGAAATATTTCGACCTTTGGAGAAGTAATAGTCCTATTGTGGTGTGGGATTCGTTGGATACATGAAGGTGTATTAAAGACTCTAAGGGCTCAGTCTACAGGAATTTCTTGATAACTATTTGACAGCCGGCTATATGAGTCATAACTATATGTTGATGAGACTTCATGCCTGTTGGAGTTTCAAGAATGACTTCAGCTCATGTTGATCCAAGTTTCAAAGATTGCAAGCCATTCTTATCTGAGTTTTAATGGAAGATTACAGATCTAGGTACAAAGGTTATTCTTTCCGAGTTTGAGGATTTATTTAATCACTCTCTTCTGCCCTAGAAAAAAATGACCTGTCTGCGGATTGTTCACTTGAAACAACCTCAATACAGACCGAGATTTATCTGGACTGAATTCTCTTAAATTTGATTTGAAGTTCTGAACCAAATTACAGTTTGTTGTTGTTTAAGGTTCTCATAAGCAGTTGTTGGAAAGTTGTGGCCTCTCCTCTACTCTTTGAACAAGACTATTGAACATAAGTATGATAAATATTTGTTATCAGAACTAGGGCCTAAAGAAAAAAAGTGTCATTGGCGTAACTCACTTAAGTTTCATGCATGAATATTTTATTGTTTGAAAGGCTAGTTTTCTAAGCATATATCTGCTGTAGAATGAGTTAAAACTTGTAAGAAGACTTTAGTCCAAGGGTTTACAACAGAAGTCTTGATCAAGACTCAGTTCTGAATAAGACCATCTCAAATATTAGCTCTCCAAGGAATTGAATTGTGAGTAGTAACCTATTGTGACATCTCCAAAATTTTGATCTTAATAATGACATGGCAGACAACATACATCTTCAGGACATCTAAGGTACATCAACTTAGTTTGATTTCTGTCTTTTCTCATTTGAAGGAATTGTCATCAGTTGAAGTAAGTGTGCTATCACCTAAAAAAGCAAAACCTTCATTATCATCAATTTCTTCACTGGATGGTAGAATGAATTTATTGCAACAGTTGAGATAGTGTAAGGCTGGGTATAGGTCAGATTAGTGGCATCCAATTCACAGATGCTTTCAAGAATAGAAGTTTCACATTTCTTCACATTACAAGACATTCGTCCTATAAAAGGTAGAAAAGCTAAGATATTGAACAACGTTCAAAACCCATCATGACCGTCATGATCTAGTCAAGGACATCTCCTTCATAATTTGTAGGGTGTCTGAAGCAGATCATTTGATTCTGAAAAGCCAACATGCAAAGTAGTGATAACAGCACCTTCAGGCATCATGGGTATTGTTACAATAAGAGAATGAAGATTGTGTAAGTCTATAATGGAAACACCCTTATTCGAGATTGACTATGAATCAAGCATTGTTGATCCTTAAAGAAAATGAGAGGTAGAAACACCTTATGATTTGAAACAATATTTGTTGTGGCTAGTTAGCAGAGGAGTTCAGAATGATGGTACTATGTAAACTGGAAGTGACTTTTGCATAATGACAAATTTCTTCATGAACAAAGTTGTATAACAATAGATGAATTTTAAACATGATTATGACCTCTAGGAATAATATGTGGTCCTGGTAAGTCTAACCACATGTCATTATAGTAATAGTATGTGATAAGTAATTTGACAAATCATAAAATTTCTCGGGGACAGTTCACTCTATGATGATTACGTCCACTAAAATCATGAGTGCTTGGTTACAGAGTTTATACTCTGAATAGAGAACAAGATTGTGTCATACATTTTGGCGTTGCATTTTACAAAGTAATTGAGATAGTTGTTTACAACACACGAGCTTTTGAAATTCCAAATCCACTCTTTCTTGATTGCATTTTACTGAACTTGACAGGATTACAGTGAAATTTCATTAGCCTATCGGCCATCTCACGCGGATGCCACATATGACTTCAAATATGGTGTTCATTTAGTTTAGGTATGCTTAAGCATGCCTATTTGCTGAGTAGTATGCCTCTCTTTAAATACTTCTTACTTTTGAAGATACAAATTAGTGATTTATGTGTTATAACTACATTTCTATAAAACGCAGGGAGGTGGCAGATCTTCAGCACGAGAAACAACTGGAAGAGTAGCAGCTGGGGTTGTGGCAAAGAAGATACTTGAGCTAAAAGCTGGGACTGTGGTACGATCATACTACTTTCAGTATTGAAACTTGCAGAAATGTGTTGAGGCTTCTCTTATACTTTTTTCCTCTCTAGATGAACTAGACATTTTTAATTTCTGGGAACATTATTTCTCTACTACCTTAAATATATATTGTTGATCTTTAAATTCCATAAAATAATATAGTGTGGAACACCTCATTTAATTGCAGAAATTTTCAATTATTGAAAGCAATGCTGTGAATGCTATGTCAAACTGTTTTCTCTGTTGGTATCTATGTGAAAATGGCTACAGATAATCATTAAAGGACTCATGATAGGCACGTGGTAAACAATATCATGTATGCATACTGCTATTTCTAGGATGTAGGAATTTCCATTTTGTAGTTATTCATAGGATCCAAGCAGAATAATTGTTTCAAGAATTGAAATTATGCTAAAGGATCTGAACTCATGAATTTTACCATGCCCAATTTTAGGCATGTGGCTTGGGCAATACTAAATATTAAGTTGGATTTCGTTGACACTTAAATTACAGAATTTAAAAATTAAGACATGTAAGTTCTCTAAAGCCACCAGCTTCTAGCCATCCTCTAGTTAACCAACAAAATGAGCAATGGAATATTACTGGAAGTCATGAAAACTAATGAAAGTGCATGTTATCAAAATGTCCAATCTGATAGTATGTGTTAAAATTTCTTTGAAACCACCATCCTGGCAATTTACCACCTATTAGATTAAAAATCTACTGAATAAAGATACAACTGGGATGTTGAGTTATCCTAAAACCAACTATCTAAGCAAACAGATCAGATCTAGTTACTTGCTGGAATTATTAACTCAAAAAACTTTGATATGTAAAGGGGTAGTCATCAACTAGTAAAAGAGAAAACCAAACCTGGAGTGATTATGCAAAACTTTTGGATGTACAGGAGTAGTCAATCAACTAGTAAAATACCATAGTCACTGACAACCTCCTTCGACAAACTGTATGAGGCATCTTCAAATACCAGACTACACTAGCTCATAAAATTTTCCCTATTAAGTAGCACTATCTACTCAATTCATATACCACACACTTCACAGTTTGTGCTAGAATTCTGCAAAGCTTTTGTTTTTGAAAAAACAATAACCACACTGAATATGAATCTCCCTTTCCTTTAAAGGGCTCCCATCTACAATGTGAATGAAAGGCATTCTACCAAGTTGTTATCACTCAGGTTTTCCTAGAAGTTGTGTAAGAGGAAAGTATACCCGAGGTAACCACAAACCAACCTTTTAGATGCAGAATCTAGCCAATCTGCATCCAGAGAGGGCTCTCTCTTTATAATTTATATTTGTTCTTAGAAGGTTTTAGGCTAGTTATATATTCAAAGTTTGTTTTGGGAAAATGGTGGAATCCACAAACTAAGGGCAAGGTTGAGAGCTTTCAGTCCATTGGGCTATGGAGTCAAAGGATGGCTTTACTGGATTTCTATTCTAAACACGAGATGGTATTACAGGGCAAGATAGCTAGACAGAGAACAATCCTTAAAATTTAAAGTGGATGGGATGATCTTGAAGGGATGAAAGGCAGCTAAGAATCTTTCACCATGTTCAAAAGAAAGAAATGAAATGACTACAAACAAAGAGCAATGAAGGATTCTTTATTATAGTAATCAACAATGTTTAAATTATCAAAGCAGGAGCATTTAAGAATTCATGCTTATAGCTAATTTAGAAGAAAACATTAAGAACAATCACATTTGAAAACAGAGTACAATTAAGCAAATTCTGTTTCAATCCTTTATGTAAATTATTCAGAAATGGATATGATAGTATTATAAACTAATATAAAATTTCAGACAAAGGGTAGAAACACTTATTGAACTGTAGTCCAACACATGAATCCTGCAACAAGTCCAGTGCTTCAAATCGTCATCCAGTAAGCCACAAGTAAATTTCTCCAAAAGCTTTTATTCCGAAAATCTCAATGTTACAGCAGAGTAATAGAATCCACCTCAAATTCTTCCAAGAGTGGAGTATTTATACAAATTCTAAACTAAAATATCTTGAAACAAATATCAAAATTGGTTCACAAATCTCTCCAACTATTTACATAAATAGAACTTAATTAAAGGAAACTCAAACTAATGCATCTATTTGGCACTATTTTGTATGGATAGGTGATGAAAAAGAGGAGAATTCGAATTTGATCCAACTCTTAGTTGATGATGAGGCATCCAAGTCACTAACTGCTTCCTTTCTTTGTGCATTCTGCTCCAACAATTCTGCAAACTTTGGGTCCAATGATATATTTTTATTTCTCAATACGTAATAGATATGTAAAAATTGAAAGAGGTTATTGTAGATAAATATGTTGGTGAGATAAACCTCTTTCCGTTTCCCAAAATTCCTCTCCAGCTGTGCATAATAGTCTCTGTAAAACATATGTGTAAAACAGAGTTTTACAGAGTCTGAAAAATGGCCTATAACTATGCGCATGTATCTCTCATTATAAAATCACTGTGAAAAAAATGAGATAGGTTTTTGTATATGGTTCTCTTAGGAACAAAAACCTCCTTCAGTTTTTTATGAATTATTTTGGATTGGCCACAATACTCTCTGTAAAATGATGACTTAAACTGAAATTTTCTGCAAAAAGTGCTTTCCAACATTGTTTAATATTTCCAAAACCATAATGTCTGTTAGAAAAGTGAGAGAGGTTTTTGTATATGGCCCTCTTAATAACATAAACCTCCTTCAGTTTTGTAAAATTCATCTTGGATTGATCACAATAGTTTCTGAAAAACTATGACTAAAATATGCAATTTCTGCAAAAATGTTCCTTCTTGTTATGTTTTTTCATCTTTTTACTTTCTTACTCTTTTGACTGTTTTACTTTCACTTTAGACAAACCTCAATATTGGTGAAAGTATTCTCATCTATTTTTACCATTTTACTGCCTTCTGTATTTACTTTTACTGTTTACCTTTGACTGCTCTGTAACTTCATTTTAACTTTCACTGACTTTTACCTGATACACTTTAACCACTGATACTCTTTAGCTGTTATGCTTTCTAACCTTTGTTTGAATAGATTTGATAACAATATTGGAGTAAACAAGTCTTATGACTAGTATTAAGACTGTTTATCCAAGGATGTGATCTTCTGGTCACCTCTTCAGGGGACAACTAAGTAGATTTTTCAAGCAATTTCTCAATGGACAAGGGAGTGAGGTTTTAACCAGGTTCAAAATGGAGCATCATTCAAGGCTACAGGAACTCCCATTTTGGTTCTTGTGTGTTAAAAATGGAAGTTTCTGGGTTTTCTTCACGGACCGGGTGCGATTTCATTTTAAATGAAGGAAATTAACACAAATGCAGTTTCAGGGGAACAATTCACAGTTTTAAAACCTCAGGGGATGATCTCAGTGATAAGTTTTAATCACTAATTCAGTGGAAAATAAGGAAAACAGAATTTCTCTTGAAGTTCGAAGCGCTATAGGATAAATACCTGTTCTTGGAAGAAAGATGGCTTTTAGCAAGTATCAGGTGGTAGCAGGAGGACGCTTGAACACAGGTCTGGCGGATTTATGGAGCGAAATCGAATGGAACAGTGGATTTCAATGGAAATTTGAAAGTCGTAGCAGAAATCACAGTCGCGTTTAAATGGTGAAAATGACATAAAAACGCGAAATTTTGTTTTATTCCCAAAGTCAAAAGAGGAGTTTTTAGTTTTTCGAGGAGTGACGTCACTTTAGTACGGGCTGACGTGGGGCAGGGGGGCCGGGCGGTAAGCGGTTAGTCCCCGCACCGCTTATGGACAAAGGTGGTATTAGTCGGGAGGGCAGTGATTCCATTGGATTATTGACACGTGGATGTGGAACTATTCAAATACCACCAATCCCCCGCGCGTTAAAGCTCTGACAAAGGATGGGTAGCGGAATTGCCGAGGAGCGTTGATCTTTGGAGGGGCGATCCGACGGTTGAAATGACGGGGAGATGGTGGGGTGGTTATCACGCGGGCCCGGCATATTTAACATTTAATTAATCATCCCGGGTGGCACATGATTGGCGGAGGAAAGTTATTAATTAGTTCTGATAACTAATTAATCCCGTAATTAAAATGGAAAAAGGGGTCGCGGCGGGATTTTAATTGTATTTGAAACGTCGGGTGGGATGCCAAGTGGATGGGCCACGGTGGCATAGGGGATTTTCCAAAAAAAACAAAACTTCGGGTTTATTCCTTTTGTGTTAAACATATAGAATTATATGTTTAAATGTTATTTCGATATTTCTATTTATATGGTAATAGATAAACATTATTTAATTACCATAGGGGCGAGACTATAATATAAGGATATATTTAACCAAAGGGCGTATGAAGCGGGTCTTTAGTGAATATTTGGGAAGTAAATACTTTGGTTAAAACATAATAGAGGGTTTTTTTTTTGGGATATTAATTTAAAAGGAGTTAAATACTTAGGATAAGGCATTTTCACTAGGGATTTAATAACTAGGGTTTAAACATTAATATGAAAAAAGGACAAGGAAACTCAAAATACTTTGCACATCTAAGAAAGTGACAATTTGTGAAGTAAATTGCAATATATCATCTTCAACACTTAAACTTAGAATAGTAAGTTATTTTGAGGGATTTTATGGAAGTTTTGCATGATTTTCCTAAGCAAAATGGGATTTTACTTAGGAAAAGGTTAAAGGTGAATGATTATAATGATGAATTATCTTAAGTACTTAGGTCTTTTTGATCATTAGGCCGAGGGTCTGGTCCCTCCAAAAGTCAAGGAAATGCCTTGAGCCCCTTTGATCTCCAAGTACCTTAGTACTTTGGGGGAAATTAGTAAAACTTTAAGGGGAAAGTGATGAGGGAAGTTAATGATTTTGACTTTGCTTGTTGTGATTTTCCAGTGTATTTCCTGCTTCAGTATTTGTGATGAAAGTAAAGGATCAAAAACATGTAGCAACATCATTCATCAGATAAAACTTTGTAACACCATCTACCTACCCTATCTACTACTACCATTTTCTCTTCTTTATTAGGGTGCATTTAGACTTGCAAACCCTTATCAATTTTCTTTTCTTTTACATGGTAAATCTATCTATTTCTACCCTTATTACATCCAAGGGCTCAGATTAAACTGTTGAGCACCTTTTATTAACTCTACCTATCTACTTATCTGCCAAGATTAAACTGTTTGGTCAGATGTTTATTCTCCATTCTACTACATGAAATTGAAACATGAATGAGTCAAGTTTAAACAGTTTGACCCTTCATAAATTGTGGCAAAGTTTGACAAGCTGCACACAATTGCTTATTTACAAAAATGAAATAGTAGTGGCATTTGGATTTGCACACTTTCCTTGGTCTATTTTTTGCTTGGGGTTCATTTCTTTCATTTTCTTGACCAATTTATTTTTCTTACCCTTTGATTTTTCTTTTAGGGTATACCCTCTTTTAAAATTTTTTATTTTTTGGTTTTTCAAGAATATGGAACACCTTTGCTCAAGAAAAAGGTTTGAACATATTCCATAGTTCAATCAAGCCAATCATGAAAAATGACACCTATTGGTATAGGAGTCTAACACAAGTAACAAGGATAACAACTTTATAGTACATAACTTCTTGACAAGTACTAAGGCTATGATTGGAACCATTGATTGATCATTTGCATTGAATAAGCGGACATCTAATGCATGCCAGCACCTACCAAATAATACATCAAAAAATTTTAAACCGTATTGTCCAGGAAGCTTTATCTTTTCACCTGTTGAATGTTTTGGAAAATGATCTTCAATGTTTGTATCTCCTTCTTGCATTTTCGAATGGCTAGTGCTATTCCCAACCCTTGAAATTTTGTGGCCACCACTTCTTTTTAGCAACCATAGTGTCATTTGTTGTAACTGAAGCACTGTACGAATTCTCACAGCTATTACTGCAACCTTTTCCTAGTTTCAATATTCTGTGCAAGGAATACAATAAAATATTACCATTCAAACCTCCTCAACAACTCTATACTAAAGATAGCAATAGGATGTTGAGATCCCTTTTCTACTCCAAGAAAAATCATGAAAATATTTTAGGAAAAGACTACAATAATGCTCTCAATCAATCAGTTCCATGATACAAGTCGACGATAACATGATAATGGAGTTGGTTTTGCAACAATCCTCCAAAAATGGCACCACAAAGTACGGTTCCTCCTCCAAGTGGTTGACCATGTATCTACCTTCATGAACAATGAATGAATCCTCCTTAGAAGCATGTGTGGCCTCCTCCAAAGTGGATTCCTTTTTCAAACCTTGAATGAATGCACAAAGACCATGCAAAACTCCAATAAAGTGGCACTTGTGGCATCATGAGTATACATTTCCATCAATATTCAATGCAGAAGGCTCCATTTGGAAAATTCCATGGTAGAAGTACAATCTACAAAGGAGAAGGCGAAGTAATTATCAATGAGTGGACATCCTCATCATAATAGCTTGGAAATGTGTGCAAGGTGACTGCCTCTCATATAAGGTGTCCTCCCCATTGACTAACAAATTCCTCAAAGGGGTAATGACCCTTAAAATATTTGTTGAAATTGTGAGTGCCTTATAATCATATGTTTGGCCAACATATCAATTGTTTTCCTTGATGAACAGATCTGAAAAAGGTGTTTGAATTATTGCTGGAGATGCAAGTGAGATTTGAACACATTGAAATAGATCTGAGAGAAAGTCATATATTCTTCACATAGGTAGAAAAATTGATCACGCAACACTTTGAATGCATGTGTGATTGCTAATATATTTCAGGTTACCTTATTTTTTCTCAATGCTAAGTATAGTTTGTTGGCAATTATCAGCTATTCGCTAGTGGCTTGGCCTCTTCAAGTGTGTAAAAAAACATCAAACTATTCTAAAATATTTTCTACAAGTTGTATAAATTTGTTGATTTGTAAGTAGTGATGTGTTTAGCTAGAAACAACCCTCGTACACTATTTTAATTTTCACATCTGATAAATTCAAAGTAGTATAGGGCTTCTTCATGTTGTTTTGGATTTCTTAGTCTACATGAACTTTGTCTTGCTTTATTTTTTTTTACTTTGAATTTTTTCATGAAATTTGCTTTAGTTCTTTTTGTCAGAACTCATTAGGCTCTAGAATGTGTGCATCAATCTTCTCCTGCCATGCTTGAGATTTAGTTTTGTCTATAGAAAATTTCAAAAATCTTTCCAAAACTCTCTTTTGACAGTGCACATAAACTTATTTATCTAGTGCATTTAGGCCAATGACTTACTTATCAAGTGGACCATTCTATGTTCTGGGTGAAGGAGTCACACTTCTCAATTTTGAGAGAGTTTCATTTTACACCTAGGAAACCAGACATGCTTCCTTAGTGGCCAGGTTGGTCATGAATTCTTATTCGAGAAAATGGGCTTTATGTAATTATTCTGTGGCATACCTATTATCTATTGCATCATTTTACGCAATTGAATCGAGCTTCACGGTTTCTATTGCTTTATCTATAACAGGATTTGACATGTCCTTTACTGAATTTTATATCTGCAGCTCTCCAACACCTTTCTGCGATCTTCCTACTTTCTCCAAGTCGCCAGCCATTGTGGGTATTCTAATTGATGTTACAGGAGAGGTACACTAGCAACCATTTGCCTCTTGGATGTTGAAATTGCTGAATATATGCCTTGTCGAAACAAGGCTTCAAGTAGAAGGCCTTATTAGTTCATCGTTCATGTCTGCATCTTGTATTTTACTTGCTTAAGGAGACGGTACATTACAAAGGCCTTATTTCGACTTTATACATTTAGCATCATCATCACTGGATGCAGAAATAATTCCTATCAAGAATCTTGTGCATTCAATGGACCACTATTTATGATTTGACCATGGGTTCTTTCCTTCATATTTTATATGCCATATGCCCTAGATGCATTTTTGAATGTACAACTAAAGAGTGTTTTCTTAGACATTTCAAAATACAAGCAACAGAGAGATTTGTGAACATAAAAACACTCTTGTCAATTTTAAAACTTCCATGATTGTTTTCTGATATTGACATTGAATCTGATATCATCAAGAAGACAAAGTGCAGAATTATGAGTATGTTGCCTAAGGTAGGGATCAAAGCAATGAGTGAAAATATTTTTGAGGTTTTGGACTTAGCATTGCAAGATCAGATCGCTAATGTCCAAGCTGAAGATGTTGCATCTATGCCAATTCTTGCATTCAATTCTGGCTATGATGTTATTACAACCATGTGTAGAATATTGGAGGTATTTGTTGAAGACAAATCTGTCAAAGTTCATGAAATTTTAGCTCATGATATTGGATACATTGCATGTTTATCTGCTAGTCTTTTAGTAACTGATTATGCAACCAAATTTCTGTGTCAAATCCACAAAAATGTTGGTTTGAAAGTGAATTTGGGAAACATAAATGTTCTTATATCAAGATTCTTTTGTGCTCAGTGTGATAAATAAATTTCAGTTGACTCAGGGAAAAGTGACCTTGATGTAACTTTATATCAGATATAAAGGAAATACATTCTTAATAATACAACTGTTAGAGTTTGCTTTTAGTATTTTTTAGTCTCTCTTTTCTCGACTTCTTTTTAGTGAATCATTAGAGCAAGTTCGTGTTGCTATTGTGGGAATAATTTCTCGTCTTCTATGCCATGCAATCAAAAGTGGCCTTATGGGAACAAAACCTTTGTGGATAAAATACTTGGATATACTTCCACTTTATCAAAATAAGGTTGTGAGGAGATAATTTTTTTTGAAAATCTGTTACATCATTGAGAATAATGTAATGGATATTTTGTTTGAACATGATGATGCATGCAACAAAACAAAAGAAGAAAATATGCTTGGAATATTGAAACATGATTTGGAAGCCACTGAGGATCTGGATGTATTTGAGACTTCGTTGGAAATGGTAGCAGAAATTATGAAAATGGTTGATGTCCATGGATATTTGATTTTTTTTCTCATCTTCTTTATTGATTGATCAACTTAACAATTCAAATAGTTGGGTAAGAGCAACAAATGTTAGGTTAATACATAAATCTGCTAGTTTTAAATAGAAGGGAGGAATCAGATCAATCCTTTTGAAGTTTAGTGGAATTAGAGATGAGTTGTTTGAATACTTGAAAGAAAGGTTTGTCACATGCCTAGTTATGAGAATTGAATTTTCAGAGGTATAGTGTAGATCTTGTTCAAGAGATGGTCCCCATGGTTCTTCCAAAGCTTGTAGTTTTACAACAGCAGAATTGCCATGCATTAGCTACTTTGCATGAATTGGAAACATAGTTGAATACAATTTTTCCAGTTTTGTTGCTAGAATGGTGTCACAAGGCTCTATCGTTTGTGTTTCTTCACTCAAAGAGAGAGGAACTGGTTACTGTAATGCAATTCTATGAAGCCCATACATGATCTAATACTAGAGATATTTTTACTAGAGTGTTGCCATTTCTTCTTGAGAAGTTTGTACATTTCTTAGGGATGCACACAGTGACAATACTGATGAAAGGGTATCAAAGGTTCTAGATATGATTTAAGAGGTGGCTAGTCTTGTCACTGGATTAGATGATATTCTAGGATTTTTAAGGAATTACTAGTTTCCATTTTGCTAATTTAGGGAACAATTCCTTGTAAGCAAGGAGGAAGAGGTGAGAGTAATGTGAGGTGACAAGTGGCAAGTGGGAATGTATCACAATGTATTTGTAAAAATCTAATTGTAACCTGCATGTTTAGGATACAAACAACCACCAATGACCCCATTGATTTCTCCATCAATTACTCCATTGATTAACTTCATTATATTTTGGATTTTATGTACTACAATATATCTGCATTTGTGTCATTTCTCTCTTGTAGGCTTCCTTTTATTTTTTAAATGCCACTTATATTAATTTAAGGAAAAGGAGCAATTAGGAAAAGGAGAAATTAGTTACACTTGTGATATGTGTATGCACATATTTTCTCAAGCTCCACACAAAAGAAGGTTTGAGAACTACGGAAAAATATTTATGATGTTACTTGTTTACAAATTTGAGAAAGCCTCAAGGGTTACAATCAAAATCTAGAAATTTTGTTTCCTGGTGGAATGTGAGACATTCTTGGATTTGTATAACACTTCAATGTGTGTTTAGGATCTAGGTAAGTGTGAATGAATAAAAGCTTTATGTCATTGTTCTATATTGGATTCCCATTCTCTCTAAGTTATCAGAGGCAAGTTAAAACCTAATTAGACTAAGGGACAACATATTCCATTACCAAAATTTAACCTTACGGGGAAGTGCACTACACTTGTTTGATACTTCAACACATTTTGAGGGCATTCCAATAGAAATGTCATTGTTGTTGGATACACTGGCATTGGTTAGTTTTAGAAAAGTTCTATTTTTCAAATATGTTGGTTTCATGAAGTAATATTTCCAACCAAAAGGATAAAGACTTGGCATTCTAGGACATAGTGGTGTTATTTCTTTCCTGTATTTGTGATTTATTAGTATTCCACCACTAACAACTTCATTATGTAGTTGTTTGTTTAGTAGTATATTACAACAATGACTTATTAAAGGAAAATTATTCTAGTTTGTTTGAACGTCATAAAATGGAAGGAAATCTAGATTTGAATTAGAAAAATGGAATATATTCTGAAAAATATGTTTTTTGATCAAATATAGGCCAGTTGCCTGATCATTTAAAAAAAAAAAACAGTGATGACAATAAACAATGATTTTGGACACGATGAATTACAGAACTCTCCAGCTCCAAAAAAAGTTAGCGTATTCAGTTTTGTGTGCATCAGATAAAAATGAATGAGTAACATTAAGTTTGCTTTGAATATTTATAGAACCATTTTAGAGATTCTAAATGGAAATTGCATGTGCTATTCTTGCTCAATTAATTACAGGGAAAACAAGGGGCATACATAATTTGTTGGCTTATGGGAATTTGATTCCTTTTCCCTTGGAATGGTACGTTGATAATTAAATATTACTATATTGAAGCTATATTCCTGGTTAGTATCACAATTTACAAAGTCTTGTCTTATTCTTTTTTAGTTTCTTGTTGTAATCATGTGTCTGCAATACTTTGCTCCACCCATTAGATTTCTACTAACCAATTTTATTGTTGAAGTGTCACTTCTTCTTAGAGATAGCTAGAGGAAACGATACAAATAAAAAAGTGGAGCATGAGACATTATTAGTAGAAATTGCTAGCTCTGTTGTGTTTATTTGTGACATTTTATTTGCTTTGTTTATACAGGTCATCTAGTGGCCACTATTTCTCAACTAAAGAAAAATTGATTGAGTTTCTTGCTTTTATGGGGGAAAATGAAATTAACAATATTGTTGATGTTGAGGTATATATCGTATCAATTATTTATAGTCTACTTTAGTTTATATTCCAGTGTTCATGTCTTATACTCTGCATTGTAACTTTTTTTGTTTTCTTTTTGTAGAAAATGGACTCAGTATTGATGGTAAGAAGTAAGGATTGAAGAAAGAGGGGAACAATAACACTAGAGTGAAAAAGAGAGATAAGTGTACTGGTCCAGTGGTACCCGCAGAGCCAATATCCCGCATAAGACAGATAGATAAAGACTAATGGTCAAGTTTTTAGAGTTGGTGAATTCACTTGCAATTCCTTGGCAAGATAATGATAATGTTTTGAAGTGATGAACAATACTTTATCTGTAAATTGTACTCCAACCAATATTAAGTTGGAAACTCATATTGTAATACTTGACATTTTATATAATATAATGTGGTTGGAATTATTTATAGTTGCACTTGATATTACTTGGTATTGTAATTAACATATGTAACTTTGCGTTTTCATATCAGATGAACATGTAAATTGTATGACATTTTTTTAAATTTAGTTGCAAAATCATACTAATTAATTTATGTGATTAATAATGAACACATAAAATCAGTCTAAAACTATTAAAATAGTAGTTTATATTGATTAATGATGAACACAGATAAAATGAATATACGACTAAATTAGTCATTTATAATGATTATTAATGAAAGTAAATGAAATGAATATAAACTACTAAATTAGTCGTTTATATAATGAAAAAATGATTACTGCATATGATAAATTTGTGACTACAAATGACAACTAAATTTTACATATATACGACTATTAGTAGCTAATTTACAGTATTTTATAACACGACTAAAATTTAGTCATATTTTTTCGGTCATTAATTGGTTTCAAACAATGACTAAAATTTGCATATATATGACTATTAGTAGCTAATTTACAGTATCTTATAACACGACTAACATTTTGGTCATATTTCTTTGGTCATTAATGGTTTTCTTGGGTGATGATATAGTCATATATTTTGTTGTATATTTGGTCATTAATTGTGACAATTAATGATCAAATCAAAGATTAAATCAATGATCAAATCAACGACCAAATTAATCACCAAATCAATAGCTAAATTAATGATCAAATTAATGACTAAATCAATGACTAAAATAATGACTAAATCAATGACCAAATATGCAATTAGACAACAAAATTGAGATATCCAATTAATGACTAAGCTAAAAACGACCAAAATTTGGTTACGTTATAAGATACTGTAAATTAGCTACTATTGGTCACCGACCGAAAAATAATCGTTTATATGCAAATTTTAGTTGTTTTTTTAGTAACTAATTAGCCATTTTCTACTAGTGATCCCTATAATGTATCTCACATCACTCTGCAGCCATTATGAGAAGTAGGCTTTAGAAGTGGATGACTGCAGTAGGATTATTATCCCCTATGTTTTTGACCGGTCCTACTTCCTTTTCTAGCTTTGCTTGAAATTTCTTATTGTGTGCTGGAAATTATCCAATTTCTCAGATCTATTCATCCTGCATTCTTTTTCTACATGTCCATACTTGTTACAAGAATAACATCTTGCGTGACCAGAAAAGTAAGCATAGGGATCATAATGTGTTTTTCTATTCTTTCTTTTATTGCAATCAACTGCTTTATGACCATACTTGCTGCAAGAAAAGCAATATCCCTTAAAGAAACCTGAGTACCTTTCTGTGTAGAATCTGTTTGTTTGTGACTGAAACAATCTGCTTTTGCAATTGGCTGCAACATGCCCATAATTATGACATTTAAAGCATTCAACATTATTTATCAAAGGAGCGAATGATTTCTTTTGGGAGTTCATGATTGTCGGTTGACCTTCTGTTTCTTGCAACACTTCAGGTTTTGCATTGATATCCTTTGAATCTTTAGCACTTCCTTGTGAACCAGATTCTCCTTTAACAGTTTCACGAAAACCAAGACCAAATTTAACAGAAGGAGACCTTTGACTACTAAGAATATTGTCCAGAATCTTAGTACTATCTTGAAAACTCAAGAGTTTATCTTTTGCTTCTAATTTACCTTTCAAAATATTTACCTCAACCTCTAATCTTTGGCTTTGCTTCTTCATACTATCTTCAACCCTTTTTCCTTCTTCTACTTGATCATTCAATTTCAAAATCTCTTCTTTCAACCCATTTTCTTGTTCTTAAAAAGTTTGTAAAAGATCTTCGTTCTTCTTATTTGATTTTTCCGGATCTTCTTTGAGAGAGATAATTTCTACTTCAAGTTCTTCATTCTTCTTATTTGATTTTTCCAGATTTGTTTTGAGAAAGAGGATTTCTGCTTCAAGTCTTCTACTTTGATAGGTTGCTTTAACCTGCATTCTTTGATACATTTCTATCTGTTCATTCATTCTAGATATCATCTCTTTGTAGATAGATTCTTTCTTATTAGATGATCTTTGTTGATCTTCAACTTTAATCTTGAGAGCTTCTTCTGGATCCATAACATTACTTTCACTATTTTCACCATTGCATGCATAAAAAGGTGAATCAAAAGAACAACAATCAATACCTATTTCATCTTCTTCATTTTCTGTTGCACATGTTTTCTGAGATATCTCCTTTTGAGTAGCCTTCTTCTTTTGCTTCCTTCCCATTGTGACGGATCTCCTTCAAGCGATCAAGCTTCTTCAGAAGGACCTTCTTTGACACCAATTGTTGGGAAAAATACTGAGAGGGGGGGAAGGGTGAATGGGTGTTGAATTCGACTGAATACTTTTTACTTTTTCTTTCTCTAAAACCCATACGATACTTTAATGAACCCAAGTCGCGTATACACGTGGATATCCTCAATGAAACTCGCGTATTACCAGAGATCTTATTATGCAGATAATTCTTTACTTAGATCTTTCCATCATTCATTCATTAGATTTTCAGACTAGACCCACTCCACACATTTAAGCTCATCATATATCAAACTAAAACTTATAACCCCATCAATTCATTCATTGAATCATCAACCAACAACTTGATCTTCAATTAACATAATCAGCAGCATATTCATTATTCAAACAATCCAGTTCTGTATGAATACATCATTGACAGATAGCAGTAAAACAACAAAACAGATCAGATAGTTCATTCCACTTACTACGCGCTTGAACTTCACTGAACCTGCGTATGTACGCAATTTTATGCACACCAACCCATGTGTACTTCTGTGCATTCTACAGAAAACCCTAACTGCCCATACGCGCTTTTCCTTAAGCAAACCCGCGTATACACGCGCTTTTAATGAAGCGAACCTGCGTATAGATTTGTAACATTTCAGGACTGTGCAGCTCTTCAGATCAGATAAACAATTTAAATTTCATCCTTTACTTCAGAAAGTATTTCGCCTCATCTCAGATCTAATCATTTCATAAACAAATCTAGGAAATACATATACATTTCAGATCTAGAGATCCCTCTTCATTATTTTCTTCATAGGTGCATTATGAATTCAAATCTATGAGCAACTGTTACGCATTCCATGCAGATGTACTTCAGAGTAAAGTATTCATTAAAACCCAGACATATGCACACCCTTGCACTATGATCTTCTTCTCCTTATATAGATTTAGCCTTTATCAATACCATGAGCCAAAACCACACCACTTCCGATGGTATTCCTGGACGGGATCAAATAGATAATCCAGCGCTCAATACTGAGGGCCAATACCATGGTAATGTCCCCTGGTTTTATAAATTTAGAGCGCAAATTGGCATACGTGACTTGGCACGTACCTTTCCGCGTGCATACACTACTTCTCCTTAACAAACCCACATATGCTTTGCGACATGTCTTATTGATCATTTCTCTGGCACTTACTGGTATTCCTTTCTTCTGTTACTTTTGAGCTAATATGTAGATACATCATCCTTCCTTTTAACACATAGATACATCATCCTTACATATTTAAGACATAGGTTGCTTATCATAGGCAACTCATCAAGTAGGTTTCCATCAAGAACAACTTCATCAAGTAGGTTGCCATCATTCATCAAGTAGGTTGCCATCCAAAGACAACTCATCAAGTCAGTTTCCATCAAGAACAACTTCATTTAGTAGGTTTCCATATCGAGGACAACACATTGGATCATATTGCCAACAATCTTACTTCATCAAGTAGGTTGCCATCAAGGACAACATATTGCATCATATTTCCAAAACTCTCATTTCATCAAGTAGGTTGCCATCAAGGACAAAATATGCCAACAATCTCCCCCTTTGGACTTGATGGAAACCATGATGGTGTTTGATCACCACAATAGATAGATATATTGATTATAACCAATATGCAAACATCATGATACTCTCCCCCTATTCAAACACCATGTTACTCTATCCCTTTGACATCAAGGGCAAAGGGTGGAGCAAAGCCAAAACAAGGTTTTTCTTCTCTTGTAGAAAGAAGAGCTTTGTAGATCTGACGTGCACTGAAGTTACAATGCTCCCCCTGAGTTCATGCTGAAAACATATTTTTCAATTAAGTACATGACTCTATGACCTTTCCTATCACCAAGGACTCATACTTACATCAATGATCCAACCAAGTGGATTTACATATGTGACTCAAGTACCCAACCAAATGGGTTTACACATTTTTGACTCAAATACCCAACCAAGTGGGTTTACAAATTTGATCAAGTCCTTACATGAATGAATATTACAATTTTACATCATAGGTCTCAACATGACCTTTTCATCAAAATACAAATATGACTTTTTATGACCAATATCAGAAAGACCTCAAGAGAGAGATCATATTTCAGAACCATCATAATGCCAACAATGCATTACTTTCCATATGACCAATGCTCCCCCCTAGCTTGTGCATTCTGAACACTTTCAATAGAAAATCATCAAGGCATTTTTATCAAATGTCAGAGAATGAAACAGAATTATGAGAGCTGAAACATCACCATAGATACCAAATAGCACTGCAGTTGTGCTGAAGAATGCTGACCCAGAAAAGTTTGTCAGCAACCACCCATATGGGGTTTTCTGTGTATAAACTCACGTATATACACGACTTTATTTTAGGAAACCCGCGTATCCAATTTTAATTTTCTGAATTTAAGCAAATATGATCTTCTGTTTGGTAGAGACTATTCCTAGCTTTTGTCTGAGATATTCAAATGCTTCCCTGGGATATATGAGAGAAGAAAGATAGGACAATGTAGCTATGTTTTCAAGTGTCATCCAAAATTTGTAGCATAAGGTCATCAGTAACCAGGCCTTCAGACTTTTTGCAACATCAACAAATTCTTCCCAATAGGAATTATCACACCAGAACAACTTCTTCAATAGACAATATGTGTCAAGCAATCATCCATGTGATCTAAAATCACCAAGATCTTCAAGATTCATCATGATGTAATATGCGTAAGAAAAAGGTCTCAACCATAGCAACAAATTCTGCATGATCTATTCTTATCTCTGAATCATAAGACTTCCAACTCATCCATATGTGAAAACAAAATATATTCTTCAACAAAAAGCAAACAGGGCTTATCCATAATCTCATCATAAGAAACCATGTATCATGTCATCATCATTTGAGCAAGAACTAAGGAATAATTAGATACGACGCCAAAAATGCAATCATTAGTTGTTAGATTGATGCTCCCCCTGAATTTGTGTTCCTGATCTTTAGCTATCTTACAGTTTTTCTTATCAGAAAAGCATACGCGACTGTCTCCAGTAGAACTAGCGTGTATACGCGGCTTTAGTTCACTAAACCCGCATATGGAAAGTGAAACACTGAAAATTTACAAAACTTCATCTCCCCCTAAATTTGTACCACCTGTACCTGTCTTCTTCACATCAGATGCACTGTCAGAAATAAACATAACCAGAATTACCAAACCGACCATGGGAATCATCATACATTGCTCCCCCTGTGATGATACATTACTAATCCCTATAATGTATCTCACATCACTCTGCAACCATTATGAGAAGTAGGCTTTAGAAGCAGATGACTACAGTAGGATTATTATCCCCTATTTTTTTGACCGGTCCTCCTTCCTTTTCCAGCTTTGCTTGAAATTTCTTATTGTGTGCTGGAAATTATCCAATTTCTCAGATCTATTCATCCTGCATTCTTTTTCTACATGTCCATACTTGTTACAAGCATAACATCTTGCGTGACCAGAAAAGTAAGCATAGGGATCATAATGTGTTTTTCTATTCTTTCTTTTATTGCAATCGGCTGCTTTATGACCATACTTGCTGCAAGAAAAGCAATATCCCTTAAAGAAGCCTGAGTACCTTTCTGTGTAGAATCTGTTTGTTTGTGACTGAAACAATCTGCTTTTGCAATTGGCTGCAACATGCCCATAATTATGACATTTAAAGCATTCAACATTATTGATCAAAGGAGGAAATGATTTCTTTTGAGAGTTCATGATTGTCGGTTGACCTTCTGTTTCTTGCAACACTTCAGGTTTTGCATTGATATCCTTTGAATCTTTAGCACTTCCTTGTGAACTAGATTCTCCTTTAACAGTTTCATGAAAACCAAGACCAAATTTAACAGAAGGAGACCTTTGACTACTAGGAATATTGTCCAGAATATTAGTACTATCTTGAAACCTCAAGAGTTTATCCTTTTCTTCTAATTTACGTTTCAAAATATTTACCTCAACCTCTAATCTTTGGCATTGCTTCTTTATACTATCTTCAACTTTTTTTCCTTCTTCTACTTGATCATTCAATTTCAAAATCTCTTCTTTCAACCCATTTTCTTGTTCTTCAAAAGTTTGTAAAAGATCTTCATTCTTCTTATTTGATTTTTCCGGATCTTCTTTGAGAGAGATGATTTCTGCTTCAAGTTCTTCATTCTTCTTGTTTGATTTTTCCAGATTTGTTTTGAGAAAGAGGATTTCTGCTTCAAGTCTTCTACTTTGATAGGTTGCTTTAACCTGCAGTCTTTGATACACTTCTATCTGTTCATTCATTCTAGATATCATCTCTTTGTAGATAGATTCTTTCTTATTAGATGATCTTTGTTGATCTTCAACTTTAATCTTGAGAGCTTCTTCTAGATCCATAACATTACTTTCACGATTTTCACCATTGCATGCATAAAAAGGTGAATCACAAGAACAACAATCAATACATGTTTCATCTTCTTCATTTTCTGCTGCACATGTTTTCTGAGATATCTCCTTTTGAGTAGCCTTCTTCTTTTGCTTCCTTCCCATTGTGACGGATCTCCTTCAAGTGATCAAGCTCCTTCAGAAGGACCTGCTTTGATACCAATTGTTGGGAAAAATACTGAGAGGGGGGGTGGGGGGGGGGAGGGGGGGGTGAATCAGTATTTAGTGCAGACTGAATACTTTTTACTTTTTCTTTCTCTAAACCCCATACGCTACTTTAATGAACCCCAGTCGCATATACACGCGGATATCCTCAATGAAACTCGCGTATTACCAGAGATATTACTATGCAGATAATTCTTTACATAGATCTTTGCATCATTCATTCATTAGATGTTTAGTAAGCAGTAAACGTGTGCAGTAAGAACATAATAAATCATCACACATAAGCAACAGACATGAACACCAGGATTTAAGGTCGAAACCCAATTCGGGAGAAAACCACCGCTGCCATCGTCTTAGTCTTCAATATTTATTATAAAGAAAACATCTTACAACCATGTACTGGCACAGACTCATACCAACACGCAGGCACCCACCTGCAGAAGGCTACAACCTTCTCTCGTTTACCAGCCTCTCCTGGAAGGGAGCTACAACTCCCTGCTCTCGTTTACCAGCCTCTCCTGGAAGGGAGCTACAACCCCCTGCTCTCGTTTACCTAGAAGGGAGCTACTACTCCCTGCTCTCGTTTACCAGCTACCACTGGAAGGGAGCTACAACCCCCTCACTGAAGGCTCCGACCCTCAGCACCACCATGGAACACGTTGCATATTGGATACAACAACTTCCATACAACACAACTTGTAGGCCTCTTTTCATCAGATTTTCAGACTGGACCCACTCCACACATTTAACCTCATCATATATCAAACTGAAACTTATAACCCCATCAATTCATTCATTGAATCATCAACAAATCAACCAAAAACTTGATCTTCAATTAACATAATCAACAGCATATTCATTATTCAAACAATCCAGTTCTGTATGAATACATCATTGACAGATAGCAGTAAAACAGCAAAACAGATCAGATAGTTCATTCCACTTACTCCATCAAACCCTAGATTCCATACGCACTTTTACTTCACTTAAATTGCGTATGTACGCGCTTTTATGCACACCAACCCGCGTATACTTTTGTGCATTCTACAGAAAACCCTAATTGCCCATACGCGCTTTTCCTTAAGCAGACCCGCGTATACACACGCTTTTAATGAAGCGAACCTGCGTATAGATCTATAACTTCAAGACTGTGCAGCGCTTTAGATCAGATAAGCAATTCAGATTTCATCCTTTACTTCAGAAAGTATTTCGCCTCATCTTAGATCTAAACATTTCATAAACAGATCTAGAAAATACATATACATTTCAGATCTAGAGATCCCTCTTCATTATTTTCTTCATAGGTGCATTATGAATTCAGATGTATCAGCAAATGTTACCCATTCCATGCAGATGTACTTCAGAGTGAATTATTCATTAAAACCCAGACATATGCACACCCTTGCACTATGATCTTCTTCTCCTTATAAAGATTTAGCCTTTGTCAATACCATGAGCCAAAACCACACCACTTCCGATGGTATTCCTGGACGGGATCAAATAGATAATCCAACGCTCAATACTGTGGGCCAATACCATGGTAATGTCCCCTGGTTTTATAAATTTAGAGCCCAAATTGGCATACGCGACTTGGCACGTACCATTCTGCGTGCATACGATACTTCTCCTTAACAAACCCGCGTATGATTTGTGACATGTCTTATTTATCATTTCTCTGGCACTTACTAGAATTCCTTTCTTCTGTTACTTCTGAGATGATCTGTAGATACATCATCCTTCCTTTTAACACATAGATACATCATCCTTACATATTTAACACATAGGTTGCTTATCATAGGCAACTCATCAAGTAGGTTTCCATCAAGAACAACTTCATCAAGTAGGTTGCCATCATTCATCAAGTAGGTTTCCATCCAAAGACAACTCATCAAGTCAGTTTCCATCAAGAACAAATTCATTTAGTAGGTTGCCATATCGAGGACAACACATTGCATCATATTGCCAACAATATTACTTCATCAAGTAGGTTGCCATCAAGGACAACATATTGCATCATATTGCCAACACTCTCATTTCATCAAGTAGGTTGCCATCACGGACAACATATGCCAACAATCTCCCCCTTTGGACTTGATGGCAACCATGATGGTGTTTGATCACCACAACATATAGATACATTGATTATAACCAATATGCAAACACCATGATACTCTCCCCCTATTCAAACACCATGTTACTCGCCCCCTTTGACATCAAGGGCAAAGGGCAGAGCAAAGCCAAAACAAGGTTTTTCTTCTCTTGTAGAAAGAAGAGCTTTGTAGATCTGACGTGCATTGAAGTTACCATGCTCCCCCTGAGTTCATGCTGAAAACATATTTTTCAATGAAGTACATGACTCTATGACCTTTCCTATCACCAAGGACTCATACTTACATCAATGATCCAACCAAGTCGATTTACCTATGTGACTCCAGTACCCAACCAAGTGGGTTTACACATTTTTGACTCAACTACCCAACCAAGTGGGTTTACAAATTTGATCAAGTCCTTACATGACTGAATATTACAATTTTACATCATAGGTCTTAGCATGACCTTTTCATCAAAATACAAATATGAATTTTTATGACCAATATCAGAAAGACCTCAAGAGAGAGATCATATTTCAGAACCATCATAATGCCAACAATGCATTACTTTCCATATGACCAATGCTCCCCCATAGCTTTTGCATTCTGAACACTTTCAACAGCAAATCATCAAGGCATTTTTATCAAATGTCAGAGAATGAAACAAAATTATGAGAGCTGAAACATCACCAGAGATACCAAACATCACTGCAGCTGTGCTGAAGAATGCTGACCCAGAATTTTTTTTCAGCAACCACCCATATGCGGTTTTCTGTGTATAAACTCGTGTATATACGCGACTGTCTTTCAAGAAACCCGCGTATCCAATTTTAATCTTATGAATTTAAGCAGATCTGATCTTCTGTATGGCAGAGACTATTCCCAGCTTTTGTCTGAGATATTTGAATGCTTCCCTGGGATATATGAGAGAAGAAAGATAGGACAATGTAGCTATGTTTTCAAGTGTCATCCAACATATTTAGCATAAGTTCATCAGTAACCAGGCCTTCAGACTTTTTGCAGCATCAACAAATTCTTCCCAATAGGAATTATCACACCAGAACAACTTCTTCAATAGACAATATGTGTCAAGAAATCATCCATGTGATCTAAAATCACCAAGATCTTCAAGATTCATCATGATGTAATATGTGTAAGAAAAAGGTCTCAACCATAGCAACAAATTCTGCACGATCTATTCTTATCTCTCAATCATAAGACTTCCAACTCATCCATGTGTGAAAACAAAAGATATTCTTCAGCAAAAAGCAAACAGGGCTCATCCATAATCTCATCATAAGAAACCATGTATCATGTCATCATCATTTGAGCAAGAACTAAGGAATAATTAGATACAACACCAACAATGCAATCATTAGTTGTTAGACTGATGCTCCCCCTGAATTTGTGTTCCTAATCTTTAGCTATCTTACAGTTTTTCTTACCAGAAAAGCATACGCGACTGTCTCCAGTAGAACTAGCATGTATACGCAGCTTTAGTTCACTAAACCCGCGTATGGAAAGTGAAACACTGAAAATTTCCACAACTTCATCTCCCCCTAAATTTGTACCACCTGTACCTGTCTACTTCACATCAGATGCATTGTCAGAAATAAACATAACCAGAATTACCAAACCAACCATTGGAATCATCATACATTGCTCCCCCTATGATGATACATTACTAATCCCTATAATGTATCTCACATCACTCTGCAGCCATTATGAGAAGTAGGCTTTAGAAGCGGATGACTGCAGTAGGATTACAATCCCCTATGTTTTTGACCGGTCCTCCTTCCTTTTCCAACTTTTCTTGAAATTTCTTATTGTGTGCTGGAAATTATCCAGTTTCTCAGATCTATTCATCCTGCATTCTTTTTCTACATGTCCATACTTGTTACAAGCATAACATCTTGCGTGACCCAAAAAGTAAGAATAGGGATCATAATGTGTTTTTCTATTCTTTCTTTTATTGCAATCAGCTGCTTTATGACCATACTTGCTGCAAGAAAAGCAATATCCCTTAAAGAAACCTGAGTACCTTTATGTGTAGAACCTGTTTGTTTGCGACTGAAACAATCTGCTTCTGCAATTGGTTGCAACATGCCCATAATTATGACATTTAAAGCATTCAACATTATTGATCAAAGGAGGGAATGATTTCTTTTGAGAGTTCATGATTGTCGGTTGACCTTTTGTTTCTTGCAACACTTCAGGTTTTGCATTGATATCCTTCGAATCTTTAGCACTTCCTTGTGAACTAGATTCTCCTTTAACAGTTTCATGAAAACCAAGACCAAATTTAACAAAAGGAGACCTTTGACTACTAAGAATATTGTCCAGAATCTTAGTACTATATTGAAACCTCAAGAGCTTATCTTTTTCTTCTAATGTACCTTTCAAAATATTTACCTCAACCTCTAATCTTTGGCATTGCTTCTTCATACTATCTTCAACCCTTTTTCCTTCTTATACTTGATCATTCAATTTCAAAATCTCTTCTTTCAACCCATTTTCTTGTTCTTCAAAAGTTTGTAAAATATCTTCATTCTTCTTATTTGATTTTTCCGGATCTTCTTTGAGAGAGATGATTTCTGCTTCAAGTTCTTCATTCTTCTTATTTGATTTTTCTAGATTTGTTTTGAGAAAGAGGATTTCTGCTTCAAGTCTTCTACTTTGATAGGTTGCTTTAACTCCGCAACTTCTTGATATGTATTTTGGGTCTCGTTCATTCATTCTAGAGATCATCTCTTTGCAGATGATTCTTTCTTATTAGATGATCTTTGTTGATCTTCAACTTTAATCTTGAGAGCTTCTTCTTATAATTCATAACATTACTTTCTACTTATTTTCACCATTGCATGCATAAAGCAGAATCAAAATAACAACAATCAATACCTATTTCACCTTTCATTTTTCTCATTTCATATGTTTTCCGAGATTCTTTTGAGTAGCCTTCTTCTTTTGCTTCCTTCCCATTGTGATGATCTCTTCTGTCAATGTCTTTGAGGACCACTTAGCCAATTGTTGGGAAAAATATTGAGAGGGGGGGGGGGGGTGAATCAATATTTAGTGTAGACTAAATTTTTTTTACTTTTCTTTCTCTAAAACCCATACGCTACTTTAATGAACCAAAGTTGCATATACACGGGGATATCCTTAATGAAACTTGAGTATTACCAGAGGTCTCATTATGCAGATAATTCTTTACTTAGATCATTGCATCATTCATTCATTAGATGTTGTGCGAGCAAGAAATGTGCAGTAATAACAGAATAAACCATCACACATAAGCATCACATAAGAACACTAGGATTTAAGGTGGAAACCCAAGTCGGGAGAAAATCATCGCTACCGTCATCTCAGTCTTCAATATTTATTATATAAAGAAAACATGTTACAACCATGTACTCCACACTCACACGCAGCGGGCGCCCACCTGCTTAAGGCTACAACCTTCTCTAGCTAACAGCCTTCCCCGGAAGGGGAGCTACAACTCCCCCGCTTCCTGCTTCATTTAGCCGTCTTCCTCCCGGAAGGGGAGCTACAACCCCTCGCTTTGCTTACCGTAGTCTCCCGGAAGGGAGTCACGGCCTCACTTCTTCTTTACTGCCTAGTTCTGACACCTACAACCCCCCACCGAAGGCTCTACCCTTAGCACCACCATGGAACACGTTTACCTAATTTTCATACCGATCCACGCTCTCATACAACAATCCTTCTGTAGGCCTCTTTTCACTGCATTTTCAGACCTGACCCACCCACACACTTAACCTCACTGTAGAATAAACCAACCCTAACCCCATCAATTCATTCATTGAATCATCAACCAATCAACCAACGACTTGATCTTCAATTAACATAATCAGCAACATATTCATCATTCAAATAACCCAATTCTGTATGAATACATCATTTACAGATAACAGTAAAACAGCAAAACAAATCAGGCATTTCATTCCACTTACTTCAGCAAACCCTAGATTCCATACGCGATTTTACTTCACTGAACCTGCGTATGTACGCGCTTTCATTCAGACCAATCCGCGTATACTTCTGTGCATTCTTCAGAAAACCCTATCTGCCCATACGCGCTTTTCCTTAATCAGACCCGCGTATACACGCGCTTTGACTGAAGCGAACCTGCGTATACATCTGTAACTTTTCAGGACTGTGCAGCTCTTCGAATCAGATAAACAACTCAGATTTCATCCTTTACTTCAGAAAGTATTTTGCCTCATCTCAGATCTAAACATTCCATAAACAGATCTAGAAAATACATATACATTTCAGATCTAGAGATCCCTCTTCATCATTTTCTTCATAGGTGCATTAGTAATTCAGATCAATCAATTCATTCCATGCAGATATAATTCAGAGTGAATTATTCATTCCATACCCAGACTTGCACACACTTGCACTATGATTTTCTTCTCCTTAAATAGATTTAGCCTTTGTCAATACCATGAGTCAAAACCACTCAACTACTAATGGTATTCTGGACGAGATCAAATAGATATTCCAGCACTCAATACAATGGGTCAATACCATGGTAATGTCCCCTGGTTTCCTAAATTTGTAGCGCAAATTGGCATACGCGACTTGGAACGTACTTTTCCGCGTGCATACGCTACTTCTCCTTAACAAACCCGCGTATGCTTTGTGACATGTCTTATTTATCATTTCTTTGGCACTTACTAGAATTTATTTCTCTGTTACTTCTGAGCTGATCTGTAGATACATCATCCTTACATATTTAACACATAGGTTGCTTATCATAGGCAACTCATCAAGAAGGTTTCTATCAAGAACAACTTCATCAAGTAGGTTGCCATCATTCATCAAGTAGGTTTCCATCCAAAGACAACTCATCAAGTCAGTTTCCATCAAGAACAACCTCATCTAGTAGGTTTCCATATCGAGGACAACACATTGCATCATATTGCCAACAATATTGCTTCATCAAGTAGGTTTCCATCAAGGACAACACATCAAATCAGTTTCCATCAAGGACAACTTCATCAAGTAGGTTGCCATCAAGGACAACACATGCCAACAATCTCCCCCCCTTTGGACTTGATGGCAACCATGATGGTGTTTGATCACCACAACAGATAGATACATTGATTATAATAATTATGCAAACACCATGATACTCTCCCCCTATTCAAACACCATGTTCCTCTCCCCCTTTGACATCAAGGGCAAAGGGTGGATCAAAGCCAAGACAATGTTTTTCTCCACATGTAGAAAGAAGAGCTCTGTAGATCTGATGTGCATTGAAGTTACCATGCTCCCCCTGAGTTCATGCTGGATCTTCCGGAAACATTTTTCAATGAAGTACATGACTCTATGACCTTTCCTATCACCAAGGACTCATACTTACATCAATGATCCAACCAAGTGGATTTACATATGTGACTCAAGTACCCAACCAAGTGGGTTTACACATTTTTGAGTCAACTACCCAACCAAGTGGATTTACAAATTTGATCAAGTCCTTACATGAATGAATATTGCAATTTTACATCATAGGTCTCAACATGACCTTTTCATCAAAATACAAATATGACTTTTTATGACCAATATCAGAAAGACCTCAAGAGAGAGATCATATTTCAGAACCATCATAATGCCAACAATGCATTACTTTCCATATGACCAATGCTCCCCCCTAGCTTGTGCATTCTGAACACTTTCAACAGCAAATCATCAAGGCATTTTTATCAAATGTCAGAGAATGAAACAGAATTATGAGAGCTGAAACATCACCAGAGATACCAAACAACACTGCAGCTGTGCTGAAGAATGCTGAACCAAAAAATTTTGTCAGCAACCACCCAGACGTTGTTTTCTGTGTATAAAATCGCGTATATACACGACTGTCTTTCAGGAAACCCGCGTATCCAATTTTAATTTTCTGAATTTAAGCAGATCTGATCTTCTGTATGGCAGAGACTATTCCCAGCTTTTGTCTGAGATATTCGAATGCTTCCCTGGGATATATGGGAGAAGAAAGATAGGACAATGTAGCTATGTTTTCAAGTGTCATCCAACATTTGTAGCATAAGTTCATCAGTAACGAGGCCTTCAGACTTTTTGCAGCATCAACAAATTCTTCCCAATAGGAATTATCACACCAGAACAACTTCTTCAATAGACAATATGTGTCAAGCAATCATCCATGTGATCTAAAATCACCAAGATCTTCAAGATTCATCATGATGTAATATGCGTAAGAAAAAGGTCTCAACCATAGCAACAAATTCTGCATGATCTATTCTTATCTCTGAATCATAAGACTTCCAACTCATCCATGTGTGAAAACAAAATATATTCTTCAGCAAAAAGCAAACAGGGCTCATCCATAATCTCATCATAATAAACCATGTATCATGTCATCATCATTTGAGCAAGAACTAAGGAATAATTAGATACAATGCCAACAATGCAATCATTAGTTGTTAGACTGATGCTCCCCCTGAATTTGTGTTCTTGATATTTAGCTATCTTACAGTTTTTCTTATCAGAAAAGCATACGCGACTGTCTCGAATAGAACTAGCGTGTTTACGGGGCTTTAGTTCACTAAACCCGTGTATGGAAAGTGAAACACTGAAAATTTCCACAACTTCATCTCCCCCTGAATTTGTACCACCTGTACGTGTCTTCTTCACATCAGATGCACTGTCAGAAATAAACATAACTAGAATTACCAAACCAACCATGAGAATCATCATACATTGCTCCCCCTGTGATGATACATTACTAATCCCTATAATGTATCTCACATCACTCTGCAGCCATTATGAGAAGTAGGCTTTAGAAGCGGATGACTGCAGTAGGATTATTATCCCCTATGTTTTTGACCGGTCCTCCTTCCTTTTCCAGCTTTGCTTGAAATTTCTTCTTGTGTGCTGGAAATTATCTAATTTCTCAGATCTATTCATCCTGCATTATTTTTCTACATGTCCATACTTGTTACAAGCATAACATTTTGCGTGACCAGAAAAGTAAGCATAGGGATCATAATGTGTTTTTCTATTCTTTCTTTTATTGCAATCAGCTGCTTTATGACCATACTTGCTGCAAGAAAAGCAATATCCCTTAAAGAAACCTGAGTACCTTTCCATGTAGAATTTGTTTGTTTGTGACTAAAATAATCTGCTTCTGCAATTGGCTGCAACATGCCCATAATTATGACATTTAAAGCATTCAACATTATTGATCAAAGGAAGGAATTATTTCTTTTGAGAGTTCATGATTGTTGATTGACCTTCTGTTTCTTGCAACACTTCAGGTTTTGCATTGATATCCTTTGAATCTTTAGCACTTCCTTGTGAACTATATTCTCCTTTAACAGTTTCATGAAAACCAAGATCAAATTTAACAGAAGGAGACCTTTGACTACTAAGAATATTGTCCAGAATCTTAGTACTATCTTGAAACCTCAAGAGTTTATATTTTTCTTCTAATTTACCTTTCAAAATATTTACCTCAACCTCTAATCTTTGGCATTGCTTCTTCATACTATCTTCAACCCTTTTTCCTTCTTCTACTTGATCATTCAATTTCAAAATCTCTTCTTGCAACCCATTTTCTTGTTCTTCAAAAGTTTGTAAAAGATCTTCATTCTTCTTATTTGATTTTTCCGGATCTTCTTTGAGAGAGATGATTTCTGCTTCAAGTTCTTCATTCTTCTTATTTGATTTTTCCATATTTGTTTTGAGAAAGAGGATTTCGCTTCAGGTCTTCTACTTTGATAGGTTGCTTAATCTCAGCTTCTTGATACATTTCTATCTCCGTTCATTCATTCTAGAGATCATCTCTTTGTAGATAGATTCTTTCTTATTAGATGATCTTTGTTGATCTTCAACTTTAATCTTGAGAGCTTCTTCTAGATCCATAACATTAATTTCACTATTTTCACCATTGCATGCATAAAAAGGTGAATCACAAGAACAACAATCAATACCTGTTTCATCTTCTTCATTTTCTGCTACACATGTTTTCTGAGATATATCCTTTTGAGTAGCCTTCTTCTTTTTCTTCCTTCCCATTGTGATGGATCTCCTTCAAGCGATCAAGCTTCTGCAGAAGGACCTCCTCTGATACCAATTGTTGGGAAAAATATTGAGAGAGGGGGGGGTGAATCAGTATTTAGGGCTGACTGAAAAATTTTTACTTTTTCTTTCTCTTAAAACCCATACGCTACTTTACTGAGCCCAACTCGCGTATACACGCGGATATCCTTCATAAAACTTGCGTATTACCAGAGATCTTATTATGCAGATAATTCTTTACTTAGATCATTGTATCATTCATTCATTAGATGTTTAGTAAGCAGTGCACATGTGCAGTAAGAACATAATACACATGAACACCATGATTTAAGGTGGAAACCCAATACGAGAGAAAACCATCGTTGTTGTCGTCTCTGCCTTCAATATTTATTATAAAGAAAACATCTTACAACCATGTACCGGCGTGTACTCATACCCGCACGCAGCACCCACCGCGTAAGGCTACAACCTTTCTCCTTTTTCATTTACCAGCCTCTCCCCGGAAGGGGAGCTACAACTCCCCTCGCTCTCGTTTACGTCTCTCCTAGAAGGGAGCTACAACCCTCGTCTTCGCTACTCGTACCTCTCCTGGAAGGGAGCTACTACCCCCTGCACTCGTTTATCAGCTACCATCGGAAGGGAGCTACAACCCCCTCGCTGAAGACTTCGACCCTCAGCACCATTATGGACCACGTTTCATCGATTTTCATACTGGATCCAACAGCTTCCATACAACACAACTTGTAGGCTACTTTTCATCATATTTTCAGACTGGACCCACTCCAAACATTTAAGCTCAACATTCATCAAACTGAAACTTATAACCCCATCAATTCATTCATTGAATCATCAACCAATCAACCAACAACTTGATCTTCAATTAACATAATCACAAGATATTCATTATTCAAACAATTCAGCTTCGTATGAATACACTGATGATGACAGCGTAAAACAAAGAAACATCGTATAGTTCATTCCACTTACTTCAGCAAACCCTAGATTCCATACGCGCTTTTACTTCACTGAACCTGCGTATGTACGCGCTTTTATGCACACCAACCCGCGTATACTTCTGTGCATTCTACAGAAAACCCTAACTGCCCATACGTGCTTTTCCTTAAGAAGACCCGCGTATACACACGATTTTAATGAAGCGAACCTGTGTATAGATCTATAACTTTTCAGGACTGTGCAGCTCTTCAGATCAGATAAAAAATTCACATTTCATCCTTTACTTCAGAAAGTATTTCGCCTCATCTCAGATCTAAACATTTCATAAACAGATCTAGAAAATACATATACATTTCAGATCTAGAGATCCCTCTTCATTATTTTCTTCACAGGTGCATTATGAATTCAGATGTATCAGCAAATGTTACCCATTCCATGCAGATGTACTTCATAGTGAAGTATTCATTAAAACCCAGACATATGCACACCCTTGCATTATGATCTTCTCTCCTTATATAGATTTAGCCTTTGTCAATACCATGAGCCAAAACCACACCACTTCCGATGGTATTCCTGGAAGGGATCAAATAGATAATCTAGCACTCAATACTGTGGGCCAATACCATGGTAATGTCCCCTGGTTTTATAAATTTAGAGCGCAAATTTGCATACGCGACTTGGCACGTACCTTTCCGCGTGCATACGCTACTTCTCCTTAACAAACCCGTGTATGCTTTGTGACATGTCTTATTTATCATTTCTCTGGCACTTACTGGAATTCCTTTCTTCTGTTACTTCTGAGCTGATATGTAGATACATCATCCTTCCTTTTAACACATAGATACATAATCCTTACATATTTAATACATAGGTTTCTTATCATAGGCAACTCATCAAGTAGGTTTCCATCAAGAACAACTTCATCAAGTAGGTTTCCATCCAAAGACAACTCATCAAGTTAGTTTCCATCAAGAACAAATTCATTTAGTAGGTTTCCATATCGAGGACAACACATTGCATCATATTGCCAACAATCTTACTTCGTCAAGTAGGTTGCCATCAAGGACAACATATTGCATCATATTGCCAACACTCTCATTTCATCAAGTAGGTTGCCATCAAGGACAACATATGCCAACATGTTTAACATATTTGCAATATCTGCTCCTGCAAATCCTGGAGTCAATGCAGCAAGGCATTGAGAGTATTATGTTTGAGAAGATCCAAAATATCTGCGCCAGTAGCTTATCATTTTCTTTTCCTCAGATATCCCAAAGATATGCTGCTTTTTCCATAATACCGAGGTGCGCTATGGCCAACTCTTTACTTAAGAGTCGTGTTTATCCATCACACTTCTTCGGAAACATCATCGATCATTGTTAATTTTGCTGATAGTTGGAATTGTTGACCAGTCACCGTGAACAAATTTCCAGAGTTTTGATGGGGAATGAGACACGTGGGAGATCGTTATGGCTGGAAGATGGCGTTGATTAAATGGTGATGATTATGGCATATGGCCACGTTATTTACGCTACCCATGCCACAAAATTGCCCTAAAATCTGAATTTTATGATTAGGAAATGATTTTACAACCATGCATATCGTAACCTCCTCCAGCAAAGTTGTAACTCTACACTGTTTATAACGTAAGTTATGGGTCATCATACTTTTTACAACTCTGGTCTACTTTAGATTATCATCGCACCACAGTTGTTATAACGTTGCCACTATAGGTTTTTTGTGATGATTGGCTCCATGTTCAAACGCAAACCTTGACCTCTATTAGATCCGCTCTGAATGTTTCACCATAGGTTGACACTCAACCATCGAAATGTTTGGCTCCATGTAACATGTCCATGTAGTTTTGTTCCACCATCTCACATGGTTTGAAAACTGTATTGTGTTCACGCATTGGTTTAATTATACAATGTTTATCATTTTCTTTTCCTTAGATTGTTAGCACAAATGGATAAAAATTTTCATGCCAAGGCCACCACCTTATAATATGAATGTTTCTTGCTTTGAAAAATCGACATTTGAAATCTGCTACTCAGCAACTAAGCTGGGATGTCTTCTGAAAGCATTTGAAATGCGAGGTCGATGAGAAGTTTCCAATCATACTCCTATTTTACAGTGAAAGCATATCCTTCCCGAGATTTTTTTTTTTAAAACAATGCAGCTTCATATGGTAGACTAGTCATTTGTTCAAGCCACATTGATGGCCCTTTTAATATTGACCCTTTCTATCTTGTGGTTATAGAGACTCTATTTGCATATGCATCAATGTGCCTGGTTATCAAAAGGTGTATGCATTTAAACATAACCTTTTAGGTTCAACTTGAAGTTCTCCATCTCTTATGGTCTCGTATAGACAAACTTTATGGATATGTAAGAGCAAAGGAGACTAGGGTTTTAAGGCCCTTTCATTCCTCCACATTGTACTCCTTGCAGCATAAATAATTCCACACTATGTAGCTTAGGATTAATAAATGTTGCTTCTCAAAGGTGCGTTCAGATATTTGAAACTCTACCATTGGCTTGCACACCACGAAAACGCCTTGAATGAGATTTTCATTCTCTAGGGAAATCTTCTGAGTCCACTTTGTTCACCAGGCTATACTTCAGGCTAGACTTGTCAAAGTGGTGAAATATGTTCCTTTGTGTGCACACATCGACATGGAGTTGGTATTGTGTAGGATCTTCAAAACTTCTTTTGAGGTGAGATATCCGCCATCTCAGAAAATACTCCATCCGGTCCCTACATAAGCTTAGATCATAGAAAATGCTTCTGGTTTATGTGAGATGGCATCCAGTATGGACATTTCCAAATGGAGAGTTTCTAAGTATCTGGTGTGCACTAGTGAAGAAAGCCTTTTGCATCAGTGACATAAAAGGTTCCTTCTCTGATAGACCTGTATCACACCATCCCCCTTTTAAAAATACTCGTCACTTGCTCCTCCTCCTCCCCTGTTTCGCAACTTTGGCCTTGTTTTTGAGCTCACTTTTATTTCCATCGATGTCGTGACAAAATTGGGGAGTTTGTCTCTCGTGGGGTTGACCTGTGTGGAACATTACAATATCACAATTACTCTTTGATAATGGTGTCCCTAGATAAACATATGAGACTAACGAGCTTAAGAGAAGTATTCAAAGCAACATGCTTAATGACCCATGGTGAGAGGGCTGCTAATGTACATCCTCAATGCACATAAAATTTCTTATTTGAGCGTATGCTAGATGATCCCTCCCACACATGGCGTGATTGTAGTAGCAGCATCTGATAATGATGGTGAGAAAGCTCATGAGTGGTTTGGGATAGGTCACTGGGATGTCACTGACTGCAGGTCAGGTGAAAGACCTAAATGACTAAGTGAGCAGAGGGGGACCCGAAATTTCGAATATACCCAAAATTTTTGGGTGTTGTTGTAGCGGCTACAACACAACAATAGTGGTGTATTACAAGAGAAGCAGTATGACGAAGACAGTGGTGTCGGTAGTTGAGCTAGAGCTTGACGAGAGGATTCAGAAACTGGAGCCATTGATAGGAAGGTATGATAATGAAACTCTAATAGATACAGATTTCATAGATTCTTTCCAGTCTCTAACATTTAAGAGGAAAGTCTACATCGAGAATTATGTGAAGGAGGGTGGCAGCGAAGCAACTCGAGTTCACCCGGACTTCAAAGGAATTCAAACATAAAAAATTCTACACCTGAGGAGTCTACCGGTGTTCGGTACACATGGAGCAACCATGCAATGCACAAAGGTCCTAATCAGTAGAATTCACAACGGGTCGCTTTGGCTCAGGAAAGAGATCAAAATTCATGCAGAATATATCCATAGGCTCACAGGGCTATCAACAGCAGGGAACGATGTATCCACGACCTTCCACACTACCTCCAAAAGAGCAAAGAAGGTGGGGGAATTAGACTACTAAAAAAAGTATGAGACCAGGAGAGGAAGGAAGGGGGTGAAGATAGACCTCATCAACATGCCCAATGTGAAATTTGCATTCTATCTGGTGGAAGGGAAGAAAATGAGACACTATACAAAAGGGGAGTGCACCCTGGACACAATTTCAGTTGCGGAGCACTGCGTACAGGGAGATAAAATCAATTGGTTCTCTTTTCTGCTACAAGAGCTCTTTGAAGCTTGTGAAGACAACTTCAAAAGGGCCACAGGTTTTATCTACGGCCATTTAATCATGGCGTTGGCTATGTGGAAATGGTGTCTGCTGAGGAAACAACCTCTTGCAGAGATAGGCAAAGATCAGCCAATGGCCCTTAGATATACACCATGGAAAGTTTCACGAGACCCTAACAGTAAAGAGATCAACGAGGAGGCATTCACAGATTGGTACAGGTTTATGTTGGATGTCATTCAAACCCAACAAAGAATTCCCAGAACATTGCTAGATGAGTACTTGTTGTACTATGAAACAATCCCTCCATTTATTTTCACATCGATTAAAGTTGTGAATAATAAATGGGGACCCTTTAAAAAAATAAATAAATAAAGCTTAGGATGTATTACTTCTCTTTTGTTTAAGTCTTAAAAAAATTTAGAAATAAAAGACAAGAACCTTTTTCCGCTTTGATTTTATTTTGCTTAGTGCAAAGGGAAAATTGCTAAGGTAACAATGTCAGAACACACGTACAACTTGCGAATTGTAATAGCGCTAAGACCTTTTTCAAGTCACATACATTTTTTCGCTAAAAAGGTAAAAAATCCCTTATAATAATAAATCTCATCGCTCCTTCCTAAAAAATGAACCAATAGAAATATCATTCGAAAATTGAAATGTGATAATATCGATTTCGATAGAACAATAAACAAATGTTAAAGAATGTCAAAAAATCCGATAAAGCACATTACTTTGAGTTGTATTGCTTATCCCATCCCGCAAAATCAAACTAAATGAAAAATTCATGTCTGCTTCAATAACGTGTGATATGTGATTTGCGCAGTCTCATTTCGTAAACACTCACGGTCAAGATACATAATATCAATTCCTGTGTGATGTGAAATATATTGTTTATCACAAAGCACTAGAAACGATGCTTAATTAATTAATCTGTTAAAAATATCTCACGATATAAATTTTCTTATTGGATATATATGATAAAACACATAGAGAATTTGACAAATGTTTAATGAGATATTAACGACATTAAATGGTTTCGAGACTCGAAAAAATTGATATCATTCTATGCCATGTTTCGAATAAAAGCACCACGTGTACGATTTATGGTAATTAAAATCTGTTTTATCCTTCCACCTCCGTTATTCATCTGTACTCTAATTTCCTTATTTTTTGAATTCAGGAAATCACCTGAGAAAGTAATATCAGCATAAATGGAAAAGAAAGGAAAAGAAATTGCCCAAACATCGACCTCTGAGGTTATAGATATGCCTCCACTCTTCTCAGATACTACTTGCATTAAGGACAATGGAACCACTTCCTAGGAAGAAATGTACAATTTTCTCGAAGAGTAGAATCCAAGGGAATTGAAAAAATTAGCAACATCGGATGCACCTGACGCATCTCAGCCTTCCTATTTTGAGGTGGCATGTTCCTTTTTACACAGGATAGCTGCACAACCAAGTGTTTCTCCATATACTGACATGGTGACTTGGGTCATTGACAATGTCAATGTCGCAGATAGAACTTTCAAGAAATCAAGACAGGAAGACATGGGTTCATTTACTCCTGAAGGTTTGCATGTTATGTACCATCTTCCACTACCATAGAAGGTTTATGATAAAGCTTTTCTTGAAAAATTTGCCAAATAAAATGAAGACCTGTGAATGTAGCAAAATAATGGAAGGCTGATCGTAGCAAATTTAAGCAGGATAAACTTGGTATGTATCCAATTGCACAATTACCAACACCCCACTATTTTATAGCAGCAATGATGTGTAGGTTATTTTCCAAGACTGATACCGCCAAATTTTCTATTGAATTGATTCCCCTAATAGACGCTACCTTCAATGCTACCATTATGAATTGGGCCAATATCTTATCCAATAATTTGGCCATGACTATTAGAGAGTACATACATAATAGGTTCTTTTCTACTAGAACAATCCATGTTTTCTACATGAGTGCATAATTATGGATGCCATATGTTTTTGTTCAAAGTTTCCTATTATGGGTTGGAAATGGACCAGTCAAGACCCTAGTCATATTCATGTCTATCACAAAGCCTCATGGGAATCTGAATTTTGTTCTCATTTTTATAAAATTTGTCGAGCAGTCATGTTTCCTATCCACCAAATCATTATTTGATCCAGGTGGATATTGGTGGCCACCCGCCTATTCCACTTGGGCCCCCACCATTGTCTCTTTCAGTTTTTCATTTTTGGCATAAGTTACTATTTTTAGCAGTTTTTTCAGGTCCTGAACTTCCGAAGCCGTTTTGAGGCCCTAAATGACATTTTTTGAGCATCGCGCCTCTAGCAAATATCATTTTGTTTCGGAATGATATTTATGGAGAAAGTTGTAGTCCTCAGATATAGCTTTCTAATGATGTATCATGTGCGTCAAATGGAGATAGTATGCCAAAGTTACGTCCCTGGGAAGTTGAAACACCAATTTACCCAAACAGGGCCCATAGTTTTGGCGCTTCATCTCCTAGGGTTAGGTTTTTGGATGTTTAGGGTTCTCCATTGTTTCTCAATAATAAATAGGCCCTCAAGCCTCATTGTAACTCAGTTTAAATTTTCTTAGCCACCACATCTAAAGACTAGAGATAGCTACCAGTGCCCTAGCTAGTTTTATTTCCATTCTGTCTGTAAGCAAATTTGAGTTCTTTGATATTAATGAAATGAAGTGTTATTTCCGCTGCATCTCTGTATTTATGGTTATATGTTTATTCTGTTGCGTTCCTACATAAATCCGGATCAGTGGTATCAGAGCGGTCTGCTTTTTCTCGATCCTTCTTTGCATGTCCCCAACGAGGTCGAGGTATAAGGAGCTAGGGCTCGATCTGGTGGAACCTTTGCAAGATCAGCCTCGCAAACCTCGACGGACGCCCATGGGGGACGAAAAGAAAGATGAGGGAGCAGGAGATCCTATCAAAATATTGCTCGAGGAGGCCCTCGAAAAACAAAGGAACGCGATGATGGATAAATTTGCTCAGATCCTTCAACGGCTGCCCACCGGCGGCGCATCTGCATCCAGCAGCCACTCTGGAGGTGCGACTCCTTTTAAGGTACAAGTAAATTTTGACATTCCCATATTTGAGGGTCAAATAGACGCAGATGCCGTAGATAGATGGTTGAATCTATTAGAAGGATATTTCTCCATTCATGACTTTTCAGACCGGGAGAAGATTATTTTTGCACTCCTCAAAGCTACCCCCCATGTTAAGGACTGGTGGGAAACCTACTGTGAGAACAAGGACCAGATAGAACCCTCTCTGTTCTCGGCCGTACCAACTTGGAATTCTTTCCGAGACGCCGTCAAGGAACAGTACTATCCCGTGGGGAACTATGAGGACAAGTACATACAATGGACCACACTGCGACAACAAAGGGATCAAGATGTGCACGAGCTGACGAATCTGTTCCATACCCTGCGCACAAAGTTGGGTATCAAAGATTCAGAGAAACATTTGGTGCTAAAGTATCGCAGTTGTCTGCACAGATACATTCGGGAGGAAATGGAGTTCCTCGACATCTCCTCGCTTGGTACGGCATACCGGTATGCTGCCAAGATTGAGCAGAAATTCAAACAGAAGAAGCGAGACTTTGGATCTGTGAATCAAAAGCAGGGAAAAGGTGCTTCCAAACCGCAGAACAAAGGACAGAGCATGGCGGCTAAAGACAACCCGTCAAAGCCACAAGAAAAGAACAACACCGTAAAGCCAAAGAAGGACACGGGAAAGTGGTGTGAGTTCCATAAGAGCTCCACTCACAACACAAGTGAGTGTTAGGCCAAGCAGTCGCTAGTGGCCGAGATGAGGGCTTCTGAGTCAGATGCATGCTCCGACTCCGAATCAGAACCTGAAAAGGGGAATGAAAAAGGGAAACAGATTATTGATGCGGAGCCCAATGCCATTGTTGCCACTACAAAGATCCAGAAGGAGGAACCGGAAGATCCAGAGGAGGAGGAACGTCTCTTCCACTCCCAGATGTGGGTAAAGGGCTCCCCTGTACAGTTCATTGTCGACAATGGGAGCCAAAAGAACCTCATTTCAGCAGACGCCGTGAAGCGGTTGGGCTTGCCGACCACAACTCACCACATCCATACACCATCGGGTGGCTTCACCAAGGACGAGATCTCCGCGTCAGCCAGCAGTGCCGCCTTCCCTATAGCATCAAGCCCTTCACGGATGAGGTATTATGTGACATTGCTCCTATTGATGTTTCTGATGTATTATTAGGACAACCATACTTGTGGAAGCATCATGTTGTGTATGAGTCTCGACCTCGTGCTGTTATTATTACTTTGGGAAATAAGTTGTACATGATACCAGAGGTACCACCTCCTACGACTATCTCTTTGGTTGCCGCAAAACAATGCAGTAAGCTCATTTCCAAAACCAGGAAATTCATTTTCCTGATGATCCGCCCCCAGGGCAAGAAGAAGACAGTGGCCACGACCTCCAGACAGGGCCCCTCTGCACGGCAACAACAAATGGATAAGGTCGTGGAGGAGTACGGGGACATCTTCACCTCACCCACAGGGGTTCCTCTGCACTGCCAGGTCAAGCACCCGATTGATCTGACCCCAGGTGCGCCACTACCCAATGGACCGATATATCGACGCTCTGTTCTGGAAAATGATGAAATCAAGAGGCAGATTCAGGAGCTGTTGCAGAAAGGTCACATCAGACCAAGTTCATCGCCCTGTGGGAGCCCGATCGTGTTGGTACAAAAGAAGGATGGGATGTGGAGACTCTGTATTGACTATCGGGTGCTGAACAAGATCACTGTCTGGAATAGGTACCCAATCCCATGGATTGATGACCTTCTGGACCAACTAAAAGGTGCAAAATATTTCAGCAAGATCGACCTGAAGTCTGGGTACCACCAAGTACCAATTGAACCCTCTGATGTGTGGAAGACTGCCTTCAAAGCCAAGGAAGGCATTTTTGAATGGCTATTCATGCCTTTTGGGTTGACGAATGCTCTTGCAACCTTCATGAGGATGATGGATAACATCTTGCGGCCATTCACCAACTCATTTGTAGTGGTGTTCTTGGATGACATTCTGATCTTTAGCAAGACTTGGGAAGAGCACCTTCACCACATTCGACAAGTCCTCCAAACACTGCGGCAACACAAGTTGTGTGCCAATTTGGAGAAGTGCACGTTTGGCATGACCTAGGTTCAATATCTGGGATACATTATTGATGAAAGGGGGTGCATGTGGATCCAGCCAAGATCCAAGTCATTCGGGATTGGCCAGCCCCAACCACTATAACAGAGCTTCGCAGCTTTCTGGGTCTTGCTAATTTCTACCGTAGATTCGTGTTGGGATTCTCTCATATCACTTGGCCCTTGAGTCAAGTAACCAAGGGAGGAGCGAGAGAAAAATTCTTTTGGTCAAAACCTCAACAGAAGGCATTCACAGAATTGAAAAATCACCTTTGTTATGCCCCAGTGCTCACATTACCGTACCTAGGCTAATGTAGCCCATTTGAGATCAGAGATAGATGCCTCTGACTATGCTATTGGGGCGCTTCTTACTCAACAGGGACATCTGTAGGGCATATCACAAGGAGAAATTGTCTCGACATTAGCCTACAAGTATCCCACCTATGACAAAGAAATGTATTCCATTGTGCAAGCCTCGCGACACTAAGCATTATATTTGGGGAAGAACAATCATCTCATTAATGGGTGCATCATCTAAATTTAGCTAATAACATAGACAAGGACTGGTGAATGATCGCCATCAAAAGTGGTCCACATATCTGTAATAGCTTCATTTGAACATCAAGTACAATAAGGGTAGCACAAATCATGTTGCAAACTGCCTCAGCCGACCACCGATCGTGGCGCTCACCACTATGCTCAAATCTTGTGGGCACAAGACTTTTGATTGGCTGCTTCTCTCTGAGAGTGACCTAGAATTTGGCCACACTTACAAGGCACTGGGGTACGTGTTCCACCACCCAAGATGCACTTTATGTCACCTCGACACCTTTGTGAATGTCCAAGCGCAGCGTGCCAAGATGATATGCGCTAATACTATAGTCGGTGTCAGCTGGCATTTTTGGGGTCGAGAAAATAGCAGCAATACTAAAAAGCATTTCTATCAGCTCTAACCTTCTAAAGGATGCTGGGAGAAGCCACATCCCACACCGCTTGTGCTATTGCCAACCGACCATCAAGAAGCAAGGCCTATATACTCCACTACCTACCCTGCACGACCTTGGGAATCCATCTCCATGGATTACATGTCGAGCCTCGGCTTTACCAAGAATGAAATGAGTGTTTTTGTGGTCGTTGACAGATTCTCGAAGATGGCCATTATGGCGGCCTGTAAGAAGAATATCACAGCAGAAGCCACTACTAAACTCTTCTTTGAACGAGTGTGGGTGCACTTTGGGATCCCACAGTCTATCATATCAGATCGAGATAGTAGGTTCCTCAGCACATTTTGGTCTAGCCTCTGGTCAATTTTGGACACAAAGCTCACCAAGTCCACAGCTTTCCATCCCCAAACAGATGGCCAGACAGAGGTCGTCAACAGAATGATTGTACACATTCTGCGCATGTACAATTCAAAGAATCCACGCACATGGGATGAGAGCCTCCCCTATGTACAACATAGTTATAACAGGGCTCTCCACTGTTCAATTGGCCATAGCCCCTTTCAGGTGGGCTTGGGATTCCAGCCACTATGTCCCATTGACGTAGCCATGCCATTTGCAGCTGCTCAGGCCGATTCAGCTCATGTCCGGTCTGAAGTTGACAAAGCAAGTAGCTTCATCGAGCGCATTCAACACATCCGCCAACAGGTTCATGATATATTGGACAGAGCCAATGCGAAGTACAAGCAGCGCCATGATCAACACCGGGTGCCACACCACTTCCAGGTGGGCGACAAAGTATGGCTACATTTGCAGAAGGAGCGCCTCACTGGACCTCACCGCAAGCTTCGCCCGCTTCGATACGGGTCGTACACCATCACCAAGGCTGTAGGTAACAATGCCTTCGAGCTTAGTATTCCACCATTCCTTGGTCTGCACCCAGTCTTCAATGTGGATCGCCTTCGTCCTTACTTTCCACCTCTACTGGACACCTCGGACATTGCAGAACAACTCACACCAACAGAGTTAAACCCAGACTGCATGGAACAGGCCACCACAGATTGTATCATGGACATGCAAATCAAGAACACTCGTCAACAGTAGATCCAATCGTATCGGGTTGTCAAAGCTGGCCAACTCCTGCACCAAGGAAAGTGGTTCACCAGGGACCAAGTTCAACAGAAATTTCCTCATCACATGGAGGAACTTAACGCAATGGGGACCATTGCTTCCTAAGGGGGGAGGAATGATCCCGGTGGATATTGGTGGCCACCCACCTATTCCACTTGGCCCCCCACCATTGTCTCTTTCAGTTTTTCAGTTTCGGCATAACTTACTATTTTTAGCAGTTTTTCGGGTCCTGAACTTCCGGAGCCGTTTTGAGGCCCTAAACGACGTTTTTTGGGTATGAAAGCGCCAGCGAATTTTCTGATAAAATTCGTCCCGACAGCTGTAGTCCTTGGATAGAGCTTTCTAATGATGTATCATGTGCGTCAAACAGAGATAGTATGCCAAAGTTACGTCCCTGGGAAGTTGAAACACCAATTTACCCAAACGGGGCCCATAGTTTTGGCGCTTCATCTCCTAGGGTTAAGTTTTTGGATGTTTAGGGTTCTCCATTATTTCTCAATAATAAATAGGCCCTCGAGCCTCATTGTAACTCAGTTAAGAGGCCTATAGCCGCCACATCTCTTCTCAGAGATAGATATCAGTGCCCTAGCTAGTTTTATTTCCATTTTGTCTGTAAGCAAATTTCAGTTCTTTGATATTAATGAAATGAAGTGTTATTTCCACTGCATCTCTGTATTTATGGTTATATGTTTATTTTTTTTCATTCCTGCATAAATCTGGATCATTATTGATGAGAGAGCCCCTACGATTTCTAAAGAGGCCAATGCAGACATTATGCCTATAGCTAGATGGTTTGGAGAGGAAAATTTCACTTATATCAGAGTTTTTGGCAGTCTTGTGTCTCCCCATGTTCTGCCCTATTATGTCCCAATTTTTTTTTTGGCCAGGGAGATAACATACGAAACAGTAGGAAATGGTATAACCAAGCATCTCAAGGAGATGAAGAAATATATTTGGCCTACATTTCCAGTACAGTGTGGCGCCTTTGCTCTTTTTGACATGACTCATGTAGCAAAGGAAATCCCAAATATTATAACTTTGAATCTGGTTGTTATGCCAGGAAGACAGTATGACCCCAACAATGTAGTCCAAGATTTTACTACTGCTCTTAAAATCAAACCATTCATGCATGAAAAATATCATTTTGATGATTTGTTTGAAGGGATAGAAAATTTTTCATAGGTATTGAATATGGCATCCAACAAACTCAGTGTAGCGAATATCAAATATTTCCATGAGTACATAGATAAAAGATTGGAAACCATCACATTGGACCTAATACAAATAGTGGAAATTAGTGAGTCAACTCCTACTTTTAGCCTAGATGATGATTCAAAATATATGTCTGAGGATCAGTCCCGAGAGAAATCAGTTCAGGATTCAGAACATTCCAAAAATGATTCTCAAGATTTAGATCATTCTGAAAATGAATCTGAAAATAAAGATGAAAGCCCTGATAAAATAATAAAATATGTAATTAAAGGAATTGACATACATGCTAAGATAAGAATTGATGAATCTGGATTAGAAAAGGCATCTTCTAAAGAGCTTCAGGAAGTTCAGTCTACACCTAAGCAGACAACAAGATCCCAAGTGGAGCATTTAAGCAAAGAATGGCATAAGTTTACTGAAAAAATTCAAGTAGCACCTAATCCTAATCCTGAAGGATAATCAAGCTTTCATACTCAACATATTTAGAAGCTACCAGAAACAAAATTAGCAATTCAACAAACTCCAGGTGTTCAAGATCAGGAAATAATCCCGGCCTTCCCTACTGAAAAAACTGTTTTGAATATTGAAGAGATACCTTCATTGGACATTTTCTATAGTCCAAATCATAAAGCTGTAGTGAAGAAAATAAAAAGAAGAATAATTGATGAAACAATGGTAGCCCTTAAAAATGATTCATTAGATATTGTCTGGAAATATACTCTTGTGAATCCAACTGAAGATCTTAGTAGAACTTCACAGTTTACAGGAGCATATGAAAATGCTACAATTGATAAAGTAGCATAAGTGAAAATTATTCTTATACAAAGAGAAGAAAGAGTCCAAGTGCTAGAAAAACAACTAGAATGGGAGAGACACAATGGCAATAGGCAAGCTGAAATGCAAATGGCACAATTCCAGAAGGAATTTGAAAGGTTGAAATTGCAGCATCAAGTGAAAATCTTTGAAAAATATGCACATTTATAAGCAACCATGGACAAGTTCAAGAGTCAACGTCAAATAGAACAATTCATTAAAGAACAACTTGAATGGAATTGACAGTTGAAAAAACAACAAGACAATTTATGCCAACAAATCTCTGCTACTAACTCATACTATGAAATAAGTAACATATTGACTCAACGGGTGGAAAACAGGAAGTTGGAATGTGAAAGGATTAATATTAAAATTTTTGAATTTATTTCTTGGCAAGAATCTAAAGAAGGGAAGAAGGTTGATCTCCCAAATATTGATAAATCTCATAAGGATGTTTTATTCAAATATTGGGAAATGCAATTAAAACAAGTAGAGAAAATGGCATCAAAGGCACCCAACATAGTAAGAAAAATCATTGAGTTTTTCAATTAACAACTTCATAATTCCAAACTTATTGAAGGATGTACAAGTGAAGCAATTCCAGAGGTCAAGCGATTAGAAAATCAGTGGAAGTGAAGCACTGAGAAACAAGCAGAATCAATTAAGCAGGTAACTAAATTGGATTAATAAAATTACTAGAATTTCTTGATCAGACCACATAACCAGTGCATGACTCTGCGCTCCTTAACTGATTCCACGAGAAAGTAAGTGCCATCACTTTCAAATTCCCTTTGCAAAGGACAAGTGAAATCCGGAATCACTCAGCCGACTCAACTGAAGCCAATGATGGATATTTTCCATCTCAAAGACCAAGTGACAAAAATAAATCAGCCCAACTAAGCAATCTTGTCATTTTTAGTTTCTATATTTTAGTTTAGTTTACTTATTATGAGGAAGGTTGTTTGAAACCTCCTCAGATTTTTGTGTAATAATGTATTTTTGACTTATTTATTTTTGTTAAACCTCTCTCATGCATTTAGAGAGGGGTCCATAATTTATCAAAAAACAATTTGTGAAAGCTTGCAATTCTGTACTTTTGTGAATGCTTTTGATAAAAAATATGGAACAAGATCTATTTTTTTGAAAATTGGAGTATGCTTTACTGAAATTTCACTTTTGTACTCTTAACGTATATTTGGATTGAGAAGAAGCAGGTCAATATTGTGGATATCATGAGAAAAAATTATCATATCTGGTACTATTATCTTTATGATTAGGTCTTGATTATGAGATTACAATAATTTCTCTTTATATTGTGACATGTATGAAATTTTATTTACAATTTATCATTCATGCACTTTTTTACAATGTTTCAGCTGTAATTCCTTACCAAATACATATAGAAATTGATATATGCGATATATTTTACATAATTATTTTGACTAACTATTTAGTCAAAATAATTATCTTACATCATTTTCATCTCTTTCAGTAATTGAATTATCTTTATTACCTTTTATTGTAAGATATATTTTTAGATCGCATTGATGGTAATTCTTCCCGAGTTATATATTAAGTTAAATAATTAGATTAAATAGATGCATGTGTTTGTTACTTAGATAGATTATTTCCATTAGTTTAAATTCATTCTTCGTTTCACCTTGTACCAAACCCATCATCATCATATCAATTTATTTGCTGCGAAATTGCTCCCATTATCCCTAGTTGGAGCCACTATACCAAACGGAAAAGGAGCTACTTTAAGGTCTAGACCAGGTGGTTATCCCCCATGTTGTTGCAACAGAATTCTGGGGCTTCAACATTTTGGCACTAGAAGGAGGGAAAATCGTGAATGGCAAGTAAAACCAATAAAAACTCTAGAAGCCATCCTAATAGTAATTCTCCCTCTAGATCCCCTCCAACTTCTGGATCCCCATCTGGAATTACTATTTTAAGATCAGAAGTTGAAAAATATTCTCCAAAATCTCCTAGTAGATCTCAGAGATTACTTTCTTCAGATTATAAATCTGAATCACCAGAATTTCAGACTCTAATAGATAAGTTAGAAAAAATCTCTATTTCAACTGAAAAACCTGCAATATCTCAATCATCTGAAGAAAGTGTTTCATCTATGTTACAACCAAGAAGAATATTGACTCATTCTCTAAGTGAGAAAACTGGAGTTCCTCCTTTGGAATTTCCCATTACTTATTTTCGAAAGAATACCAATAAATATAAATAAAAAACATCTATTAGTGAGATTTTATCCAATTCCTCATCTCAAATCCATTCACTTCCCCCGCACATTACAACAAATCTCATTCAAACTACTGGTGCTAGTTCTTCTAGTTCAGCTAGTCAACCTACCTCTTCTTCCACTCACATCCTGCTCATATCTTCATCCACCCATACTCCCACAATCATGGTAGGACAACAAGCACCACTACATATACAACCATGGAATAATCAAGGTGTTGTAACAATGGCAACTCCTATTCACCCACTTCCCAAGCATCCTAAAAGATGGTTGCCTAAATTTAATCCTGATGATGATCTACCAACGGAAGAACATATTCACAACTAAATGTTAGGCATCAATTTAAATGAAGTTACTGAAGAAGACTTTGTGGTTAGATTATTTCCATATACTCTTATAGGATATGTAGGATCCTGGTATTTTTCATTACTAGCTCGCTCTATAACTAGTTGGGATATGTTTGAAGAACAATTCTTAGCTAATTTTGGTGATGATAGAACCATTGCATCTCTCATCAATGAATTATCAAATCTCAAGGCTAAAATGGGAGAACCAATTAAAGACTTTAATTCTAGATTCAATATATTACTCAATAAAATCCCTATTGGGTTAGTTCCTGGCACTGATGTTCAAATTGAGTGGTATATATCTTCTCTTCCCTCTAATATAGCCATTTTTGTAGATAGAGTGAAATTAGCTACATTAGCAGAAAACGTGAAAGAAGCCTTATCTGTAGAGAAACGTATAGTATATATCGAAAAGAAAAGCTCTCAAGAGGATAGAAAATCCAATAAAGTCTCTTTCAAATATGATTCTAAGAAAAATCCACCAAAAGATCCTTTTGATGTAGAAGGCCTCCAAAAAGTACTGAAAACCATGACAAATGAAATTGTAGATATCAAAAAACATGTTGCTGAAAACTCCAATGCTAAGAAATCTTTTAGATCTTTCAAGGGAAATTAGTCTTCTAGTTCTCATCCACCCAACACTATATCTAATGCTAAGTCTGACCTAGAAACAAAAGATGAAGAAACTAAGGAAGAAGAAACTAAAGAAGAGGAAGTAGTTGAACTAAATGGCATGTGAGAATTTATCCTTCCAAATGAAGAACAACAAGAAGCTTTTCATGTTACTATTAGAAACAAAGGACCTACTGAAGTTATCCAACAAAGTCAAAAGAAGAAAACTTCAACATCATCTTCAAAGGATAAATCAGTTAATAATAGATCTACTTCCAATGTTTCATAACCTAATCCACATTCAAAAAATTCTCCATCTACATAAAAAACCGTGGTAGTTTTTGACACGATGGAATATAATATTGTTGAAGATATGAAGAAAGTAAAGGAAAACAATTCACTACATGAACTTACCAAATTGAAACAATAGCAGAAGATATTTCTTAGAGAAATGAATGCAGTTCCTGCTTCAACACTACTCGCTACTGTTATATCTCAGGCTGCAAATGGTTCAGGCAAACCTCCTACTTCTTCAAATAAGGTTGATCCTTCAGATTCCATCCTTATAGGTGATATATCTAATTCACATACACCTCCTTTTCTTCTAACATACGAAATTTACAACAGGAATCTTCACAATTGTTTGATTGATTTTGGAGCTTATTCTAAGATAATGCCAACAATAACTTTTGCTAAGTTGAATATCACTCCTCAGAAATTTGTTGTTCACATAATAAAACTTGAAAGAACCAAAGTTGAAGTCCTAGGGGAAATATATTCAGTCACTATCTGACTTTCTTCGTATCCCAAAGTTTGTCAAATTATTGATATTTTAGTAGCTGATATTCCAGAATTCTATGGCTTAATTTTGAGTAGAGATTGGTATGTAAAACTCCATGGATATTTTTCTACAAATTGGTATCACATGTGGTTACCTTATAATGGAAAACCAAATCAAATTTGAGTTGATCGTGAAAAACACATGAAACATACAGTAACTGAATTTGAAGGTGACAATGAGCCAGTAGCATTCACCAATAATATTATCAGCAATTACTCAGTTGAATCATTTTTAGGGAATTTTAACGCTAAAAAATCTCCCTTCTTGGACAATGTTATCATTTGAAAAATTGAAAAATTCTCACAAACAGATCTTTCCAAATGTACAAATTTTGTAAATATACCAGTAGGAAAAACTTTATTTTGGGCTTTTTACTTTGATGGTTCCAAATCTAATGATGGTGCAAGAGCTGGTTGTACTCTAGTTAGCCTAGAAGGAGAGAAGATTATGTTATCCTGCAGATTACAATTCGAGTGTACCAATAATACTGCAGAATATGAAGCATTGATACAAGGATTGTATAAAGCAATTATTCTTGATGTGAAATATGTGCAGGTATTTGGAGGCTCATAAATCATTATTAAACATGTAAGAAACACTATCCAATGCCTTTCTAGACATCTTAAGCACTATCAAACATTAGTTCAGGATCTCACTGATCATTTTTTGGCATTTAATATTTCCCCTATTCCCAGATTGCAAAATTCTAGTGTTGATCTATTAGCTAATGTTGCATCAAAACTCATACCATCTAAAGATTTTAGTCCTGACATATTCTCCATTGAATTGATTTTTATTCCATCTATTGCTGATAATGTCACCAATTGGTGAGTCTTCAAAGAAAATTATGATATTATTGATTTCTTGACATCAGAAGGGACATATGATGATATAATCCACCCTAACCTTGAAAGTCAGATAAAATCTGAACTGAACAAAATTCTCAAGGCTAATATCATCTTTCCTGTTAGTCATTCCAAATGGGTTTCCAATCTAGTGCCTGTTAGAAAGAAGAATGGTGATATTTTCATATGCATAGATTTTAGAAATCTAAACAAAGTTGCCAACTCTTAAAGTATATTTGGATTGAGAAGAAGCAATTCAATATTGTGGATTTCATGAGCAGAAATTATCATATCTGGTACTATTATCTTTATGATTAAGTCTTTATTATGAGTTTACAATAATTTCTCTTTATATTTTGATATTTATGCAAATTGATTTACATTTTATCATTCATGTACTTTTGTACAATGTTTCAGTTGTAATTCCTTACCAAATACATATAGCAATTGATATATGTGATATATTTTACATAATTATTTTGACTAACTATTTAGCCAAAATAATTATCTTACATCATTTTCATTTCTTTCAGTAATTGAATGATCTTTATTATCTTTTACTGTAAGATATATTTTTAGATCACATTGATGGTAATTCTTCCCAGGTTATAGATTAAGTGAAATATTTAGATTAAATAGATGCATGTGTTTGTTACTTAGATTGATTATTTCCATTAGTTTAAAGTCATTCTTCATTTCACCTTGTATCAAACCCATCATCATCATATCAATTTATTTGTTGGGAAATTGGTCGCATTATCCCGAGTTGCAGCCATTATACCAAATGGAAAAGGAGTTGTTTTAAGGTCTAGACCAGGTGGTTATCCCCCAAGTTGTTGCAGTGGAATTCCCGGGCTTCAATAGTACTCTGGGAAAATATGGTTTGGCATCTCACATGGAAATACATGGATTAGACCCCACTTTTTTGTGGTAGACACCTTCGAAAAGAGGTCATTGAGATTCCAGTTGGCAAAGAAATCTTTCCACACATAATTTATGTCTTGGCCGAGGGTTGTAGGAGAAATCTAAGAGGGGAAGCATAAGTATTATTTTTAGGCTATTCCTACACAACTGCTGCCAGGAGAAACATCGACAGACACATCTCAGAGGATATCGCAGATGCAACTCTAGTCGCTGCTACAAAAGTTGGACACACAAGTGCAAGCCTTCAACAAAGTCATGATAAGTATTGGTGCTGTAACCAATACATTCCCATTGTTTAATGAATTTCAAACATTCAACCTAGGATCACCATCATTAACGACCCCAATCCTTACCGCTCTCCCCTTCACCACCTTCCACTCACATTCACAACTAACCATTGCCCCATTTTGAAAAACTCGGGCAACTAAACCACCCATCCCTGGGCCTAAGGGAAAGCGGGCCAAGACTTTTAAACTCGACTAAGTGGTAGACTTAACAGAGGAGGATCCTGTACAACATATAAGTACAAGAATCCTGATCATAGAGGAATGGGAGAAGGGTACCCAGACTTCCCCAGCCATACCACAACCCAACCCTTCATCATTAAAAAGCGCCCCAGCCTCCTCACCCCCAACTACTCAGACTTCATCACCACACACCTCTAATTATTTAAAGGATTAGTCAGCCCACACTGATTCCACATCCGCAACCATATATGATGCGATACGCACAATAATGGTAATGGCAATCGATGCTGAGGCAGAATTTAACTTGGGTAATGTATAAGTAACCGAGGTTAATTTAGCCATGGTAGAACCAACGACCTTCCTAAATCTACATATTCAGATAGACTTCTCCTTGCCTTAAAGTACAACAAGCGAGACTTCCTTTTTTGAATTTCAACAATCAATGCTATCATTGAAACCATTCATACCAACTCATCCGCCCTCCATTAGTTTTCATTCAAGCCAACCTCCAACCGTACCACCGAGTCACCCTAACTTTCCACTGGAACAATCTAACCATCCCATCGCTAGTGGCCAACCACTTAGAGAGAGAAATCCCTACCTTGAAATTATGAGTAGCGGAGATCTTCAGAGCTGGACACCAGGATAGCTTTTTAATTTCATTCAAGTAGCAGCCCGGTAGGAAAAACTACTCCACAACAACCTTGTTCTGAAATACAAGCAACAACACCATCAAGTTCTAACACTCACTGAAGAGTGTAATCAACTACAACACGAAAGACATACCCTCCAACAAAAAATTGATCAGATCACCAAGAACTTCCAAGAGCTATGGCCAACCATTACCAACGTTGTTGAAGCCGCCCCCGCAGATATGTGGGCCTGCCACATTGTGGAAATTTCCATTCACACAAGGACATCATGCACGAATTTGGGTAGTGAAAATCAGGAACTCTAATAGGCCCTGTCATCCAGACCGACACTACAAGATCCCTCCATAGTGTATGTAGAGAAAATAACATAGAATAAAGAGCAGATGAGTTAGCTTAAGGAAACATTGGGGATCACTGTCAATAACACATACACTTTGCTCGAGCAAATCCATGAGTGCCCAAATTCAATGATGATGAAGGCTCAACCAATTTTAGAACAGTTAAAAAATATTTTCACTGAGATCAAAGGAACACCTAACCCAGCCATCCACAGAAAACTATACGATCAGGCCGATGCTCTATAATCGAAAATCCAAACCATCGAGGAGAACTCAAGAAAGACCAAGAAGCTCCTTCATGATCTGTGACACCCCATAAAAAAAAAGGCAAAGTCACTACAATAACTGGTCTCTGATGTTGATCCTCAGTATAATGCATTGTTTACAGACCTACCATAACCCATCGATGCCACTCAAGCCGACAAGGTGGTGAATGCAACAAACTCCTTGATGAAAACATGGCAGGAAGTAATCAGTGATTTCATCGAACTCAGTGCAAAAGCCATGCAAAAGGTCCCGGAGTTGGGGCCTTTCTTGGAAGATCGAGAACCAAAGAAAATGAAGCAGGAAAAAGGAGAAACCGAACAAGACCAGCAAAATACCACACCAGACGGTCACATAGGGACAACAATGCTAGGAGAAAATTGACTCGGGATGATCCAATAGCTTGTAGTCAGGGCCTATTGGGGATGTTGTTTTAGGGAAACCGATTTTGAGTTACGGATGGTCAGTTGTAGGCAGAGCGAGTGGTAGAGAGCTATTGCAGAAGGAAGAGAACTGTTGTGGGTTGCGGAGAATAGGCGTGCAGGTGGAAGAATGTGAACAAGCGACAACACAGGTGGAAAGAATAGTTCACAGCGGATAGGTAGAAAAACTGTCGGAGGTAGAGCCAATCGTGGAAGGAAACATGAAATGGTGGAGTGCAGTAGACTAGCCGAGCAAAGAAGGGGCGAAGACTGCCAGTGCCAGAAATAAGAGAGAGATAAGCACGTAAAAGGAAAGAGGCAGTAGGTTGGCTTGGTGATTTTGAGGGTTTCGTATTGTATTGAGCTCTGGGGACTCTTAGATGTAATGTATTGCACAAGAAATCTAATACATAGAAAGGTGTTTGTGGACTTGTATTATCTTTTTAGTGTGTGGCTTTCTATGTGTGATGTTTAATCAGTTGTTTAAAGTTTTTCTCATAGCTTTCTTTGATACCTGCAATATGATAGTTCTTCCCTTAACTAGTATGCGATAAGTATGTTCCTGAACGGCTATAATGTCTTGATGATAGAAGAGTAGATTCACTTCACTATTATGGTTCTATTTATCCTATATTAGTGAGGTCACAACATGCCTCGGGTGAGACTCCTTACACTTTTTTGAGCAGGGTGAAAATGCCGATGTTGTCCTAGACTGCAATGGGATCTTGTTGGCCCCAAGGCTGAACCTGAGCCTTGCCCAGAAGTCATCCTTATGTGCCAACAATGGTTGACCATGTTTACTATCATTGATTATGTTGACCATGGTTTAACCATGGATGACCATGTTTGACCATTGTTGATATGGTATACCATGGTTTTATGTGGTTGACCATGTTTAACTACGAACAACCATAGTTGACTATGGGTTAACATGGTCAACCATGGTTGTGAATGTATAACTATATATAAATATGGTTTACTATATTCACTATGTATAACCATGTTGGTCAACCATGTTGCCCATAGTTAACTATTCTTTTATCATATTACATGGTTAGACCGTATAATCAAACAATAATGATAAAATACAACATGTTTATGTCAACAACCAAATTTTTTTTTTTTTAATCTTAACATTGATTTGTCATTGTTCTAAAAATAAAAAATCTCATTCAATATTTTACTTAATAAGATTAAGTATTAATTATATTACAGTGTTTAGATATTAAAATCCCTTTACATTTTTATAGATAATATTTAAAAATAAATGAAAATTTACATTTTAAAGAAAAAGGAAAAGGGTTATTGATAATTAAAAAATATACGTGGACAATAGTTGAACAATCCTAATTATTGGGCAACTAATGAGATCTAAAGAAGTCGTCCTGGTCGCGGCTGATTGGGATGAAGAGGATGGATAGCGCTAGGGTTACATTGTGCTCTGCTGCCGCCGTCAAGGTCTGTGCGGATCCTGCACCCAACAACACTTCCCCTGTAGTCGTGGCTTTTGGTCTGGATCTGGCCGTGTCCCACATAGGCTCCTACTTGCTCGGAGTTCAAAGCTCTGCCAAGGAGCTCAGCTCAAAAGACTCTGTGAATAATGCCTCTGTTGGAGCCGCCGTTGCGCCCACTACTCCATGGGGTCTACATCAAGGGAGAGAAAAGATTCCAAGGTCGGATCGGTGGTGCGGCTCTCACGCTGACGGATCGGGGCTTCTCAAATCTGATAAAATGCATGTGGACCTTTCCCCAGGCAAATCCTGCAGCGACAAGGTAGATCGAATCTCCCAAAATTTGATCTGTCTCCAATCAGTCTTGGATCTGGCCAAGGGGGGTTCTCTATAGGATGAAGAGGTTGCAAAGGCACGATTGACATGTTTCAAGGAATCTGGCAGCCATGCAGCTACAGAGTTCAGCGATTTCTCTTCCTCTCCTCTGGGCGAAAAGGTGCCTAAGCCCGATTTGCAGAATCCTCTACTGATTCAAAAGATAGGAGAGGCAGAGAAGAAAAGGGATCGGTATAAGCAGGAGCAGCCCTCAGCAAATTCGTTCTTTGAATCCCACTCCATAGGTAAGAACTCGTTCCCTCTGAACTCTCCTTCATTCCAAATATTTATCAAACCGCCGGTGGGTAAGTCACGTTTAGCCTGGGTAAACGATGACACCTCAATCGTGCAACTCAAGCAGCAAATCTCGGTTCTGACGGGCTACCCAGTACCGATACAACATCTAGTTAATGGGCACAGTTCTCTCCAGGATTGCAGGCTCTTAAAGGATTATGCCATAAGAGTAGAGAGTACCATCGCCTTAAATCTGTGCCTGCGAGGGGGCGCGGTGAACCAGAGCACACCCAGGCAAACAAATGGTGGACCCTCCTTCAAAAATATCCTACAGGGGAAAAAAGGAGTCGGCTCAGCTCCAGAACAAGCTGGAAATACTCTGAGGCCTTACATAATTGAACAACAGGAACCAACCCCTGCTCTAAAAATCAACAGTTCAGCAACAGAGTAGCATATCAAGACATATGAAGCTCAGGCATTAATATGCCGCTTCAATAGTTTCTGGCCCAAACCCATGGACCTTTTTAACTGGATCTTCACCCAATGGTCCCTGGAATGCGAAATACATTTCTGTTCGAAGGGATTTTTATTGTTAAATTTCAAACCTCGGAGGAAAGGGATATCATAATCAGAGAGGGGCCTTGGTTCTGGGGGTCCACGGGGTTGTTTATCACTCCATGGTTTCCAGATTTTGACCCCAACACTATGGCAGTCTCCAGACTACCAGTATGGGTGAGACTTTACAACCTGCCCCTTCATTTCTGGAATGATCAGGTACTCGAGAGCATTGGGAACAGTCTTGGGCGTTATATTAAAACAGACATGGAAAGACTAGAACAACGAATCTTCACCTTTGCCTGGATCTGCGTGGAGGTAGATTTAAGAAAAGGACTACCGGAGAACATTATGTTGATTTATAAGAAAAAAAATTGGTTGCAATCATTAGATTATGAGAATACTGCGTTTAGATGCAGGAATTGCAGGATGACAAGACACTTACAAAATACATGCCCAGAAATTAAGAAAGCTAACAACAAAAAGAAACCGAACAGGAAGCAGAGGAAAGGCTGGCAATTTCCCCCTCCTGATTCAGAGGAGGATGAGTCAGAAGAAGAAGAGGAACTAGCCCCACCAGGAAATAAGCCGACTACACAGGAACCAAAGGCACAAACAAAGGACACAACCGCACTAGTGGATCCACATCTTCAGACGAAACAATCAGACAGGAATGCAGTGGACACGAGCAGCGGAGGGATCAAAAGACACCATACATCAGAAACTTCAGATTCAGACAAGGATACAGGAACCAAAAGTGCAGAAAATCAGATTGTCCTTGTCAATTGCGAGCCATCTCAGGGCGAATGGCGCAAGGTTGAGAAGAAGAAAGGGAGAAAACCCTGATTTGTGGGACACTTTTCCCACGATCTAGCAGCTTCCAGTTTTTCTGCCCCTCTATCTCTTATCTTTTCTCATTCTTTTTTCTTTTCTTTTCTCTGAATGCAAGGTAGCCTTGCTACAACGCATTGTGTGCGAGAGCACATGAGCCCAATGGGCAATTTCTGTAAATGCTTCAATGCATATGCTATGTGTAACTTTTCATTTTTATTAATAAAAGGTTACCGATTTTTTCTGTGGAAAAAAAGAAAAAAAAATTGAAAATATACGTGAACAAATATCAATAAAAACTAATTCACATAAAATTAGCCATAAAATATATTTATTCATTTATTTTTGTTAAAATATTCTTGAATTTATACTAAGCAGTGTTTTTTAGTTTTATTTTATTTTATTTTTAAATTAATTTTTAGATGGTATAAATATTATTTTAAATAATAATTTCACAATATTAATAATTAATATTAAAATATATTATATGTTTAATTAAAATATTTATAAAAAAATACGTACTCTTTTTTTTTAAGTGAGAAGATTTAATTTAATGCAAAATATTATATCATTGTTTATAATTTTGTGAATTTCTACCAACCTCACTCTTAGTATATTTGTTGGCTAGTACGTAGTGTACCAAAATTTTTACATCAAATAAAAAATATTGTGCTATTGAAAAACAAAAGATGCCCAAAAAATTAATAGATTCAAAACAAAATAGGAAGACATCTAAGAGTCAGATGTGGTTATTGGAGCATGGTTCTATAGTCTAGTGATTTGGGGTATCGAAATATTGAACTGACGTTGTATATGATTCTCCATGTGAGCCAAGTGAGCATCCAAACAATCAATGTTGTCTTACATCCTCCATTGATTCCTTTGCAGGTCACTAAGAAACAAGATAATTTAATTTCTATGATCATGCTTTTCCTTGAGAACTTGTCCCAATAAAGTCTCCAACTTCTAGTAAAGCATGACTGAGTGCATGCACTGATTTCTCCTCCCCTTGGTAGTTTGAGAGCCAATGAGAATAATCCCTTATGAACTAACAGTCTGAAAAATATTATCGTTGTAAGTTGCGGCCTCCTCCTAGATCTGAATCTCAAAGTGAGGCCTACTGGTTTGGCCTCGCTCCTTGACGACTTCAACCACATTGTCTTGTCATGGTAGGTAAAGCAAACAACCAAACAATAAAATGCCTAGGAATACCCCAAATGCAACACCCTGGTAATCTTGACCCAACAAACTTCGCGGTCGGTATTAGAGAGATTATGTAGACTACAAGGATGTTAAAACCTCCCTATATCCATTGTTAGGGAGCCAATAAAACCTCATGTGTATCTTTAAGGGAAGTGGAAAAAGACATAGCATAATTAACCAAAAAATTCCAAATCCACAAGAGAGAAGAAGCCAAGAGAAGGAGACTTGATGTCTATAACCAAACAACTTGAAGTAGATACAAAATGAACAAAGATGAATGAAAATAGATAGATATACACACCATGACCTTAATTTGATACATGAGTTGAAAACTTGTAGACACCTAGCAATTTACCAAAGTGATGAAGTAGAGACGAAATAACCATAGACATAAAATTACATCAAATTTCAGCATGGGGAAGTGGGGATAAACCAACCGCGAACCAATGCCTAAGTAGTATGCATTCAAAATATTCCCTTCCAAGCCAGTTTTTTCAAGATCATTTATTTTTTCCCTCAATCCAGAAGCCCTGAAATTCAAACTTTCCTCATAACGATAGGAACCATGAATTTCTAGGAATAAAAGGGTGTTGCTTGTGTGAAGCTTGTCTATCAAGTGGTTCTAAACTTTCTTATCCAAACTAATGATGCCTACTAGAGACTACCACACATTCCAGTAGTTACCAAAAATATAGCTAAGGAACGAGCTTACAAGGTTGTCTTTAAAACTCCGACGGGGGCTTCACTGGGGAGAAATTCCATATTACGTGCATTCGTATTGGGGGATATTGAGCCTAAAAAATGACATAATAAGTTGAGCATATAATAGGGGGTAAAGGTTTTTATATTGGAAGGTATAAAAAATGTAGCTCAAAGTTAATGAAAAAATATAAAAGGGTATAAAAAAAAATTAATGGAAAAATGGATACCTATTATATCTAGTAAAAGTGGGGGATTTTTAAATTAGGAAGGTGTATTGGGTTTGTATTGGTAGGGGATTAAATAATGTGAATTTTAGAGGTATTTTCCAATATGTAGTAAAATTAATAGTATTATTTATTATGCCAAAAATACACATGATATGGAAAATATTCATTTAGTGAATCCCCCGTGAAAACTCCCCTACAATTGATGAATAACCCACACAATTCTCATACGAAGAAAACTAGGAAGAAGGGTAGAGAAAAATCAAGATGATCGAAACATCTTAACTTGTATTAAAGGTGCATGTATGGTGCATGGGGGTGGCATGCCACACTTCTAGCCCCCTCCTTAATATTCATTGGAATCAGTGGGGTGGTTACCCCTGCCCACCAAACTCCCCTTCTCTTTTTTCATTCACCCCCATCAGGGTAAAAACTATTTAACTTTATAGTTAATAGTATTTTTAAGTTTCCTATATACTCCACAAAATATGTATTGTAATTAGTTTTAATTAATTAAGATTTTCTATTTATATGGAATTACAATGTTTAATCATTATTTCTTTCTAACATAAATGAGAAGATTTTATATAAAATTTGTGCCCGGTCTTGAAAAGTACCAAATAAATAAGTTACAGGAATTCCTCTCATAGCTCAATTTCTTGAGGATTTGAGATTGAGCATACATATTCAATCCAAATCCTCAATCAAGAACTCCACAATACAAAAAATTTGTTCCCATTCCAACTACAAATTTCCCAAAATACCCCTAAGATCCAAATACATTTTCATCCCATTATAATTTGATTGTCACTATAATTTTGAATAGCGTCTTGTTTTCCTTGGCAAGATATTTTTCATCTTTTTTCCAACTTGTGTCCATACCTAGTTATCTGATGAATCAGGTCAGTCACCCATATGAGTATGATCTCTACTAGTGGCATTTCCATTTTGGCCCCTTAATGACTCTACCTTGTCCTCCTGGTCTGACCAAGAAGTTACTTTTTAATGAGACTCGAGAGGAGCCATTGTTCTTAGGGATCTATTGAGCAATTTCTTCTACTAAAGTTGGGTCCAGTGGATTTTTTATGACTTTTTCTTACTCTTATCCATTTTTTTCTTCTTTCTTGTCCTTTGCCTTATCCTAGGGTTCTTGGTTCCTTAAAAACAATACAATTTTTTTTAGGGCACTTTCCTACCATTTGTACCCTTGCTCTACATATTTGTAGTTTTCATGGCTCTAGGGAAGTTTTTAAATGTTTCCACTATCTCATAACATGCTCAACACCGAAAGGAAGTATTCTTGTAATAAATATTTTCAACCCACAAGGAATTTGTGGTGGTTAAATTCAGTTATGCTTGAAAACCCTTACTGAAACCCATCTCCACACAAATACGAGCATATGTGGGGTTGGGACAATATTTTTTTTTTGGGATGTGGCAATGAAAGAATACAATTGAATCCCTAATTTCCTTAAGCGAAGAAATATTCCAAATATGCAGGGATTGATTTGGAAGTTTGACGTGAATAAGGGAAGAATAAATTAAAGTTGTAGGAATATCGAACAAGGGGTGCCATGGATGCATGAAAATACTTGCGCTACCCCAAAACCTGGGGTCATTAATGAAAATAGCATTCCTATCATTTAAATTTTCGAACATCACCAAAATAAAACCATAGGCCAAAGGATAAATATTAAGTTCATCAAAGAGAAGGGGTTTCCATTTCTTTGTGATCCACTGATGGAGGTCAACCAAACGGGGCTCAGACCATTGAATATGAAAATTAATCCTTTATTAAAAAACCACAGAGAATCATTAATTCCTTATCATCCCAACAAAAGTGTGATCATAGAGACTTCATGAACCACCTTAATATGAGGAAAACAACTAGATACATACCTAACTACATCTTTAAAAGAGCGAGATGCATTACCAGATGAAGGGAGCACTTTCAGACATATTGTCACCATGGGAACTAGAGTAGATGAAGAAGTTGAAGGGAGAGATAAAACTCCATAATCTAAAATAACTAATCCTACAAGAACCACCAACAACAAGGGAGATTATCAAAGAGGGATGAGAGATGAGAGCAGTTGGCTAGGACAAAACCTTAGATGCTGTAAGAGAAATGCTGTCGTATAGCTGCATTTTTTCATAGATCCTTGGCATGAAAATATACAATTATTATTTAATCATTATTTTTAAGTCTAATATGTGATAATTTATTGTATGATATATTATGTAGATGAAGAAATATTATTTTTAAATTTAAAATTGAAAATTTTAATTTAAATATATTGTCGATTTAAATATAACCAGCCTGGATCCATCTTAACTCAAAATTTATTAAGTGTCTCCAAATTTATTAAACATTGGGAGGGATCAAATCTCTCAAGGTGAAAAAATATATTTTAAGTGCAAAAATTGAGGAAAGGTTTGGACCTTGAAAAATTTGATCCCTTTCGATGCTTGATAGATCCAGAGTTAAGACAGATTTAAGTTAGTTTTATGGTATATTTTATATTTTATCTTATTTTAATATTTTTTTTGTAAGTTGATTTTTGTATTACCTCCGAATTGAAAATTAAATCACTGATATGTATGATAAGTATGATAAACATGTATTAGAAAATATGGCCTTAATCTGCCACAATGGAAACTAGATATATTGGCCAATACCAAAATAGACCGAGAAACATCAAAAGTAAGTAATGTTGAACATAATGATGCTCTAGCACACACCATCTACTAGGAAACATACAATATAACATGAAATAAACTTAAGATTCATAAGAGCTCACGAGGATCGAGTCTCTAGCACTTGTTTGGATTTGCCACGTGGGCTTCACTGCGGAATCAATACTATAAGACATGGGTTCACATTGGGGGATATATAATGATGAAAAAATGACATAATATATTGGGGGATATATAGGGGGTAAAGGGTTTTTATATTGGTAGGTATAAAAAATGGAGCTCAAAGTTAATGAAAAAATATAAAGGGGTATAAAAATGTTAATGAAAAAATGGATGCCTACAATATGTAGTGAAAGTAGGGGATTTTTAAATTGGGAAGGTGTATTGGGTTTGTATTGGTAGGGAGTTAAATAACGTTATTTTTAGAGGCATTTTCCAATATTTACTCAAATTAGGGGTATCGTTTACTATGTTATGATCGCAGGTGATATGTTAGAGGTTCATTGAGTGAAGACACTATGGGATTTGCATTGGAAATGACTCTCCAAGTGTGCCAAGTGAGCATCAAATCTCTCCAAACAATACTGATACTGGCACCGAATCCTCCAATTGTAATTCAAGAATGAAATGATATCATTCATCTTCATGCTTATCCTTTAAAACTCAACCTAGCAGAGTCTTTAGCTTCCAGTGTAAGGTGATGGAGTGCATGTATCGGTTCCTTCATCTCCTTATATAACCACAGTCAAGAAGCCAATGGGAGACCTTTGTTATGATTTTTGTGTCTAAATATGCTTGAAAATAATGAGAAACATGTGTCTCCAACCGATGGATCTCGTCTTGAATGTTATGTGAAGTCGTTAAGTGATATCTTACTACTGCTTCTTGGGACTAGGACTAAGCATGCAACCTTCCTTGTTGGCCATGCCCACCATGCCCACCAAACCCTCTGCAACAATGTATCCTTGAGTCTAGGCATTGTTACTAAATAGAGAAGAAACCAAAAGCAACAAATGTTACCACTTCCAACTCTCCTAAGAAACAACCAAACATCTAATACCCAAATAATAACAAGGAGGCGATAAAAACTACAAAATATGCATGAATTTCCCCATATAGCCATAAAAAATCATAAGACAACAAATAACATGATTATCAACCTTGGTCGTATATGTATCAACTATATAACAACAATAAGATGGTCATTGAACCAAAGTAGGCCAAGGGGCAAGGGGAAGAGATATAATACCACGACACAACCATCAAAGAGAGGAAAAAACCAAAGTTAGATATTAATACAAGAATAAACACCAAGATACAAGCGAGTAGCCCCAACGTATGAATAGGAACAAAAATAATTAAAGGAGCCCCAAGTAGTTACAAATCCTCTATGAATACAACCCATAAGATAGTAAAGCATGGGGATAAAACTAATACCCAACAATTTCTCTACCGACTGATCTATTTCGTCAGCTACCAGAATTACCCATGATATTTTACTTCAGTGATGTGGTTAGAATTGCACTGAAAATAGAATTAAAAGAACACATATGCATGCTTTAAGCAAGAGGAAACATGACAATAAACAACAACATAAGAACACGAGATGTTGATAATGGAGTTCACCCAGTGTGGGCTATGTCTCTGGGCCCGGTGTAAAAATGAGGTAGGTCACTTCATATAGTGTTGGAAATGGTGAAATGTACATGGATGATGTTCTTTTTCATACAACGATATGTTCCCTCAACACGAGTGGATTTTCTCTCCACGAGACGTTCCGCTACAGGAACTCTCACTCACAATGGACCTCCTATCAGCATGACATAATCTCACATGAAAAAACAAAGATCCCGCGACATGCATCAAGAAAGGATATAAAAATCCTAGTACATCTCAAAACAACTGATAAAAGAGACACATGATTAAAACTGCGTATACCTCAACCCTTGAAGTTGGCTGAAGAAGAGGAAGATCAGCTACACCATCGAATTTGTGGTGTTGAGTGGCATATAATTGATTGTCCACACTTAAAAATCTGACATCGTCACTCCAATATGGAAAATGGTTGAAAAATGGGAAGCTCTCCTACTGAAATGGACATTGCCATAAAATTCCTATCACCGAGAAGTGTAAAATTGACATAACTTTTGTCAAATTCTGAATCCTGAAACTTTTTCACCTTGGGGAGTCTTTTGATGCTCCACCAAGATAAATGGGGCATGGTTTTGCATCTCTGTGGGGCAGTGGTTCGACACTCCTGCTCCGCTGGTCTGCCACCTGTCCTATGCAAATGAAATTGGGTTTTCATATGTGTTGGTGGGCATCTTTTACAAAGCACGCCCACCTGGTGCAATGGTAAAAAAATATAATGATTGAGGAGGGGTCGGGGGATTAAATCCTACCCCTCCCCATTTAATATTTCATTGCATCATTATGCATTTTGCTAAAGGCTAGGGGTGCGTTGTTACAAATTTTCACCAACGGGTTTTTTTATGGGACTGCCCACTTAGGGGCCAACCACGTGGGTCGGGCGGGTTTGACCCCCACTGGTCCCCAAATTTCCATTGCATATACATAGTCGTGACTTGTTTGTGTGGGCAGGGTTCGCAACTTAAGGCCACAACCCAATCCATATTCAACGCATCGTTTGTTTTGTTATACGGTGGGTTCCATGGGGTTCGGCGGGGGTCATGGCCCACCGACCCAAATAGATTTTGATGTTTGTGACATGTCATGAGGTAGAGGGGGTGGTGGCCTACCACCCCCGTATATATATATATATATATATATATATATATATATATATATATATATATATATATATATATATATATATATATATATATATATATATATATATATATATATATATATATATATATATATATATATATATATATATATTATTTTTAGAATGAATTGGTCAATTTTAACTTTTCCAAAAAAGGGTTATTGGGAAATTTAACAAGGCCACAATTTTTCCAATTTTCGGGAGCTAAGTTCCCTACCAATTGATGGTGAATTTGTGGGACACTTAAACCTCACCCACTGCCCAACTTTGACCAAAAATTTGACTCGCTCTAACTTCTCCATACAGGCTTGGATTGGAGATATGTTCACACTGTTGGAATTAGGACAACGATAACTTTAATCTAAACCTAGTTCGAGAGAAATCTGACCACTTTGAATTTTGACCATTTTTTAGCCCTCTTGGTCTCCTCACGGTGTCTAGAGCCACTGGGATCAATCCTCCCCATTGAGGAGCTTTTGGTCCACCAAAAGCATGAACATAATCTGCAGCTACTTTCTACCTTGTCTGCACCACACGTGCCTTGAAAGGTCACGCTTCATTCTCCTTCACCTTTGTCCTTCAGAGCCATAAGCGATGAGCCGAAACCTACATCCTCTGCAAACCTGTAGTACATTCTTCTTACAAATTTCATGCTCAATTACATGACCAACTATAATCCAAGCATCCCATACTTGCCACAAGTTTATAACCCATGCTCTGTGGTCAAGTTTACATTAAAATTGAATCAATACCCCAGCTATCTATACAAGGCAAAAACATCATTGTTGCTTCATAAGTGATGGAAAACACATCATCACTTTTACATTTTAAATTACAACACATGATTTAAAAAATAAAGCCATGACACACTACCACACCTAGAAAAACCTTCTCTCACTTATCAAAGTGAATGGGTCATCTCTTTGTGGTGCATTTTCTTGTTGAACAATTGTTTCAACTGGTTCATGTAAAGACACTTTGTCCTTGAGACACTACTCTAGATGGAGCCTCCAACACATGGCTCTTTTATGGTGACTTTTGTTGCAATGATTGCAATGAGTCTTCTTCTTAAAGACCTACTTTACCTTCTTCTTTTCCTGTGGTGGAGAATGCCTTTCATGTCTCATCCTCTTTCTTGCTTCCATTCTCTTCCAACACTCAACAAATACATGGTTATGTAATCCACCAAAACTACATGTTTTTCGATGCCAATTGTTAGGAAAAATACTGAGAGGGGGGGGGGTGGTGAATCAGTATTTAGAGCTGACTGAAAACTTTTTATCAAAAATCTTTTTATGCATTTAATTCTTTACATAAATTATTGCATCATTCATTCATCAGAAGATTAGTAGGTCGTAAGTACGTGCAGTAATAACAGAATGAATCATCACACATAAGCAACACACATGAACACCAATATTTAAGGTGGAAACCAAATTTGGGAGAAACCACCACTGTTGTTGTATTTGTCTTCAATATTTATTATAAATAAAACTTCTTACAATTTTAGTGTTGGCGCAGACTTATACCAGCACGCAGGCACCCACCTCCAGAAGGCTACAACCTTCTCTCGTTCTCTAGTCACTACTGGAGGGGAGCTCCAACCCCCTGATTTTAACACCAGCTTATACTGGCAGAAAGCTTCCACTTCAATCCTCAGATCCACCACATTTCTTTAATTTCTTCATCAGACTTGTGTCAGGTCTTCATTATTTCCTTGTAGATCTTCCTAGAGATTCATCATTTTCTCGATCTAGAGGTCTTCAACCTTCATCAACTCCATAGGTGCATCATAGATTCAGCTTTTTCAAAAAACAGAGTTCAATCATGCAGATATCTCTTAAAGAGATTTATTCATTAACAACCCTTATGCATGCACACCATGAATCATAATGCACTTCTCCTTATATAGTTTTGCCTTTACTAATACCATGAGTCAATACCACCCAACCACTGATGGTATTCCTGGATGGGATCACTTAGATAATCCAGTGGGGTCTACCCAAGCCCCCAAACAATTTCTCATTGTTTTATTTCCTTGGTTTTGGCAATTAGATAATTAATCTAAGGCTTTTTAGTATCTCAATATGAGATTGAGATATTAATCCAAATTTCTCCTTTAGTAATGAAAAAACCCTCAGCATACTTCGTAGACCTTCATATGTCGACCCCCAGGTTTATACGTTCCACCAAATTTGGAGTAAAAATGATGGCCTAATCGCTTTTCATCATATTTTATATTTAATTTAAACAACCTTGGTTAAACCTGCAAATATTAATTTGAAAAGGCCCAATTAATATAATTTAAACTGGGCCCACATATATGATCAGCGACCCAATCAAATTCCCACTCCGTACTTTGGTTAATCTACACACATCTTCATCAAGCGATCATCGTCCGATGACTGCTTCCCAGATCAACGACGCTCAACAATTTCGCTGGGCATCCTGGGTCAAACAATAACGCGCGATGGCGCGCAGTGACAAGCGGTTTTGTGGAGTCGTACAGGAACGCGTGTCACCCGTTCTATGGAATCACTCCCAACCTCTTGAATACCGCTTGCCCGTCGAAAGTGGTGAGATGAAAACCGGAAACCACCTATATTGTTCCTCCTTCGTGGTTCTGCCATTCTACTCCAGGTTCCGTCGCGCTTCCTTTTGTTATGATCCACCACTTCCCTTCCAGGTTCCGTCCGTAATTTCGAAAAGTTCGACGACCTATACTCACATAATTCAGTCACCGAGTTCCGTGTTGGTTGCAGGGATTCACAATTCCTTCATCAAGAACACGTTCATATATTACACTTGCTCAATTCAATAAAGGCACAGACAATACCAAGATCAATCCCCCTCACAGGGTTTCTCACTAATGACGGATTTCAATTATCCTCCATCATGATGCATACATATGTTCACACATGAATTAAATCCATAGGGATTCAAATATAAATATCCTTCCTACTGATTTCAATTGTATAAATATCCTTCCTATTGAGTTCAATTGTCTCTGCTCCTTAACTAATACTGCTCTCTGTAAATGCACTCTTCCTCTGTTCTTTTCTGCTAACCTTTGTTCTCTGCTACATTTCTTTTCTCTGCTCCTTCTTTGCCAATTCCTTTGCCATCAATGACAACATTTCCAACAATATCCCCCTTTGGAATTGATGGCAATACTCTTAATACTCTTCCTCTGTTTGTCTTATATAAGTCCCATTTTTTTCTTTTCCTCCCCCTTTGACATCAATGGAAAAGGATAGATCAGGATCGTATACCATACCCTTTGTACCAACAATACCATGCTCCCCATGAGATCATGTTGTATCATAATATTCAATGAATTATACATGCAAGATCAAAGATTCTCAATCATAAGATCATATTACAACAAATAATTTAGAATGCCAACCATGCATCCTTGCCACATGACCAATGCTCCCCCTTAGCCTGTGCATCCTGAGCACTTTCAACAGGAGCGTATCCAATTTAATCTTCTGAATTTTAAGAAGATCTGATCTTCTACATGGCAGAGACTACTCCCAGCTTCTGTCTGAGATATTCAAACGCTTCCCTAGGTAAAGGTTTGGTAAATATATCAGCAACTTGTTCTTTGGAGGGAACATACTCCAACTTCATTTTTTGTTCAAGCACTTGTTCACGTAAGAAATGATACTTGATGGGAATGTGCTTGGTCTTGGAATGCATGACTAGATTCTTTGAGATACTGATGGCACTTGTATTATCACACATAATGGAGATAGGAGGTGAACATTTGATTTGAATGTCTTGTAAGGTTTGCATCATCCAAGGAAGTTGAGTGCAACATGATGCGGCGGCCACATATTCTGCTTCTGCTGTAGATAAGGCAATAGAGCTTTTCTTCTTGCTGAACCAAGATACTAACCAGGGCCCCATATAGAATGCACCACCACTAGTGCTTTTCCGATCATCAACATTTCCATCCCAATCTACATCAGTATAAGCATGAAGAGTAAGATCAAAATTCTTTGGATACCATAGTCCAAAGTCTTGAGTTCCTTGTAGATATTTGAATATTATTTTCATAGCCTGAAGGTGAGACTCTTTTGGATTAGCTTGGAATCATCCAACAATCCCAACTGCATGCATAATGTCTGGTCTTGTCCCAGTGAGATAAAGTGGACTTCCTATCATAGATCTATATTCTGGTTGATTCACCGTGGGGGAATCATCATTAGAACTGAGATTACATCCGGTTATCATTGGTGTACTTACAGGTTTGCAATCTTCCATGCCATACTTTTTCAAGATTTGCTTAAGATATTTTTCTTGTGATAAGAATATGCCATATGTTGCTTGTTGCACTTGCAAGCCAAGAAAGAATGTTAGTTCCCCAAGTAAAGACATTTCAAATTCTTGCTGCATATCAGAAGAAAATTTCTGACTCATAGACTCTTCATTACTTCCAAAAATGATATCATCAACATATACAACCACAATCAGTAGTTTATCATTTTCAGTTTTTATGTATAAGTTTCTATTAGCAGACCCCTTAGAAAATCCTTGATGATGGAGATATTTATGAAGACGATAGTACCATGCCCTTGGAGCTTGTTTGAGACCATATAGAGCCTTTTTAAGTCTACAAACAATATTTTCATCATTTCCCAAAATGAATCCTTCAGGTTGTTCTATATATACTTCTTCTTCTAGATCACCATTGAGAAAAGCAGATTTAACATCCATTTGATAAACTTTGATTTGTTGGAAGCTTGAAAAAGCAAGAAACATTCTTATGGCTTCAAGTCTAGCTACAGGGGAAAAAGTTTCTTCAATGTCTATACCTTCTTGTTGAGCATACCCCTTGCAAACAAGTCTAGCTTTATTTCTTATAACATCCCCATTGTCATTTAACTTATTTTTGAATATCCATTTAGTTCCAATGACATTTTTGTCATGAGGTCTTGGTACTAATTCCCAAGTGTGATTCTTTTCAATTTGATCAAGTTCTTCATTCATGGCTTGAATCCAACATTCATCTTTTCTGGCTTGATTGACATTTTGTGGTTCAATAGTGGATAGAAATTCCAGGTAACTAGAAGATCCCACAAGAGTCCTTCTTGTTTGTACACCTGCTCCCTTTTCTCCCAAAATTTGAGATTCTGGATGATTCTTTTGAACATATCTGGATGGAGCCTTTTCAGATAAATCATCTTCAGGTTCTTCATTGGGTTCAATATCTATATCATTCCTATTTGATGTAGAAGGATATATGTCATCATCATCGTCTTCATTTGTTGTTTTTTTTCTTCTTTTGGAGCTGCAGGAGACTCATCAATAACAACATCTATACATTCAACAATCTTCCGAAGTCTTTTATTCTAACATTTATATGCCCTACTCCTAGAGGATTAACCAAGAAATATTCCTTCATCTGCTCTGGGTTCAAACTTACCAAGTTTTTCATCATTATTTTTGATAAAGCATTTGCTCCCAAAAACTCTAAAGTGCTTCACAGCGGGATGATTGCCATACCATAGTTCATATGGAGTTTTATCATTATTTACATGAACATGTGCCTTGTTAAGAATATTTACCGCTGTATGTGCTTCTTCTCCCCAAAATGTGTCAGGTGTTACAGAATCATCAAGCATAGCTCTAGCCATTTGTTGAACTATTCTATTCATTCTTTCTGCTACGCCATTTTGTTCTGGAGTGCCAGCTACAGAAAACTGTCTTTTTATGCCATGTTGTTCGCAAAATTCAAGGAATTCATCTGATGTATATTCTCCTCCTCGATCAGATCTAAGACACTTGATTTTTAGATCTAATTCATTTTCAACCATTGCTTTGAAGATCTGAAATTTCTCAAATGCTTCATCTTTGTGTTTAATCAACTCAATCCAACACATTCTAGAGAAATCATCAATAAATAAGATATAGTATTGTTCACCACGTGGTGACTTTTTCCTCATAGGTCCACATATGTCAGTATGAATGAGTTCAAGAGGCTTACTTGATGATCCTTCCTTGGCATTAAATTGCACTTTGGTTTGCTTACCGAATTGGCAAGATTTGCATATGATACTTTCAGGTAGAGTAATATTGGGATGATCACGAAAAGCTTTAAGTCTTCTAGATTTGTTGAATTGAGAGAAGCTCAGATGCCCCAACCTTCTATGCCATAGCTAGTTTTCTGAAGATTTACTCAAGTAACATTGTTCTTTGCAGTTCTTCAATACATACAGGTTGCTTGGAGTTTTGTTTCCTTTTATAATTGTTTTACCTGTATCAAGATCACGTACCACACATTATTTTGAACTAAAGAAAACTTCAGTTCCTTGATCACACATTTGACTTACACTTAACAGGTTATGCTTTAATCCATCCACATACATGACATTATTAGCTTTCACCTTTTCTTTTAGAAAAACAGACCCTTTTCCCTTAATGACAGCTGGAGTATCATTTCCAAATGTAACATTCTTTTCTTTTTCTAGAGCACTATATGCAAGAAGTTTGTTTTTGTCACCTGTCATGTGTTTTGAGCATCCACTATCAATGTACCATTGATTTTCTTCACCTTCTGCAAATAAAGCTATGCCACAATTTTCAACCTGTAATTCCTTCTTTTTCCACACTTTGGAGTTTGAAGGAAAATGCTCTTTTGGGTGAACTTTGCTCCTGCATTCAGATTCTTCGTGACCAAAGTTATTGCAATAAGTGCATTCAACTTCATTTTGAAGAGGAGAAAAGTTGTTATATGTATTCTTCTTTGTTCCAATATCAATCATTTTCTTTCTTGTTTCTCTTGTCATGATGGTTTTATATGCAACACATTGAACAACTTTATGACCAAAATTGTGACATGAGAAACATTGTCCATTGAAGAAGAAATTTCTGCGATCATGAAATCTTCTACTTGAATTTACTTGTTGATTAGTGTTTCTTTGAAAGGTACTCATGTTAGTGTTCTTTGAATTGAGATGGTCATGCCTTATATGTAGAGATTCTTTACTCTCTTGTTGAGGGGCAGAATGTTGTGTATTGGTTGTAGCTGCTTTAAGATAATTTGGTGCTGAAGCCTGAGAAGATTCTTCGATATATCCAAGACCTGTCTTTAGAAGAGGAGAACTTTGTATCTTGATAATATCATCTAAGGTTTCAGATCCTTTAGCAAATCTAAGATTCAAAGTCTTTACTTTCTCAATTTCTTTTCTTAGACTTACTATTTGAATTCTAATTTCTCATTATGTTTCTCCTTTTCTTGAAGCTGGTTTTTCAGAGTCTCTATGGTTATTTTACTTTCTTCTAAACATATTTTGAGTTGATTGATTTCATCAAAAAAATCATTGTCCTCTAAAGCATCCATAAAAGTATCCTTTTCTTCTCTAGACTCCTTTTCAAATGCCATGAGAAGTCTAAGATCTTGTTCACATTCTTCCTCACTGTCTGATAACCCATCACTGTCTTCATGAGTATAGTAACTTTTTCTAGTGCTAAACCGATTCTTATTCCTTCTTGCTACGTCCTTTCCTTTTTCATGTGTTTCTTTTTTATGACACTTAGCAGCATAATGACCAACTCTTCCACAATCAAAACATTTGAAAGGAAGCTTACCTCTGAACCGTCCTGTACCAAGTTGGAGTTTCTTTACAAAATTTACCTCATCTTCTTCTGAGATATACCCTGATCCTTCTATCTCTTGTACTTCCTTCCCTTTTGTAGAAGCTCTAAAGACGACTTCTTTGACTTCAGATGGTCCTCCTCTTCTCATTTCATATGCAGTTAGTATGCCATGAAGTTGCACCACAGTAAGATTTTGAAGATCCTGTTTTTCTTTAGGAGCAGAAACTTTTGACTAAAATTTTGTCGTTAGTGATCTTAAAGCTTTCTCAACCAAAGTTGATTCGGTTATTGTTTCTCCTAGATTTCTCATACGATTTACGATATGATCAAGACGTAAAAAGAAATTGGCAATGCTCTCCTCATTATGCATTTCTAGATTCTCATATTGAATTCTGAGAGTTTGGAGTTTACCACTTTTTACCTTTGCATCACCTTCATAACTTAGAATTATTTTGTCCCATATTGCCTTTGCTGTATCCAGCTGCATGACTTTGACAAATTTTGATTCAGTTAAACTTCCCAATAGAGCATTGACAGCCTTTGCATTTGTTTAATAATTCTTTCTTTCCGTTGAATCTGTTGGTACTGCGGCTGGATATTGATATCCTTTTTCAATAATAGCCCATACATCTGCTCCCAGAGACTATAGATAAGATCTCATCCTTGTTTTCCAGAAGATTAAATTACTTAGTTGGAAAATGAGCTTTGATGAAAGCCATTCATCTTGATTTTATCATCTTTAGCGATCTTCCTTCTAGTGGTTAAACGTTGAAGGACTGTACATCAGTTGTTGGAAAAAATCTTGAGAGAGGAGGTGAATGGTGTCCAGAGTTAGTGAAATTTTTTATCAAATATTTTATGCATTTATTCTTTACAAATTATTTCATCATTCGACTATGTATGGCGAAATGTTTAGTAGAGTGTAAGCATATACAGGTAATAACAGTGAATCTACTTTTATAAAAACACGCATGAACACCAGTATTTAAGGTGGAAACCCAATTTGGGAGAAAACCACCGCTGCTGTCGTCTCTGTCTTCAATATTTATTATAAAAAAAACTTCTTACAATTTTAGTGTTGGCGCAGACTTATACCAGCATGTAGGCACCCACCTACAGAAGGCTACAACCTTCTCTCGTTCTCCAGTCACTGCTGGAAGGGAGCTCCAACCCCCTGATTTTAAAACCAGCTTATATTGGTAGAAAGCTTCCAATTCAATCCTCAGATCCACCACATTTCTTCAATTTCTTCATCAGACTTGTGTCAGGTCTTCATTATTTCCTTGCAGATCTTCCTAGAGATTCATCATTTTCTCGATCTAGAGGTCTTGAACCTTCATCAACTCCATAGGTGCATCATAGATTCAGCTTTTTCAGAAAACAAAGTTCAATTATGCAAATATCTCTTAAAGAGATTTATTCATTAACAACCCTTATGCTTGCACACCATGAATCATAATGCACTTCTCCTTATATAGTTTTTCCTTTATTAAAACCATGAGTCAATACCACCCAACCGCTGATGGTATTCCTGGACGAGATCAATTAGATAATCCAGCGGGGTCTACCCAAGCCCCCAAACAATTTCTCATTGTTTTATTTCCTTGGTTTTAGCAATTAGATAATTAATCTAAGGCTTTTTAATATCTCAATCTGAGATTGAGATATTAATCCAAAGTTCTCCTTTAGTAATGAAAAAACCCTCAGCCTACTTCGTAGACCTTCATATGTCGACCCCCAGGTTTATACGTTCCACCAACTTTGGAGTAAAAATGATGGCCCAATCTCTTTTTGTCATATTTTATATTTAATTTAAACAACCTTGGTTAAACCGACAAATATTAATTTGAAAAGGCCCAATTAATATAATTTAAACTGGGCCCACATATATGATCAGCGACCCAATCTAATTCCCGCTCCGTACTTTGGTTAATCTTTGCACATCTTCATCAAGCGATCACCGTCCGATGACTCCTTCCCAGATCAACGAAGCTCAACAATTTCGCAGGGCATCCTGGGTCGAACAATAACGTGCGATGGCACGCAGTGACAAGCGGTTTTGTGGAGTCGTACAGGGACGCGTGTCACCCGTTCTATGGAATCGCTCCAAACCTCTTGAATATCGCTTGCCCGTCGAAAGTGGTGCGATGAAAACCGGAAACCACCTGTATTGTTCCTCCTTCGTGGTTCCGCCATTCTACTCCAGGTTCTGTCGCGCTTCCTTTTGTTATGATCCACCACTTCCCTTCCAGGTTCCGTCCGTAATTTCGAAAAGTTCGACGACCTATACTCACATAATTCAGTCACCGAGTTCCGTGTTGGTTGTAGGGATTCACAATTCCTTCATCAAGAACACATTCATATATTACACTTGCTCAATTCAATAAAGGCATAGACAATACCGAGATCAATCCCCCTCACAGGGTTTCTCACTTATCACGGATTTCAATTATCCTCCATCAGGATGCATACATATGTTCACACATGAATTAAATCCATAGGGATTCAAATATAAATATCCTTCCTACTGAGTTCAATTGTATAAATATCCTTCCTATTGAGTTCAATTGTCTCTCCTTCTTAACTGATACTGCTCTCTGTAAATGCACTCTTCCTCTGTTCTTTTCTGCTGACCTTTGTTCTCTGCTACATTGCTTTTCTCTGCTCCCTCTTTGCCAATTCCTTTGCCATCAATGACAACATTTCCAACACC